>JAPQRN010000016.1:8335217-8420216 GCA_037367275.1 Coranthus polyacanthus
TGTGTGTGTGTGTGTGTGCCTGTATTTATGTGAGTTGAGCTCAGTATTTCATGGACACACCACTGCCCCTTGGCTAATAGAGGTGCTTGTGATCTTCTGTCTCTCGTTCCCTTCATACCTTTTCTCTCTGTCTGTTTGTCCATCTGTCTGTCTCTCTAACCATGTATATCCCTAGACTGCCTGCTGGCCCCCGAGTGGCAAGCTTAGCATTGATGGCACAAGCCAGTACTTTGAAAAAGTGCAAAGCTGCAGACCAAAGCGGCTTAGAGAGGCAGTGCACACAGAGGCCTCAATGTGAATCTCTTTCTCTCTTTTTTTTTTTTTTGCTACAATCACCCCTGCTTGCCCTGCTCTCAAACTCCCAGCAGGCCATGCTAGAAGATACGGGTGTGTGATCACACCTGACGGAGAACAGGACAGCGCGCAGGTGCCCTGAAGCTCTCTGGGAGTGCAACAAGCTCAGTGTTGATCTCAGCAACATGACCGACATGTCTCTGACTATTTAGAGCTGCATTGCAGACTGCGGCTCCACTGAAGTTTAAGCAGACAAATTGCCTAGACATCTGAAATCCTGCTTTTTATTGAAGGGTGCCTCTCACCAGACAAAAAGTTTAATTATAAAACATGCTTTGTATTCAGTACTACGGAGACAGTGTGATACAATAAAACCACATCCACGGTTGCAGTGCGACAACATATAACATCGTCAGCTACACAAATGATTCTTAAGAATGAAACAATAGATTAAAATAGAATTCCATTCTGCAGAAGCACTTGAAATCGAAGTGTTATCTTCACCTACTCGTCTGCTGGTCCTCTTGGTACACCTATCAATATGTGTTTATCTCATGATTTAAAAAGTGAGAGGGAGATGTAGGCAAACATTTCTCTACCTTTTAAAATTGCTGTGGTTCCCCCCATGCTTGCTAAGCCAACTTTTGAGCAGTGAATTCCCTGAATGATGTGTTCAATCTTTTTTGAGATTTAATGGCCGCCCACATATTCTGTTTTACTCTGAAATATGTGGCTTTGCATCAGACTAAAAAAAAAGTGGTAACCATTTCCCTGTGACTTAAAATCACAGTACTGCATTTTGCAAACAGCTTTGTGCTGCTGCTTTTACAACACTAACTTATGCTACAAAGGTAAGCTAAAGTGTCCGTAAGATAGTATCAAAAAACTCTGCAAAAGGACGTTCATTCAAAGCAGTGTCGTTAAACATATATTTGAAACCTCAGACTCTGGCTATTACCAGGGTTTTGGCTCGTATTTGGCATTTTCCTGTAGCTCTATTGTGTGCCTAATGCTACTTAGCAAATTCAAGCAAGTCAACGTGCTAAACTAAAAATGGAAACACATTATAAACAAACATTATACCTGTATAACATTAGCATCAACACTGTGAGCATGTTAGCATGCTGAAATTTGCATTTAGCTCAAAGGACTGCTTTTGAGACATTTGACTTACGCTTTTTACAGAACATGTTATAACAAATTCAGGAGCCCGCAAACATATTCTCCTAAAAAACAGTCATTGTTTCTCTCTGCAGCTTCAAGCTTTACACATGCAATGCATTCAGTGTGGTCTTTCACTGTGTGGCCCAATTTTGTTTTAGCATATCATATTCATTCGTACGCTGCCTCGGGTAAGAGGAATAAAACTTCTGTGAGACAGACTTATACATTTGGAGCTAAAGCAAAAGTCCTGCCTCAAATTCTGCCCTGTTCTTACAAACGTAGTGATTCTGAAATATGTGTCACTGGAGGGGCTGTTTATGGGAAGGGGAAATTCAGGTTGCCCTGAGGATGAGTCTTTTATGCTGTGACGGAGAGGGAGCATGCAAGATTAACTCTAGTATCCGTGCTACCTTTACCATCAAGGCCCTTCTGTTGGACCATGTGAGGAACAGCTGTTACTTAATCAAAGCCTACCTTTCCGGATTATACGCTTGCTTCTGGGTTGATGTGTATGCATGTACGTGGGTGTTTAAGTGTCGATGTGGTGGGTGTAAAAGCTCCCCCTCATCTTCCTCGAATGCTGTTGGTGCTTGTTGTATTTGCTGCCATTCTTTGTTGAATAGGCAATGTGGCTCGTGTCCTCATACTACCAGCTCATAGGATCTTCTTACTTTTTTTCGTTCTTGACTCATGAGCTGAACCCTTGCAGCACTTTTGTTTGCACTGCACAGGAGGTCAACTGTTATTGAGTTAAATCAGAAAGTCTGTGCGAATGAAGCATAGGTTTGTGCGTCACAGCATTTGTGGGTGTCTGAAGGTGCACTTGTGTGTGAGTGGGTGGATATGTGGGAGTATATTTGCTGGATCTTCCTTTATCTGGGTCATTATTTGTTTCTTTCCACCAAAAATAAGAAAATATTACTTCAAGTTAAACATGCCCAAAGGTGTCTGCTGATAAGCGTCGAGACGGACGTTTTGTTGAGGTTCCTTCACAAGAGTGTTTAATAGACGGGGAAAAGAACTATCAACGATTAAATGAATGATTCTCTCCAAAACACAGGCTTTATGTTTTAACCATATCAAACCTAAAAGATATTACATTTCCTGAATAAACTGTTGGCATTTCTCCATTGCCTCAGACAGAAACATGATTCAGGTTTTCATTGGTATTTAAATAGCAGTAGCACATATCCATGGTAATAAGGCTGCATTGGATGTATTTCAGGTATGAAGATGTGTGAATCATCAGCTCTACATTGAGAGGCAGGGACAGGGATTTATCCCTCACAGCGGCATCTCTCAAATTCTGATTAACCCAAGGTCAGGTTAGCCAAACATTTGCATCAACATTGCAAAACCTCATCAATAATTCCATAGCGTGGCTTATCTGTCTGGGTATTCTATTATGAAAGCCTTTTCCTTGGATATCATAATCTGATCCAGCATTTGGTTTGGTTAAACATTTTTTTTTGTTCTGTCCCCACCTGGCCCTCAGGCTCATTATACAGTTAAATTAATGCAAATGATGGTAGTTTAGGCATGATAGTAGTTCCTCTTTTCTAAAATTCCATTCTGCCAGAGCGTTTCTTTATTCTAACAAGAGAAACAGTTGTGAGATCAAAACTTAGCAAATACCAACGAGTCGAGACTCCGTGCTCACCTGCTCAGACTATTAAATGTTTTCTCTCTTTTATTGACAACAGCTCTTTCTCTCTAGTGATACCGTCACCATTCAGATTGCGTTGGCGTAACTGTTGCTTGCGACGGGTGAGGTTTTGCTCACCACCTCTCACAGGGTTCAGTCTAACCTTGGAAGCGTACAAGCCTCAGAATAAACCCCACAGAGCGCACAAAATGTCATGCTACCACTAGGAAAAAGAGAAGACGATTCATTGCATGTCACGTTCTGCCAGGCAGCCTTGTTACTTTGCAGCAACGCAGAAAGATCAAACTCATAAATATTGTCTCTTCGGGGACTGATGAAAAACAAACAGCCAATTAAATTCTAGCTTGCCTCTGCTAGTTCTTCTCCTTCTTCATGCTTACTTTTTGCCTCTTCTTGTTCTGTCTGTCAGTCTGTGCAAGGTGGTACAGCCTAGTTTGCAGAACTGGGTTGCAAAGGTATCGTCTGTATATTTTTAATGATGAGGACCCAGGCTGCCTTGTCTGCCAAAGCTTTTCCTTTTTATCAGGCAGCCCAGTTCATTGCGAAGCACCTTCCACCTCTTCTCAGAGACTTATTCAAATAAACATTGTGCTGACATGCTCCTATCTATATGTTATTTTCCCCCATTTAATTCTGACTTGTTTTAAATTTGCGGGTTAGCCTGGCATGTGTTTACATCTCGCAGTGGAGCTCTGCTTCCCAGAAACACTGATGATGGCAGAATAGGACACAAAGCACAAGAAATCTGCCATCCCTGCTGTTGTACCTCGCTTTGAAAGGTGTACGGCGAAAAGTAGAAGCTGACATGTTGCTGTCACTGACATAAAGTGATGTCTTTGCAGATCAGCCCCACAGTCATGCTGGTGTTGTGACCGCTCAGGTTTGAATGCTCAAACACCGGGAATCGCTGACAAAAAGGCTATTTGAACATTGGCTCAACATAAGTCGGAGTTATAAAAAGCAGCATGGCATCGCGTCTGCAGTCGGAAAGAGAGGGAGCCCAAATCAAATCCTGTGCACAGCGTAACCTTCTTTTTTCCTTTTGCTGGATTTCTCTCCCCTGTGCCCATGCAGATTAACTGGACTGGTTTTGGCTACAAAGACATCTGTGACCCAAATGCAATGCATGATTTCACCAAAAAGAAATGAACATTTAAGTCTAAGCACTTCTAGAATTGGGTAGACACCTTAGTTCACCTTTGTTCACTTGTTTCGCTTTCCCGATGACGAAGAAATGTCGATGATGAAAAAAATGAATAGTTTTTAAATACCGTTACCTAATTTAATGCTGTTATCTCTGTGTTTCTTGCTGTAAACTAATCTGTAATAACGGCCCCAATACTGCGATAAGGCAAACTCTATCAAGCACAAAATGTTAAAAAGTGACACTTCATTCAGATTGTTAGAAAGTGAAATTCAATCATAATCTTTTCAACGTGGTGCTGATATTGTTTTCTGAAGACTTAACACAGCCCATTAAGTTCCATTAAAGGAACACAAATTCAGTTTTATGTTCCACCTACAAATTGAAATGTGTTACAATGGCATGAATTATACAAAATTTATGGAAGCCATTAACAGTTAGGAAGGGCAATTAAATTTCACTGACTAATTCTGGGGTAAAGGTTTTGGCAGTTATTTCAGAAAACTAAAAAAAAAATTCCTGCTTAAGGTCTGAAAAAGATTCAGTCAAGGTCAAAGACAAATATTTCAGTGAAATGTTTAGCGGAGTGTATTTGCTGTAAGAGAGAGAAAAATGTAGTTCTTTTGAATGTGGAAGATGTATTTTAGCTGAACAGTGGTAATTATGGTAACAAGGTTAATAAGAATTAATAATGGAGTAATTCCTCTTTTGAAATTCGATTCATTTTAACATTTAGCATAATTTCGCCTTTTAAACTGAAGTGGCTTTAATTGGGTGCTGTGATTGTCAAGCTATTAGCTCTACATATTTGGCTTTTTGTGTATTTCTTTTGTGTTGTTTTTTTTTTTTTTTAATAGGTGCTCGCTAAATTATAAAACATTTGTTTTAAAACTGCATTGAAATTGAACTTGTCTGCTTAATCATATTGCAATATGGCACAAAATAAAAATCCATTGACTTTAAAGCTATTTAAAGTAACCTCAACAAGTCCTCCAACCTGAATATATGTACAAGTTGTTTGTCCCGACCCTCAGATGCAACCCATCGCAGCATTTGATGAATTAGTGTCAGGAGAAATCACACACAATGCTGGATGCAGGCAGCAGGAGAAATGCTAAGCACGCAGATTTTAAAATGTATAAAATTACTGTTGCATTAAGAGCTGTGACAGTTCCATGGCTAAAGCATGTCAGTTAGAATGGTGGTCTGAAAACCATGTCTATTGTTTTTCAAATTGAACGGAATAAGCGTGTTAATAAGGTCAGTGAATGTGATTGTGATGGTCTGATGGCAGCAGAAAAGCTCCCCATGTTCATTTGTGCTGACTGCTGCTCGTGTCAATAAAAAGAGCAAACCTTTTGCCCTCACAAGCTCTTCTCATCCCCAGTCAGTCCAGCGGCTAAATTATGCCAAAGCATTTTCTGTCTGCTTCAAGGCGAGAGCTCTGATTGCCTCATCACTGCGAGCCAACACTCCATGCCAAGTACAGCCCTTATCTGAAAAACTTGCCAATCAATCATGGGCACAAACTTTCCCATCTGATGGAGGCTCAAAACCTACAGCGCGCATCCAGATGGTTTCAGAATTCAAGGCAGCTTCTCTTATCTCCACTTTCGGCACCGCGTTTCTCCTCGTAGACTTGCCGTTTTCTCTATGTTTTCCTGTCAACACATGTACACATGCTCGCTGGTAGCGACATTGTGCCATTTGGCTTAATTACCATCTGTGTGAATGTTGGCCCTTTGAGGTGGCAGTTGCCCTTGCTCTCGCTACATGTTTTCTTCTTTACTGGGAAAACAATAACCAAATCCTGTGTGTCTTTCTGTAACGTTGAGTACAAGTCTCAGGCAGATGGATGAGGCTGCAGTTGGATCCTAACACAGCCAGCCCGACATGTGTAACTGTATTCTGGGTGTTGGATATGGTCCTCTGGTTGGTGGAGGCTCCACGTTCTTGAATTAAACGGCAGTCTTGTTAGAGCTGCTCGTTTATGAGCTCCTAGTTTTCCAGTGTGGCTAAAAGCCTCGGGGCAGAAAAAGAAGTAGAATACACACCTGAACTTGGAATCCACAAACATGCAGCCGAGCGTATTCTCGTCTTCCTCTGACTGCATTGTTTATTCATAAAAAAACAGCCCTCTGTCTGTCCCTTTATGCAAACCATGTCATGTTTTTGAAGCATTCTCAGCTATCTCCCCATCAAACTCTTCTTCTTTTCGAAGCTTGTCAACTCTGGTTAAGCAATGTGTCAGGAGTGAATAGACAGAGGCCGATTAGTTTGCCTTCTCTCTTCCTCACTGCTCTATGCAATCATTCCCTTGCCATCTCTAACATCTCCAATGACAGATAGATAGCATTTCCCTTCCTCGTCAAATTCCCTTCGCCTCTTTTTCACCCCTCCTTCCAGCTTTTGGTTGTTTAGTGTCATGTGTGTTCACCATCCAGAAACTTCTGCCAGTGAAGCGACGGGTGTGAGAAACATGTTCAGTCGGGATGATGCAGGAATTTTCCTTGTCTTTGCCTGTGACCCCGTTTGACTTCACTTCCGGTCGAGCCTATGTTACACCAGCTTCTGCAACGTAATGAAATGTTTGATGAGTTCCTTATCTACTCTCCAGTTCTAGGACAAGCTGACAGCCATTTCAGTGCTGGATAATACAAGTTAAAACCTTTGTGATTTTAAAATGTTAAAAAACACTGTATTTTTTAACATCTGAAACTACATCTCCCATACATCATTGTAGCTTTGTGTTCAGAGGTGGAACCACTTTCACATTCAAACTTATAATAAAACCTTAAATGTAGATAAAGCTCTCTCCTAAACACTTAACAGTTAGTCATGTCTCCATTAGTGATATATCCTGCCCCTCCAGCACTATAGTCAAAAGAAATAGTGCTATTTCAACAACAAATGTGATAAACCTTTCAGTATCAAAAAGATGATCCAAGGCTGGATTTTCAATCATTTGCTTTACAAAAACTGAGAAGGATTTGGAATGGGCTTTTCTTACTTTTGAACCTTAACCCAGGATTTCCTGTTTCACTTCAACTCCCTACCGAAAGCTTATATTCTTTTGTTTCCCTCAACATCATAGCACAGTGCTATTTAAGAAAAAAAAAAACATTGAAACCATCATTTCCCCAATCCATACATTTAGTGAATATTGGTGGGCTGGGATGTCCCATTGTATGCCCCCGCCTAAACCACACAATAATATGTACGTAATAGAAATTAATCTTCTCCACAGTTCAGCAAAAACACTACATTATTGATTTCACAGTATTGCACACTGTTTGGTATATTTGTCACTACAACAGCCTTTACTGCTATATTTCAGTGCATTACCATAGCTATATTGTGCTGTAGATAAGATAAACTTTACACAAACGGTACTAAAGCGTTCCTCACAAAAGCACCAAATGACTGTAGCGTAACATTGACACATTTTCTTCCACTGTGAAAGTCAGAAAACTCCACAGCAGAGGGATATGCTCAGCAGCCAGTCCAGTGATTAGCATTAGCATGACCACACTCTCTTTTACACACCACTTCTCATCTGGCGAAGCTAAAGCTCCCATTAACTGTGTTACTGAAGCATGAGAATCCAGGTAGCCACATGCTGCATAGATATGCACAGGGCCCTTTAAGTCAAGCCCTGAAAATCCCTGCCAAAAGTGAACAGAGGACCCACTAAGTCCAATACAGTCTCCAGCGAAGATCACACGCAGCAGGTCTCCAGCTACCACTGTTTAACAGTTTCATTTACTAATCAATAAGTCAGTCAATTAGACAACCTAGCCATAAATTACTATTTGCTTATGCACACAGTAATGTGTATTCATGTCAAATACTGTATTGGCTTTGTACCTTCAATCACAAACACAAGGGTCACTTTAATTAAACATGGAAATTGAAACAGCCCCCTACACCCTCCTGTTCTTCTCCACCACTCTTCATCTATGTCTGCTTGTATCCTTGTTACAGCAACGCTCGCAGCCATTGACGTGCAAATTGGCTCCATCTCGATCATCTCTCTTGTTGTCTTCCTTCCCCACTGCTCATTAAATTGCAGTGCACTCAATGAGGAGGGGAAAAAAAAAAAAGATCTACTGCAGCTCAGATATGCTGCTAATGTTTCCTCATCAAGTGTAATTAATCACTTGGAGAGAGCTAAGTGACAAAGTTTAGCAGCTTCAGTGTACTTATGGGTCAAAAGTGGGCCAAAATACCACCTGACAGGTCAGTTTAAGTTGACGGTTAACCGTTGAAGTGCTACAAAATGTCCCATTTTTGCCGCATATTAATTTTCAATACATTAGAGGCCGTAAGCTGTGCTGCAAATGTGAGTTATACAAGAAAGTGTTCCATCAAACATAATGGCCAATGTAACGATACACAGATTCATAAATAAGTCGGCAGAAAGCGATACACATGCAAATATGTGGCAGTATTAAAAGCCCATCATCCTTATTGCTCCATGAACATTATTTCAATTGAAACTGCAGACATAAGGGATTCTTCAGTGTGCTTTCTTTTTAATAATGCCATATGTGTGTTTTGCTACTCACCTTGCTAGGATTATCTAATTTCATTAGTGCTGCGAAATATGCAACACGTCAAAGATTTCCATAAAATGTCTAATTATTTCTCCCTCGTGGGATATTAGCTGGGACTCATTTCATGTTCGGTGTGATTGTAGCTCGTTATTACTTTTGTTCTGCGATGTGATGCAGATTTTACCGTCCTGAAAGAGCAGGCACCTCGATTGCGAAAGACCATTATTGATTTTTATTATCAGTTTCTCTGGGGTCAAACAAATATTTGTGCCTGTTAAAATACAACACTGAAGCCACATTCTTAGACATGATTATGCAAATGATACCAAAATGGTATTAATATTTGTGAGATTATGATGATTTCTACAAATGTTCATCTCTTCATCGGCTACAGATAGAAAATGAAGTTGACATTTGAATCAGCTCAGTATGCACCAGCTAAACAGCATTTCTTAATGGAAGTCGAGCACAATGCATCCTTTTAGAATTATTTATTTATTTATTGACATGACATTTTCATTATATTCATTGCATCATTGTTAGGTTGTAGGACAGCAGAGCAGCTGCAGACGAGTCCACTTTGAGAGTGGCTGGACATTGCCTAAAGGTTACATTAATAAGCTTGTGAGTTGAATATCACCCCTGATCGGGTCTGTTAGTGAATATCAAATTTTCATGTCCAGCAGCTAGAGAAAGTGAATTCTCTTTAACCTACCCCTTGAAAAACTGGAAAATCTCTGAAAGAAAATGCATTAGCACATTTGATTTATTCAATTCAGTATTGTGTTTTATAGTTTTAGGGCTTTAATCCTTTATTTAAAACCCTACTGAGTGTGTTTAGTAGCACACTAGTATCCCTGTTATGAGGCTTATCCCGGTTTTGATCACATTGTGGATATGGCGTTTACATGTAACATGTATATCCGTGTATACATCATAAATACTAGTATCCCAGTTGCTCATTGCTGCTGCTGTTTGTGTAGGCACCTGTGATGTTTACAACATAATGTGGTAATTTAATCTGACATTTCAGTGACTGTTAGCTAACTTTAAAGTTACTGTGGTTATAGAAAATGAGACCACTTTGATTTATATCAGACTTATTACTATTAAATGGCAGCATCACGTTGTGGATGTGTCTTACCGGTATTCATCTAATGCAACGGGAGACAAGAGACGCAGGTAAACATGTCTTCCAGCTGTTATTGTGTCACTGCCACCACGTAGGACAAGGAGGTGGATGAAGATACGCAGCCGTGGCTGATGGGAGAGGGTCATCACGATGGAGTTCAGTGACTGGTTGTAATGTGAATCCACGTAGTAATGTTTCTGTAATCTTGGCCAGTGTGACCTGACTTTTTGCACTGTTCGTGCTGACAAAAGCGACGTCTAGTAGTTTGCTTTACTATGGACTTGAAACGGTTGGAAACGGAGATGCTTCTGGAGCATCAGATGAGATGTGTACATGCAACAGTATGGAACACAAAAGATGGGATACTTCAGTAACCCGACAATAACCGGGATACTGATGTGCATGTAAATGCAGTCACTGTCTATAAATGAAGCTGCTGTGCATCTGATCCACCACGAAATTGTATGAGTATGGTCTTCCACTGTGTTTTTTGTTATGTCTAAATGCTGCTTTTCTACCTATCTAAATTCAGGAGAAACATAATAGGTTTTTGGCACAAAAAAACATATCAGCCAAACTTTAAACCCTGGACCGGCAAGGGAAAACGTAGAATCATTAATGCCTGGCAGCAGTTGAGTGCTTAGCAGTGATGGCTTCAAGCACTAAAGACTTACGTTAAATTCCTGAAGCTGAGCTGTCTTTCTGTAGACTTTGCATATTCTCTTGAGTTTTGGCTGAACATGCAAGTTATCATGCAAGTCAGGTGGACTGAGGAATAGTAGCATTAAATAAAAGGTCCTTCACATTAAAGCAGGAGGTGGAATTTGAAAATACACAGCTTCCGTCTGCAGCTCTCTCCTCTCTCAAAAGACTAAAAAGACTATAAAGATAGATTACCTGACATTGTTTCATGCTGCTTTAGAAAAGTGAAGCCAAAATATCATAGTGAGGTGCGCCGCCATGCTGCTTGGGTAACAAGCCACGGAGAAGAGCAGTAGAGTCTCGTCTGACAGAATCTTAACAGCGATCAGTAATTAAAGCTGTCAGTCACATATTTAAGTCCCCTACGTCTCTGAAAACACTGTGATCGACCAATCGACCTTGACAAAAGGGGATAGATTTTCTACAGCCTGTAAACAGAGTTAAGAGGAGGTGCAGAAGTCTAGTTTCCTCTCAGACCAGTAGAGTTACAATATGATGAAAGGTAATTATGGATTTTCATTTTGTCCAGTGGTGCAAAAACACTGTCACACACTAAAGCTTTAAACAGCTTCATATGTCGTTTGTAATTTTTTTCCAGCAGCCAGTGACACATATAAGCATTTTATGATGTGACAGTCCCATTGCCAGTATAAAATATTTTCCAGTTTAAAGCTAATCTGTGTTCTTAATGAGTTAAATGCAGTAAATGCAGCCTCTAATTTTCCACACTGTGGCCCAAATGCAAAAAATCAGAATGAAGCCAGTGTTGCTTTCAAACCACGTTGATATGATGGAAATTATGCATTTGAGAAGACATTTGAAGGCATTTGCCACCCTTCTGGACTTCCTTTATTCATTCGAGTGTAAATTCAATCATTAATCTTTTAAATCCAAATAAACAAAGCCTTGTAATGTTAAATGTTAATTATGCATTAAGATCAGCAAGGGGGCGTCATTTATATTTCTATCCATGTGTCAGCTAGTCCCTATATGAAGATGCATGACTCTGCAGGCTGCTACTAATTGCTGCTGCACCAGAGACTTTTCAAATTTTCTCTCCTTCTCACTGGATTTTCTTGTATTTTCTATCTTGTTAAATCACACAAGCTTCCTTTCTGTGCAGCACAGAAACCTAAGGTGCAGCAGTAATTTTTACACAGCCTCCCCTGAATCATCTCGGTTCTCTGACAACTATAATCTTATTTTATAGCAGCTGTCTGTCTGTTTTATTAACATTATTTAATATCCAGCTATATTCCAGTGCAGTTTGCACTTAGCTGCATTCTTGCTCCTTTAATCAACAGCAACCATGTGTGAAGGTATATTAAGAGTTAGCATTCATGCACAACAACTTTCAAGGGGAATTCATTTATTTTTCAGTTAAGTCAAATACATAAAAAGCATCTAAAGAGCATTTTCTTAAAAAAAAAAAAAAAAGAAAGAAAAGAAAAAGGGAAAATAAATCAACCTGCAGCCTTTTTTACATATTGGACTTGTAAGGATTATTGAATTACAATCTGGACTCAAGATTTATTCAATTTCAGAGCCATCAGACGGTGGCATATCCCCCCAGCCCCCACAAAATGGAAAAGTGGTACTTTTAAGTGATGTTAGCTTATTTTCTTTGAGTTCTCCCATCGACAGCAGAGGAGTCAAGTAGTTTACGAGAAGTTTACTGGAAAAATATTGAATGATTTTGTAGTTCTGCTTCAGAAACTAAAAGGCACCACTCCAACACATAACTGATAAACTGTAGCAAGTTTGGTGGAAAAAATATTGAATGGTTTCAGTTCTGCTCCAGAACTGAAAAAAAATATAATAACCATGAAAAGTGATTGAAAATAATTTATGTTGCATTCATTTCCAACTGAAATACTGAATGGGTGAATACTACATGAATCTGTCAATGACCCTGAGGTATTTTCCTTTAGAAAAGCCCAGTACAAAAACACTGACGGCCACCAGGGTTTACATGTAGGATGTTTTAAATCTCATAAGAAAAATATTTGTTATGCATCAAGTCTGCCGCAGAGGTACTCTATTTGCTTCTAACTTGTCATTTCAAAAAAGAGCTTTCATCAGGCTGTCCTTGTGAGTGTTTGATTATATAGTCCGTCTCTGTAACCCTTCATTGTTGTCCACGGTCATGGAAAGGAAGACCAGAAGATCACTCGATCCCAGCAATCGCCAGTGGGGAAACTTCCTGGCAAAGAAAAAAGTCATTTTTTGGACAATCCCTTTCCTTGAGTTTTCACTGTTCACAGATGACTTCCTGCACGGAAGTTCTGTTAAAGTGTTTTTCAGCAATTAGTTATTTTTCTCTGTCTGCTGAGAAATGGCATGAGAAGCCAAACTCATCTGCACCCATGGACACTAAATCCGCCTCAAGCACACTGAAAGCTATCAGGTCAAAAATAGGACAATCTCGGTGAGGATCAATCTGTGGTGGAGGAGCTTAATTTTGCGCAGTTTCTAAAGGTGCCCTTTGAGACGGAGCACAAGAGTCACTGAGAAAATGAGATAGACAACTTGAAAGCAGAAAAATGTCTGCGCGATAAAGAAAATATGAGGAAAAACAAGTGACAAGAAGGAGAAGGAGTTGTTGTTAAAGCATGAGAGCAGAAACAACAAGCTCATAATAGGGGGTTGTGTTCTTTGCTGTTATTTATCCTAGTGCGCTCCAAACTGAATAACTTTTGCCTCATCACGCCATCTGCCGTAATGTTTTTCTCAGGCTCATCTCCTTGTTCCCCTCAAATAACTCCATTCAACACATACGCACACATACAAAAAAAGGTGTGTGGTAATAGTGGCAAAACAAGGTTGCCAGCATCCCAGAGAAGAAGGCTTTGTCAGGCATCATGCATGGGCTGCCATGTGAAAATGTTTGGCGTTCTCAATTTCTTAGTAAATCTCCCTATTCTTCATTATTACAAGTGAGATCAACATGTTCCCAGGTTGCCATGATTAGGATGTCTGCCCTGCCCCTGGGCACACAGGGGCATGACAGCCAAGTGGAACATCCAAGTAAACAAGACTTTTTTTTCAGCATTTTCCAGCTTAGTGCTTCACTGAGTCTTCGATGAAACCAAGCATGAGTTGCACGATTACATGCACTAAAAAGAGCAATGAGGGAAACAGAAAGGTGTAAAGAAACAAAAGTGGATACTTCATTTGTCATACACGAGAACATGTTGCGTAAAAGTGTTTTTTGTGTTGCTGTAGGGCGCACTTGACTGCTTTATCTTTACTTGTCCATGTTTCAGTGATAAAAAAAACTACAGCACATTTCACACGTGTTCAGTCCAAAAGGTATAAGAGCAAAAACAAAATCATTTACAGTTAAATAAAACTTACTTTTGGCCAGACTGTCGCTCATTGCTGGTAAGCAGACGGTTGGCATTTCCCTCTTGAGGGATAATTGTGGTAATTTTCACCTTGTTTTTTCCGTTTCCTTTTCGTCGTGACAATTGATCCTGTTAAAAAATTCAATAGATCACCGTAGAGCTTGATGCAGCTTTGCCTCTTCAGCAGTTGGACCTGGAAAAAAAGGGATTAAAACATGTCCTTCCAACAAAATAACAATCACAGACAAATAAGACCTGGCTTCATCCGATTTTCAATTATCCATTGCCTGAAGCAGGAGCACATCGCAGTGATGGATATATTATATACAACGAGCACAAGCTGAACCACTCAAGACCTCTGATGTTGCGTTCACTGCACGCTGTGTCTTCTGTAAATAGACTCGGGAAACTGTTAAGAGGTAATAAAAAGTAAAAGCTGCTTTTGCTAACCTTGATATCTGAAAAATGAATTCAAAAAGCGTGACAACACAAGCTGCAAACACAGCAGATAATCCTCATGTTAATAGTCTATGCTATTCAGTTATTGTAATTAGTGAATAATTAATTGGAATTATAAATTATACTCACATCATACTGGTCTAACTGTAACACTTTTGAGTCTGCAACTATTTTAAAATTTGTTCAACTTCAGTTTTAGTTTGTTAGGTTTACAGGCTTTGATCAACTTTTGGGTTCATAGCACTTTATAACTATTTAATTCACATTATAGTGACATTTAGTAGTGCTTTAGTGCTTAATCGGGTGTGGACAAATTTAAAAACAGTGTCTGCATACAAAGCTAGAGAGAAGCTAAATTAAAGTGGTACTTTTTCTTCATTGTTGCTACAAGTGGCAGGAAAATGGCAAAAATGTGCTTCCTTTCAGACAGTTAGGACGGTCAGTGCCGTCTGTCTGCATGTTTGTTTGTTTGTTTGTTTGTTTGTGATCATCTTCCCACCATAACTCGATAACAAATAGAGGTAAGATGATCAAACTCACACCCAGATGTTTTGAGGTGAAATTGTGAAAGTTCAAGGTCACGGGGTGAATTACTTTGATCGTCTACACAGTTTACTATGAAGATAAACACCAGTTACTACTGCTTACTATTAATAATGAAAACCTTTAACTTGAGCCCCTGACCTTGAATGTGAAAATAATAGAATTCTATCTAAAAAAAAAAAAATTCATATAAAGGGAAACTGAGTTCGATATTCTAAACAGGTACCAGCCATGGGTGAGCACCTCTTTTGAATGCAGTCCACTTTTTTCATGTCATACCATAAGACCACCATAAGCCACTAATAATAAACCCGTCACCTGGTGAGGCGGACACTTTTCTGCTTAGCTTTGAAAATCTTGAATTACTCCACCTGGATGTTTTCAGACTTCATTTTCACTTTCTGCTACTGATCCAAATTTGAATGCTGGATTATTTTTTTACACCAGTTGCCTATTTAATTGCCTAAAATTGCACATCAAGGGGGTGGGACAAAAGAGATTCAGAATCTTCCACCTTCAGTATGACCCGTTTTGGACCCAAGGTATAGACCAGAGTATCTCAAAAGTAAAGACAGCACAAGGGTTGAACTGAGAAAGTGGCGTCTTGAAGTCGCTAAATAACCACAGATTCTTCACTTAGGTTTAAACAGACATCCATTCACCTCAATTTGAGCAGCGAGGGCTAACTGATTTCTGTTTGTGACGTTTTATGCAAATGCTTCACCTTTGAAAATTCACTTTGTGTTCTGTGTGAACACCAAGTTGAGAAGATTCATCACTTTAGCAAAATAAGACAGTAATGTCAGGTGCAAAGCAATATTGTCTTAAGCCTGCCAAATAAGCTAACGTTTGGACAATCAGCTTTTTCCATAAATCTGTAATGCATTACCGACTAAATTAAATTAACTACTAATATAAAATGTTTGACAACAAATGTTTAGGGCTACTAAAAGCAAAGCTCAGCTGCAGCCAAATGTGCTATGTATTGTGTTGTGCCTTTATATTTGTGTTGTGTTGTGGTTTTATGGACGAAAACTGTGTATTTTGATTATGTGTAACTATTGCAACAGCTACAGACTATGTGCAGCACATCAACTCCATACTCTATTAGAACCATGTCAATTGTCCCAGTGAAATAAATACATTCTAATTCATTAGCCATCCTAAACTTCTGTTCATACCAGACCAAGTGAAGCTGCAGAGACAAACCCCCCCCCCCTCATAATCAATTCAACTAAAGTGCATTTATTGTGTATTAGTTCAGTTTTTATTTCTGTGTTATTCCCTCCTTCCTCTGAGCTACACGCTTTCACTTAGTTCTTGTTTATCTCGGCCAAAAATTTCATAGGGTGCAATAATAGCGAGGGACAGATGGTTAATGTGGTTACATGTGGACATAATGACAACGCTGGACCCCACAAGTGTCTCAATAGAGAGATAATGTTAGTTTTTTCGAAAGCGGTTGTAGCCGAAGGCCTTTGCATGTCCGTCTTGTTAGCTTGTCTCCTCTCCTGAGACAGAACCGCTGCAAAAGTCAAAACGCTCAATTCACTCCCATTAAATGCTGCCATGTTGCTAGGCACAGGATTCTAATCCTCTGTAGAGGATTTAAAAAACTGAAAGGACAGCTAAACTACTATCAGACTGATTTCTCCACCAATTTGTAATTATGTGTTCTCCTCTCTGCTATTTCCCTCCAAGTATATAAACAAGCCAAACAAACTTCTGGACACAAATGACTCCGCTGTCACTAGAACAAAAGCATGACATAGCATAAACTCACAAAGGCTCATTATTCTTTGTAGGTGCTATCAGTGGAGTATTAGCAGCAGCTCCAAATAGAAGCACATACAGTTGTAGACACTGAATGCTCTGTTTAACCACCCCGCCACTTCTTCACTCTCCTCCGCATGTTTTAACCCATTTTGTCTTGTTTGGCGAGGAGGTTAAATGGCTGGTTAATTGGTTGTGTGTCACCGAGTCCCTCTTTTCCCATCCATCCATTGCTACACCTTTGGGAAATTAGGTCATTAAACAGAAGCGGTCGCTCCTCCTCTATTCACAGCTGTTATTTCAGCCCTACCAAACTAATCAAGGAAAATTATCAATTTCACTGGCTGCAGAACAAATGACGTTTCAAACTGTTGATGTTTCCTCCTATTTGTTCTTGTGTCATGGAAACACTGCTAATGTCTTTCGGCGCTTCAACGGCAGTGTGACATGAACGGCTTGTTATCAGTTGTTTCAAGTTTGCAGCTTTGGCACGGCATTTTTTTTTTTTAGGATTTTAAGGAGGCTCCACGTTTTATCCTGCTGCACTGTGCGGATTTGTCAGCATTAATGCCTTAATTAAGCTCATAATGGATCAGCTTAATTGCAACATATTTTTAATGAATGACCAAATGGAGAAGGCTATCTTTGGCTTGACAATGTTGAAAGCTTAATTAGTTTCAACACAGTGCAAATTGACATGCTGCCTAGCACCGCACACTTTAACAGGATAGGCTTATTATTTCTATCTTCAGAAATAAATATCATAATGAATGTACTCTGTCCGAGGCAGAAATGGCTCAGGTGTATCTGTTACTGGGAGACAGATAACTGAAGAAATGAAAAGTGATACTATGGAAGTCTACATCAAAGCCACATCCTGTTGCTATTCCTTCAAAGACAGTCATTATATCCCAGTCAGTAAAACTGTGGCATTTTGCGAGATTACATAGACACAGCACACCCCTGCTTCTCTCTTTCTTTCATGATATTCTCCTCCTTTAATCTTTTTTTTTTTTTTTTGAGTTAATCATCGTATGGCTGATGGGTTTTTGAAACAGGATGTGGAGAGGGTGCAGGACAAGACCCAGGCACGGGATGACCCCTTTATCAGCAGCGAGCAGACTGTGACTGGGCCCAAGTTCTCAACTAAATGATTTCCCTGGAGAGTCGTGGTTCTGGCACAGAGTCAGGCTCTGTCTGCTGTCACACTCAGATGTATGGAGGTTACCCGACCCTTCTGCTGGCTATCCGGAAGACTGGGCCGTGGGAAGATGATGCATATTTTATCACTAAGGGCTCCACGCTGTCTGCAAAGAGGGCTGAATCACATTGTGCTGTAATTGGTAAGCGGCCATTGCTAGTGTCTGAGCTGATTTGAAGCGTTCTGACCAACTGCTCTTAGATTTTATTTTTTTTTTATTCCTCTTTTTTTTCACTTCAGACTGTGACACTGACACTTGTAAGTGCTTGGGGACTTGCAGAATTTTCCCGGCTGAAGATGAAGGACAGCCTGCTAGCAGTGTCAACTGCAGCTTTTCAAAAATAATGGACTGCTTTGGAGAGTAAACAGAGCAGAGGAAATGCTCCAACAAAAAGCAAAAAGCCAATTGGACAGCAGCAATTCCATTTCATATCTGGTTGAAATTCAGTAGATCTGTGCTATCAAAAATTGGCTTTTTGTTAATGTCCACTGGCATTACATAATCATGAATTGCCCAAATAATGAAGGCTTTATATTTTATTCTTTCAACACCCATGTGAATCATTTTCTGATGCACTTTGTTTCCAGATTTTTTTCAGCAGCAGTATCAACGCTAGTACCTTTAATAAACCACCATGTAGAAATGGTGGGTATTAATGAATCTTGGTGTGTGCGCCTCATTTAGTGTCTGAATAGCATAACAGGCATAAATTCCTCATCTTCTACAAGTGCAACAACTCTATATGTGAGTTTTGCTAATTATTTTTGCCCAGTCGTAGTCTCGCCATAAGGCGATGGGAGATTCTCTCTAAGGTATTAAGATGCTCACTTCTCTGCTCATTACAAGCCAAAGACGTACTGTCTGTGTTATAACTGGTTCATTTCCATACATTAAACTGATATGGAATATCTTTTTACACTTCATTATTTATCAATCTCTATGTCGAGGAATATATTTTGATTCAAATCTGATTCAAACCTTGCAGCTGAATCCACAATTTATTTATACTGCTGCAGTCATTTTGCCCAGAAATAATGACCAATTACAATGCAGGATATACAGATAGAGCAGGAAGATGTTTTTACGGAAAAGGGAAGAACTTTATACAGAACACCAATAAAACCAAAAATATTACAACTACTGCAGATTTTCATTTCAGAGTTTGGATTGCTTACACTGCAGGGCAGATACTAATAATTAGATAACATTGCCCTGTTTTTCCTTAGTGCACTGTGTCTATTAAGGAATTGCTGCATTTATAGCCATTTATCCGGCACTCGTTATTCTAATCATACAAGGTTCTGCATTTAGTAAATAGTTAGTGTCAAAGAGGAAGATATTGCTCTCATTTAAAGTAAAAAAAACATGGCATAAATATGGCCACTTAAAAATGTTACTCTATTGATTAAAATGTTCTTAGTGCTGTTAAAGGTTCTTTATTTGTCTCCGTGGTGGGAAAACAAAAACCAATACTACAGAATTGCCCAAGCAATAATCTTCCATTTATGTTTACTGTACACACTAGAAAATACATGGGTCTAACTAAGGGGTACGTTTACAAAGGACTTAACTCATTCAGTTCTTTCTTGCCGTTCTTCATATTCAGCCTTTGTCCGTTCCTGCCTTCTTTTTTTTTTTTTCTTTCTTTTTCTGGCAGCATTACATTACAGAATCATTAGTGGGCTAATCTTGTGTGCTTTGAAAGAGAGATCTACATTATAATATAATTCTACACTGAGTCATCTCTGTTCTATGCGAACATCTAACACGTTGGCTACAGCATATCCTCAAGAAGTGAACATACCATTCAGCTCTATTATAGTTAACAAACCTTAAAACACCAAATCATTCGGTATATGCTGTCAAAATCAGGAATGTTCTCGCAACGGCCGATGTCTTCTACCACGGGCCATTGCACAACATCAGTCTAATTGCCCCACTTTTAGCAGCCATCCAATTCTTTTGTCCTGCCTTAAAGACTTTACTATTATAATGCTGAAACTCAAACGAGAAATTGTGCAATGGGAAATTTTGACAGAGCAAAACTCACTCTATGATTGAAAAAAAAAACTTTTTCTGCTCGACAAGAAATTGATGTTTCAGAGCTGGAGATGCGGAGGTATCTTATGGGCCGTGGAAAAAGAACAACGTGCAAAACTAGTTTTTCCAACAAGAAAAATCTGTTTTCTTTAATGTCACGTTTCACGCTAACACACTGATCACACATGTAGGCGTAGGAAACCAGAGACAGGCATTGTAGTGAGGACATTAAAAAAAACCACACACACTGCTACATGCTGGTGTTTCATAGTCAGATATTCAGTATATTCAAACAAGACCGCAAATTCAAAACCCTTCACAGGACTTGACTGTGACATTCAACAATAAAGCTGCTAAGATGTGAGAGGCTGTCTGGTCCAGATTTTACAACACTGAGGTTAATGTTAGGGGCAGTTATTTCCCCAAAGCAAGCTGCAGTCATTTATATCTATTAATGACTAATTGTTGTGTAAAAG
The DNA here is from genome assembly GCA_037367275.1 of Coranthus polyacanthus. Lineage (NCBI taxonomy): Eukaryota > Metazoa > Chordata > Actinopteri > Kurtiformes > Apogonidae > Coranthus > Coranthus polyacanthus. The sequence continues at coordinate 8,355,716 of JAPQRN010000016.1, forward strand.
TCAAGAGCTGAACTATATTTTCATGGCGAGCGACACATTATAAGTAAGCCGTTCAAAGATTTATTTTTCTCTCACCCCATCCACTTGAGTCTAAAAGCTCTGAGTCATGGCACAATTGACTTGCCTGGTTTCTAAAAGTGTGGACAGACTTACTCAGAGGTCTTAAGGGCTCTGCTGAAGTGAAGCATCGGGCAATTGATACACGTGTTGTAGCATCTAAAAGGTCTACTGCAAAATAGAAAAAGTATTACATTATGTCTTTGTGTTTGCAAATTAGGTGCAGGTGTATTATCAGCTCAGTAGTTCATTTTTGGCTCGTAATTTATAAAGCAGTTGTGTCCAAATTGGTCTAAATATACACTTGTGCCGCTAATGCCTTTAAATAACAATTACTCTCTGATATTAGTACATTTCCTCCTCTGCAGTTGACATAGAGGGAGGGTGATGTGTTGTTTTCGTGCCATAGAGTGGGAGTAGGTGCTGTTGTTAGATCTGTTTCCACAGTCCCACTGCGTTGTTGCCAAAGTCAGTCAGGTGGATGAGATGAGCACTCAGAGATGTGAGATTACCCACTATAGGGAAGCAGCAGAACCATAAAGGACAAATGTTGTCCAATTCTAATGACAAGATGGCACAACTCCATTATATGACAAGGTCAGAAACAGGGCGGTAGAGGGAGGGTAAGGGCTGTATAGCAATTGGATTCTCTGCGTTTCAGATAAGACTGTGAGTGCTGTGCAACCGCCTACATGATTGTATTACTTTTATATCTCCATGGACTGTTTTGTATCCTAAGACAGTGTAACCTAGCACATTGTTCCAGTCTGTGGCAACTGAGCACAGCATCTAGTTTACATGTTGGAGCAAATAATGTAATTGCTTTGTTTGTAATAAGAATGTAGCAGGCTTCCTACACACACAGTTAAAGGACAGGTTCACAGGTTTTTCAAGTCTGTCCTTCAGCAATTGTCTGGTGCCCAATTTTAATGTAATGAGTTATGTTATATTATTAGTCAGTATTATATATATATGTATATTAATTGGGAACATTGTCATTTTATGTGTATGGATTAGATTAGACTTGATTGATTTGGTGACTCTGACCGCCAGCGCCTCCAATAGGGCACTATGAACAGGATGGATGATAGACAGAAGTCTTCACATGGACATCTAACGTTGGTTTTAAGATAAACTTGAAAAATTGTTTCTGTGCAATTTGGAAGCATTTGCATGTCTAAAGGCCTTTACACACTTGTAGGTGTGATGAATAAATGACAGGATAGTATGAAATACTCGTCCACGGATATGTCACAACAGAACTGTTCATACCGGCAACGATGTGAATTTGTGACAGTTGAGATACTCGACTATATTCGTGCCAGCCCGTTTGACAGAAGGAGTGATGGAATTCAACATCACCTGGAGTCGAACACTGGTTATAAAATATATAATGAATTAATCGCACGAAAGAAAAAAAGGCCAAGGTGTTTAAATGACCAATTGGTCATTACAGCTGTCAATCACCTGTTTTCATATCATCATGTAACGACAATCTGAAACAAATCAGCCTGATGAAATCTTCCTAAAAAGACAGAAAAATGTATTGGAGGTACTGAATTTTTAGTTTGCAGCATGTCCCATTGATTAATGGTATGCGAGACAGAGCTTATGGCCTATACTGCAGCCAGACACAAGCCAATTATCAAGATGATGTTGTCCATCTTTATATACAGCCTGTGACTGTGACTTTTGAAGCTGGAAGCTTCTTTTGTACGTTTTTCAAGAGGTCCCAGTGACTCAGCCGACATTGAAACAACATGACGTAAAAGATCTGGTGAAAATTAGTGCCAGCGTTCACAAGCTAGAAAGGTAGCTCAACTAGCCCCCACTTTGAGTGAGAGAAAAGGGTGGAATAAAAGGTTTAGAGTGGAATAAAAACCTAAAAGTACAAAAGGTTCTCCCAGATGATCACAGGTAGCCGTGCGTAGGCTAACTAACACTGTGTGGGCTGGTTAAATGAGGAAAAGATGTCCTGTGTCAACCTTCATAGGCTACACAGTTAGTAATCCATAGACCAATTCTCTCAACTGCTGGGAATGCCAGTAATGCCAAACCAAATGCCTGAGGTACATGTTGTTTCTACCCAAACCTGTTCCATAATTTTTTTAAAAGAATGATAAAATATGCACTATAGCTACAATATCATTGTAAGGAAACAGAGGAGTTTTTTAGTCTTTAACATCTTTGATTTTGTCTTGAGTATATTTTTCGTTCACAAATTAGATGAAGCAACAAGAAAAATTAAAGAACAGGCAATTTGCTATTTCACTCTTGGAGCATAAAATATCAACAAATCAAACTGGTCACAATCTGGCTAAAAGAAACATAAAGTTAAATGGTCCTGTGTGGTCCGGTCCTGCAGTCACACCTTCATATTTCAGTTAACAGATATTTCTGAGTGCATTTTAAACTCGGCAGCAATTTTCTTTTCCTGTCGTCATAAGTGGCATATTTGTATTTGTGGCCGAGCAGCCACCATAGATTACTAAGCTCAAAATAATGACAGGCTTTTGGTACCTGTCAGCCATGTGATGTCCAGATGTCCACAGAAGAAAAGAAAACGTTTGCCATTCATTGCCTTTCATCCCAGACACAGCCTGTCACCTAGTACTTAGACTTAATGTGATGTGTCACCTCCGACTGTCTCTCATCCAAATGTGACCAGATTTGTTCTTTTATTTTCTACCTGAAGCCAGAGGTACGTGTGAAAACAAAATGATATTAGGTGCATGACTGACAGATGCTGGTGTAGGTGTTCGAGATTGTTTATCGCACTGATGACATGGCAGGGAGAGATCATAGATGGCTGAGATCTCCTGTCTCTGCTGCTCAAAGGAATCAGTAACCGTGCGTCAGCCTGTTTTTTTTTCCCCCAGTTTTTTTTTATCATAATATCCATTAGTGCATGACTAGGGACAGGGCAGATAAATCCACAGATAGTGCACACGTACCCACAGACTGCAGATAGCAAAATCGGTTACAACACATCTCTTCTCCTACGAAATGAATGAAACAAAGAAATAAACTAAACTAAACGTGCTCTCCGGACCTCCAACTGCGACTCAATCTGAAGTCCTACACAAGACAAAATTGAAGGGCGACACCAGCAAAAGAAGGTTTATTAGAAGTAATGTTAAATTACAATAGCATAAAATATGTTGTGAATATCTTATTGATATAAAATTAGGCAATGAAGAAATTTAAATGGCACTGAGTGCTTAACAAACCACAAAGGGTATTGAGACACAAAATATCACAAATTACAGACTAAATAAAGAAGTTGCAATCAGTAATGAAAAACAAAACTTCCAAGGGAATATAAATAAGGGCAAAGTGTTCCAGATACTGTCAGCAGAAGGGAATATATTAAAATTATTGACCTTCCGCAGCAAAAAATTCACCCTCTGTATGAAAAGACTGCCGTGAAACTGCATTGAAAATATGGCCAATATGGTGGATCAATCTGTAAACTAACAGATGTTAACAACATACAGATTAGGTCATACATTTCCTGTTCTCCTTTGCTTACGCTTCCAAATACATTTATTTTGTTCTGTTTGGATCGTGTAACCTGTATGAACTGTTGAATTGTTTGCTCATGTTTCTGCATAACTTTGTCGTGCTCTCAAACCCCAGTAATTAACTTGTCTTTATTTTTGTTGCCAGTAATAACAGTGGCCAGTACTTTGAAAATAAGATGTAAGTCACTCAAATTTGCCGGTGTCACTTCCCAGCACTTGTTTAAATGCAGTATAATATGTGTTTTCCTTCTCCTTTCCTTTAACACTACTTTAATTTAATGTCACATTTACAGTACTTTAATTAAAACATTTGTGTTACATCCAGACTTTGAAGAAGAGGAGAGATGGAGGAGTTATTGACTCATGCAGGGCAGTGTGTGTTGTGTAACAACAGCAGAACCGAACAGGCAGATATTATGTTTATGAATAGCATGTCCTAGTGGAAGCATGCTGTATATAATGAAAATGGGCCTAGTGGAATCTAATTAGTCCAGCCATGCTGATTCTTATTTGTGGCACTCTATACAGAAATTGGATCAATGGACAGTGATGGCAGACAGAATTCACTGTACTCAGTTCCATAAGAAATACATGCTGTTCAGAGTATGTATAGTGCTCAAATCCTCTTCATTGTGTTGCTGAGGCTGCCGAATCTTGAAGGCTGATGGAATTTTGACAAAAGAGACAAAAAAGGAAAACAACAGAGGGCACATCATTGCTGCTATTTAAGCCGGACGCTCTGCTCGTAGATTTTTGTATCATCATGCAAGTTATAGAGACAAAGTGGGCGCCAGGCCAAACAACAATCCCACCAACTGGAGCTGCAACACTCAATTAGACTGACATCTGTCATGGAAACACTTCATCTCAATCGGAGATAATTTAACATGAGATATGGACAAGTGGGAAGCTCAGAGAACATATTGCAGTGGTGTTCAGCCCTGATAAAACTGCTGGAGTAATTAGATTGTTTGATGTGTCTAACCAGTATCTCAATCCACTGTGTCAAAGGTGAAGAAGTTAGACTAGCTCATTACTGGCGCCATGCAGTACATTTTATATAGACACAAATGTTTTCCTGACCATGCAGCTTGGTGTGTCTGTTTATTCCCATAAAAACTGCAAGATTGTGGCATTGTGTATTAATCATTCTATGTAAAATGAAGACAATAAAATCAACAATGAAAGGCAAAATGATGACTACTTCTCTATCTGCAGTGATCAATATTTCATCTGTCTGGAAGAGGTGCATTGTTGAAATGCATCATCCCTCCAAATGAATCATCTACACTGAAGTTATACTTCGATTACAGTATTATCACTGCACAATGAAAGCTAACAAATGATTTGCTTGTTTCTTGTGGAGTTATTGCAGCAAGCAATTACATGAGCAGAATGGTAACAGGTGCTGTCTGCTAAGACAGTGAAATGAAACATTTTAAGCCACACTGTGTTTTGGCTGCACTGTTAGAAAAGGCTCTTGCTTTGCTGGAAAATGTTCTTCAGTCATGATCATTCTTTCAGTTTTCCTCAACCTGTAAAACAGTAGTCCTCTAATAATCTCTAAATGATCTAAAACCATTTGTTGAACTGCCTTGAAATGATGTGAGTACTGCCTAGTAACCACTTACAACAGGCTTCCTTTTGACAGACCTTCGCCAGACTTTTACCTCCTGTCAGGAAGCCTGCGTTTGCCAGCAAAGACAGACAGCAGCAACCCCATGAGCCACCCCCCTATGAGTGGACTCTCTCTCTGTCTTTTTCCTCTAGTCATCGTCCTCTCTTTCCTTGTCCATCTGTCTGTGTTGGCATATAAGTGTAGATGGTATCTACCAAGATAACATAGCAGCGGGTGACGAGAGACTGCCTGGATGCATCTCCAAACATGCATGGCACCAGCATTTCTTACTCCATTACACATCAACACTTTTGGCTTATTGTTGTTTGCTTCAAACTCAAGTCTGTCTGTGCAAGCGGGGTTTGCTTTAATCAACTTAGCCAAGAGCTACCTCAGGGAGCCTTTTCCTCCCAGCATGCCTTTCCTCTGGCTGGCTACTCCTTCAGACAAGGAAGTCAGTATGAGGAGTCGCCTTTAATAGGCACGCCTCCACCAACTGTGCCTGCATGTGTTTTCTTCTCTGAAGCACCACTGTGAGCACACGGTAATATTGGCAGTTTGACATTGTTACAGCAGATTCTGACAAGAGGAGGTCTACGTAAATTAGATTTTTTTGTAAATGTGTGATGCACGAGCCGTTTGTTTGACCCGCATTCACAAACGGTAATGAGACTGAGAGTGGAAGATCGGTGGCTTTTGAAACTGAGCTGAATCAGAACGTGAAAGAGGGCTTTCAGTTACTGATGGTGGTTGTAAAAATGTATGACCCACAGGTTTTTTTTGGGGGGGTTTATGTTTTATTTCATGGTTTTGTGTAATTTTTACATTTAGCGCTTGCGAGAAGAAAGGAAAAAAATATGTTTTTCATTGACTTGAGTGCTCACCGGGTTTTATGCAGTAATCAAAAAGTGCTGCTTCAGAAAGGGATGATTCTGAGCGAGTGGGCAGTGTGTAAGTATTTATTCGTGACAGTTGTAGCACAAACACAATAAGGCACTGAATAACAGTAACAGCATGGGAGCTGCGAATGAAGATTTTCCATTTGTTAAAAAACAACTTAAATGCAATAAAAATGTAGATATTTGTTGTGAATCTATTTTTATTATAGGTCACAGTAATTACATAACACCTGTAGGAGGTTGGTTTAACTAGTTCCTTGCCAGACATCTCTCTCCAAATATTCACCTAGGACAAAGTGATATGAACAACATTTAGGCCAATAACCTAGACTACTCAGTCTACATTTGTTTCCCTTTCATCACCTCAACAGTAAGCTAGGGGGGTTGGCAGTTTCCGCCTGAGGAAACTAAAAATTTTAGGCAAACCATGGCGACCTGCATATTTACCTCACTCAGGATGCAACGAAGAACCTTCCAAGCTTCCAAGCTGCAGGTTGGCTCAGAAAACAGAGGATGAAAAGCCAAGCATTTGCTCTGAGCTTCCCATCAGGCGCTTAGAGGTGCCAAAGCAGTGGAGGGAGTCGAAAGGAAAGCTTAATCGATCCTTGAGAATGAAATCTGAAGGCCTGGAAATCAAGCCAGCAGGGCACCCTTTTTTCTCTGGCAGCTGCACCTCATATAAATATCCTGCAGATTCAAATGAGTACATAGGCTGTATCAAAGTGGGTCAAATCATGCAAGGAATCTTAGTGCAGAAGAAATTAACAGATCAATCAAAGAGACGTGCGGGTCTACCGTTGGCTAATGCCTCGTCAATCCTTCACACGCATCCGATTAGCTCTCAATATATGGCTGCTTCTTCAATGACATATTTTAGTGGTGTAAATAAGTCAGTGGAGCTCAGGGAAAATTAATGACCCACTTTGGGTACCTTTAATTTCCATATGTCCTCTTTCCTCATGTTAAGCACACACTCTTAAGCAGAACCATTAGTAGAAACAGGAAGAGAGATGAGAAGTTAAAGCCAAAGTGGGGGAAAAAGAAAGAAAGAAAAGATAAAGGTATTAATAAACTGAGAAAAAAAAGGTACCAGAGGTATTAACTTCAGTAATTGCCCCAGGCAATAACAAACATTAGAGTTTCAAGAAAGTCCAAAAAAAAAATGTTTAAAATTGCAAGAGATGTTCACCTTTTCAATTCTGCCTTCCCTCTGCCATTTAAAGTTATTATCAGGAAAATGCAAGAGCATATTACAGTAGAAGATAATTAATTTCATCCCGTGGCTTTTTTAATAGAGTTGTGTACACAAAATTCATGCCTTTTTAAAGTTTGAATTTAGACGTGAGACGATATTGAGCATAGGTGATATTGTTTTAAAGTACAGTAGGTGATCCCAGTCTAAAAAGTTTCTGACAATGTGCTCAAATGTAAAAAACTGAAAAGAAAAAGTAGAAAAGATCTATCCTTCTCAAATTCAGCGTGTATTTTTAAACATGCTTGCTTTACTACAATACTTTCAGATTGGAGGCTGTACCTGGCCACAGATGGTTATAAACACTCTAGTATGTGCAGATATGAAAGCCCATTCTGCTGTTCCTCTTGAAGAAAAGACATCAACTCTAGCTTGCCTTCTTGCTCTCTGATACACTTGGCTGCTTGACTGACTGTGGACTCGAGTGAAGCCATCAAGTGGAGAGAAGCGTGTTGCTCACAATATACGCTGTTACCGAGCAATCCTATGAGCACGTACTGTAAAACGTGTGAGTAAAATGTGAAGAAGCAGGACAGTGCAGCACAGCCACAGTTAGACATCTACTTTTAAATCAATATGTAATGTTATAATTAATTAGAAGAATTGAAAGGCACTCTTAATCTGACAGCATGGATTCCTGTTACAGTCTGTGATGTTCTAATCTTAAATACACCTTTGTGCTTTTCAAGACTTCACTGCCACCATCTTGATAATAAAACATTCCCTTGGGGTTAAGCTACATTCTTGTTCTCGGTATGGGGTGGAGAACATTGACTCAAAAACAGTAAAAAAAAAATGGAAGGAACAAAATCAATGAAGCTAAATTGATTTCTCAGGGAAGTACACTTTCATATTTTTCCTCTGCTAAAACTCCAGTCTTGTCTTTGTTCTACATTTTATTGCTCATTGACTCACCTTTTCTCTTGTGCTTTGCCCTTTTCTTCATTTTTCACTTCATCTGGCAAAGTGCAGAAAGAACCTTTTGTTACCCTTTCCTTTAATGAAAAGTATCTGTTTGGCCCACAATGTTGCTTGCAATTTTCACTTTTGAAATGGCTTAGGTGGACCTTGAGAATGCAGGTGTTGTATACAAGTGTCTTCAGTTACAGCACGACACAATCTCTTTTTTTATTTTCAGGCCGACCTTCATTCTTTTTACATGCATGATGCGCATCGTAGCTCACAGTGAAATGAGACTTCAGTTCCATGGACCGCTGGCATGCGTGATGTATTATATGTTCCAAAGTTTCATTTCCCCTGATCCACACCCATCTGTTTTTCATGCACGCAGAGAAACCTCCATGCATTTTCACAAGCCACCTCTTGCTTTCTGAATCCATCTCACATTTACTCTCAATTGAGCAACATGTATGCACAACTACTTCCTCTACTTTCTCTCATATGCACACACACATACTTCCTTCTTCTGTGGATGCTGTTAGCATGTCCCTCACGTTTGGAAGTGCTGTCTCAGAAGTGCAATCAATAGTGCAGCCAGGTCTCTCAGACCTGTGCTGCTTTGTGGACAGAATTCAGACCCACCTTGTACTCTGCCCCCAAAATACTGCAGCCCAAGCACTGCACGGATCAGAGAGCAGCCTGGTTAACAAGAGACAGCACCTACAGCCATATTCCTCTACCTGTTCTATGAAGACTCTTTCTCATACTTATCATGAAAACTGCACGGACTTACATATGTATATGCACACAGTCCATGCATTTACAAGTTCACACAGATATTTGGACATTGCAGTTCACTCAGTTCGGCACATAAATTTCTTTCTTTGAAAGACAAAATTGTTCAGTATTTTTAACATTTTCTGAAATCTGTTACCCACCCAGATGTATTGTCTGCCCTTAATGGTGGTCCTTTGTAAAAGACTATAATAGGGCACAGGTAAATGGTCCATTAGGGCACCAAAGTGCTGAAAAACACTCACTTTAGCTTTGTCTTCAGGCCAATTTGTACAATAGACTGTCTTTATCACAGCACCAATTCACCCAATTCAAATGTCTGATCTTTCTAAAACCAAATTCACAACTTTTTAAGGAAGGCATCACACTTGCAAAGCCGCAGCAACAATTAGAAATTGGGCATTACCTGGCATGAGAGCAAGCGAAATTGTGCTTTTTTTCTGGTAGTACTGGTGCAGTGGTTGAAAGAAAAACCTTAAAAAGTGAACGTTGTTGTTGCTTTCCTGTGATGCAGTAATTGATAGAGAATTTAATGCTTAATGGTTTCGGTAATGAGCCTGGAAGCAAGAGGGTAACTGCGGTGTTGTGTCTGGTGCGTACCCACTGCCTCCTGTCGTTCTGAAGGCAGCTCAAAGCAGTGTAGCTGTCCATGGTTCTGAAACAGTGGTTGGGCCAACTAATGAACTGTCCAGGGTGCTGAGATTTGGTTTCTCTAACTAGATACTCACCTAAAGCTTTCATCGGCTTCTGTTTGCATTCATTCTTTTATTATTCAAATTTGCAGATTAATTATTAATATCCCTCCCATGTTAAAGCTTTTAATTCAGCTAATTCATTTATTCGGGTAATATCATGGTAATTGGAATCTTTAAATATTGTTTGACATTAATAATGTAAGAGGAAGTGATTGGCTGTTTATCCCTGTTTGCCCTGCAATGGGTTATAAATCTGTCTGCCTCATGCCTGATGCATGCTGGGATTGGCTCCAGCTGCCTCTACACAATGTTTTATTACAGGTGGTAACTACATATCACTGACTCCTGTATGAAAAGCTTGACTGGCCCCCATGGATCAGCACTTCCATTAACATATTCAGGTGATTCACAAAGTACAATTATGTTCTTTTTGTTGATGTTTATTTACAGGTTTTTAATAAAGGTTATTAATTATTCAACCATTAAATCAACCAGTCTAGCACACTTTTCTTATGTTTTGCTGCCACTTTCCTCAGGGAACCTATTGTGTGCATACAAAAGAAACATTTTTGCAAAGAAAAAATGTATTTTCTGATGTTTCATGAATATCTTCCCACTGAGAGACCGAGTAAGATCAAATTTGTTGGAACCAACACATCATGCACGCAGCCTAATCTACCCTCAATATGTTCTGCCTAACCTTATTCTACTGTTGTGGTTCATCTGCTGTTTGCCTCCACTATGCAACACTGGCACGTCTCCTACTAATGGATTATTAATCACATTGTGCTTCATCTAAAACAACATTTCAGACAAAACTCCCTTTGTGCTCGGAGGGTTACTCAGTGCACTCCAGAAAAATGCCTCCTTTGACGTGAGTCAGCAAATGTCACATTGTCAAGGTGCACATCACATACGGTGACACTGTGTATAAAAGTATCCTGCTCAGTTGCTTAAATGCTCAGACACAGTGTGCTCCTTTATTTCTTCTTTTTCCTCAAAATGAAGTGCAGCCCTCTCTCATGCCAGCAGTGTGAAATCTATTTGCATATGTTCACAAAATATCATGTATACAAAATTGTGCCTGCATCACACTGCATCACCTGCACAATTCAGTGTTTACCCACACGTAGTACATAAATACATAAACATACATAACTACACGTGATGTCCCTTCCAGCATCCAGTGAGAATTCTGAACCCTAAAGGAGACATATTATGCACGTTTCCAGGTACATATTTTCAATCTCAGACTCTAACAGAATAGCTGTGCATGATTTACGGTTCAAAAAAACAAATTCATCTTGTATTGGCCCGTTCAGTTCAGTTACTATCTGTAACATATCGTTTTACTCCTACTCTGTTATAATTGGCTTACAGGAAATCTTACAGGTCGCACACAACCAACACCACCCTGTTCTTGCATCGGTGTGCAAGAACACATGTCTGGGAGTTCCATAACCAAAACAATGTCATTCTTATTTTGTTTTTTGGTTGTTGTTTTTTTTTTGCTTCTTTGATTGAAATGTACATTCTTGAATGTATGGTTGAGCCTCATTCCAATCCAGACTATGAGTAGACAACAGGAACAGATCTCAGAGTCTCAGATTTATCAGTGCCATCTTTTTCTTGATTGAAAAGAGTACACTGTAGATATGCAAAGCAAGAATGCGTACATTTACACATGCACATATATGATTAGTGCATCACAAATACCTGTGATTAGGTGTGAGTGGTTGGCACTTGGAATACTACACATCTGCATGATGTGCCTGAAGGTGTGTGTATGTGGACATGTGTGCCTGTATAGTGTCTAAAAATGTAGGCCACATGCTGCCAGATACCCTGAGGGACTGTAGGAGTGTCTCCTTAACTACTGGGGCGGGCAAAGTCAGCACACTGTTAGCAGATGGTGATTGGCTGTCTCCATTCTTCCCATCATCCCAATCCGCTGCTGACCTGAGGCGCTGTTTTAATCACTCTTGGTATGGCACTGCTGCACAGCATGACACTTTGCATCCACTGCACACTGTCCTCTCCACCTCTCTCCCTTGCACTCATTATATCCCGTGTCGCCTCACTCCTCTCCTTCTCACTTCCAAAGGCACACACTTGCATGTAGTAGAGCATACTGTATGTACACATACTGTACATGTTTTGTTCATGAGTGAGGCATCCCAGCAGGCAGCTGCCGTAAATACCAGGGTGGAATATGCCGTCAAACTCCCCACTGGACCTAGTGAATTATAGAAAGAAGGGCAACTGAGAATGCCCGCCACTTGAACAGCTGGGGCCAGCTGTGTGAATGTGTATGTGTGTGGGTGTTTGTTTGTGTAGGGTATATACTGTATGTTTTTTTTTTTCTGTGTGACACATTTTTTTTTTTTTATTGTTAGGTAAGGCTGGGCAATATATCGAATGGATCTGATTAATCAAGTTTTTGCTTTTTGAACAGTGAGAAAAGACTAAATCCTAACATTGAATTTAATGCGTCCTCTGGAGACCTTTCTTGCTGAACAAAAATTCAAAATACAACCTGTTTGTTTGGTGTAATATATTCATTGTGCATATGCTTCTCCAGTCATTCCCTAACAATGGTGCTTTATTATATTTATATTTATATTGTATTATATTTTAACAAATAATGCATCTTCACACCCTTGCAAGTGCTGCAGTTTTGTCATTGCTGTTGTTTGCTGATATTCTACATATATGGGGTAAGTTGTAAAAAAAAAAAAGCTGAATCATTTTTTGTCTTGAGGTCACGAGGACAGAAAAAAACAATTAAAACTGCAATAGTACATAATACTGCAAATAACTGAGCTTCAATTTTTTGGTTATGTCACCCAGCTATATAATATTAGGTGTGAGCAAATAAATGTTTGTAATGAATTGTCCTGAGTCTAACAAATATAATAACCCAGGATTGTGTGTGTATGTGTGACCTTATGTGTTCCACTTGCTTAATGACAAGCATTACCCACAAATCCTTTTCCCAGGGCTCACACTCAGCCTTTTTTGAGCAGTAAGTGGAAGCTATGTCAGCAGCTGTGATGTGGGTGTCTGCTGAACGGCCTTCCTGTGGCATTTCCTCCTTCCCTGACACTCCACCGAAGGTTAATGATGCTACTTCCATGCTATCGTCACAGCAGCATCAAGTGTGTTTTGGACAGAACAGTGTTGTCTTTTTGTATCCTATCCTCTGATGGCAATACTTGACCAGGAAGAAAGACTTTGTTGTCATCTCTTGCGGTTACAATTCAAGTAGCTGCCCTTTCACAATCCACTAAGGCAGATAAAACGTATTGTTGCTGAAGATAGTTGCAGTATAATTTCTTAATAGTATTTTCCATTAAGCTTCATGCACAGGAACTAATCTGAGCAGCACTAATTCAATTCCCAAAACGTCCAAATCTCCATGTTCAGAAATTACATTTTAACTTTTAATTCCCCAAACAAATTACATAATTGATTGGGGAAATTACACAATGTGCTTTTTTTCTTTTAGAAAGAAAGAAAGCAAGCAAGAAAGAAACAAAGAAAGAATTGATACTGTGTTCTGCATATGTTGCCAAGGGATACCACTTAACATATTTGCTCGAAGAACAGTGCTGTCATTGATGTTCTAATGTATCGTTAAACAGTAAAAAGTGGTAGCATACAATGTAGAATGCAGATAATGGCACACTTCCTAGTCTTGTTGTTGATGTTTTACTGCATTAGTTTACTCTAAAATAATAATCTCTTATAAATAATGTATCTCTAGTCTCGTTGGTGATGTTTCACTGCGTTTGTTTACTGTGAAATAATAACATCTTACAAATATTGTAACATGTAGCGGCTTTAAATATAAACCTCATGTTTTCTATCTGAAGACATTTTGGTACAAGTTAAAGACCAAAAAAGTGACAAACTACCACAAGCTAACACTAACACAAATTGAATCAGTATAAATATATTGTAGTTGCATTTCCATTGTAATTATTGTCTCGGAGAAACTCTCATCACCTAATCCTCCATATAAATCTATAATGTGTCCACTGGCCAGCGATGAAAGTGTGGCTGTAAACGATAGATGGATTATGCAGATAATACCCCAGCTGCTGGATGACGCTCTTGCATTAACTGGGTGAATATTGTGATGAGATTTTCCACACATTTCTCCCACTCTGTCTATCCCCTCTCGTCACTTGCTTATAGCCTTTCCACTTTCTCCCTCCCTTTAGCATCTGATCACAATTCTACCTGTGAATTTGGCCTGCCCACAACATGCTGTACGTGTGTGGTGGCACAAATAACACATTTTGCAATTCATTTTCTCCTTAATGTTGAAGCCTTTATGCGATATCTTTTTTTTTTTTATTATGCCATGTGTTTAAGGTGTTAGTCCTGTTAGAACTGACTTCAGCTTTATAGCAAAACTGTCTGACGCCCCCACAAGTCTATTATGCCTACCAGCTGCTAATAACCATAGTACCGGCCTTTTTGCCTATCTTATATGAGAAACATAGAATGCTCTGTGTGAGACTAAAGCTGAACTCAAACTGAATTCAAACAAGGTCCCGCTGAAAGGTCACTGTGGGATTGTAATTTTGATTAATATTTCAACAGGTGAATTCTTTACATAACACTTTAAATAAAAGCAGGTATAAGTGTTGATAGAAAATATGGCATATAATCCATATTTTGGTACCTTTTTCTCACTTGCCTTTTGGCCACTTAGCAGTGCTATTTGAGCTTATGCCAACAGTGACATTGTTGATGGAGGAGGCTGCTTTAGCCATTAATTTTCTGCACTCAGTGAACATGGCACCCGTAAACATCAAACAAACACAAAAAGGAGGGAGTAAACAAGCCCAATGTCAATGCATTTGATGACAGTATTGTATATTCTTGGCTATACTGCACTTGCCTCTGTATAAATTCTTTTGTTGATGCTAATACTGTACTGATATTCTTTGTATCTATTAATATGTACTTCCCGTGCGTGGAAGCCATTAGGAGTGAGCGGTAGCCCCTTCACAAAGAAGTCATCTGACATGATGTTGTTTGATTCCCCACTGCAATGGAAATGAGAAACACTTTCTTGGTCACTGATCATCTTAAAATGGTGATACATTTGAGTATACATTTGATTCATGTACTCAGCCCTGGTGTCTTCATTTGCATTTGTATAAGATTGTTCTTGTAGTAGTGGCTCATGTTAAAGTAGAGCCTTTCCTGTTGGCATGATATATACATGGTCTAGTGGTTTAAAAGACTGTGTCTGTTTGTATGTGTGTGTTGTATTAGTGTCTGCCTGCTTCTTGGGTTGACACAATTGTTTTCTGTGTTCGTGTATTGAACGTGTAGCTGCATTTAGAAGGAATATCACAGTGCATAACTTACAGAGACTCTGCCTGTGTGAGATTTATCGTCTGCAGCAAGCACTTTCTGAACTGGTGAGTAGGGGGGCTCGTTGGTATTTGAGACTAGGCTCCGTACCTCACTTCGAATCAGTACAAACTTCTCCCCCACCCACCCAAGTAACCTGAGTTGTAGAAAGGTCCTGCTGAACACAGTGTGGCTGCAGATAAGGGAACACTGACAAATGAGTGGGAGCTTGTTTTTCTGAGTTAAAACAGAGAGCAGGGTGAGACAAAATCTCTGCTGACAAAAAGAGAGGTTGGGGGATGCTATGAGAGTGCCAAAAAGAAAAGTAAAGCACTTCAGGGTGCCTTAGTAGAGAGACTAGAACGACAGAAGGGGTGAAAAATGAGATGGTTTCAGAATGGTCGACTACGGTGCGTGTTTGGCCAGTCATGTTGCCAGGAGGGTAGATTACAGAATGCATGCCCTTAGATAACATATTCTTCGATTACTCAGAGTAACATATTTGAAATACATGTGCATGCGTGTAACAGTGTGAACGAAGGTAGCATTCACACAATACTGCTACCAAAAGGAGTCACTCTGAATGTATACTAAGACTTGCTGTTGAGATAAGATATGTATAAGTATACACAAAAGCAGCGTGATGTTTTGGCTGGCAAAAAGGATGACGACTCAATTTTTTCCAACCTTTTATTTTCCACAGCATCAAATTAGAGTGAAAACCAGTAAACAAAGATGAAAATAAAACTATGTTAATTTACAGATCCAAAGTAGAACATTTTGTTTTCACTTTTTGTTTGGAAATGGATTTTGTTTCTCTTAAAACAAAATAAAAATTGCTCCAGAAGATGCAATTTTACTTTCTCTCTTTCACTGAGCATGAAATGGGTGAAAAAGATAGAGCATCAATGACAAAAATGTAAATCAATCTTCAATCCAACATGCAGTTTGATGGCCCATTGTAGCTCCATTGTCTTGTGTCGTGTGTGGAAAGGTAGTCTATACTGCATAGCCTACTATGGTGTGGACACTTTAAATCAGGGTCTTACAGGAAATTAATGATACCTTTTAAATTTCAGACTGAAATTAAAAATAAATAAATGTATTTATTTTAAAAGTGCCGTATTCACCTATTTAAAATTTTAACTCTAACTAACTATAGGTAGGTAATGGTTTGTACTCTAAATACATATTCTGAAATACATGTATCCCACTACTCCCAATGCCCACAGTGTTGCCCGCATGAAAACACACACAGGCTGAAAGTTATAATAAGATAAATATAAACTGGAGTTAACAGTTTAAATGAATAGCTCTTCATGGTGACTGTAAAGGTGCAATTTCTGCAATGTCTCATGTGGAGGCAGCTCACTGCTGAATGACACCAGTCGATGGATTTTATTACACTGACCATGAGGGCACAGTGTTATAGGTTCAAATGATAAATTCTATAGCATTTATTCTGTTGCCATTCATGCTTGACCTTTGAGTTGGAAAATATAACATCACATTTTTTATGCCTCTGAAAAAAAAAACAGGTTTCAGTGCTAAAGACTGCACAAGAAGCACTGTAGATAAGTACAAGAGCTGAAACAGATGGATACAAAATGCACTCCTGACCATCTTAAATAAGTAAATAAGGAGAACGCTTCACACAGATTGTTTTCATAACCCCTGGCCACATCTACTTTTGATTGACTTCTGCATTATTCAAAGCAATTATTTTCTTCCATAAAGCCTTTGGAACGTGACACTATTATGTCCTGTTGTAAAACCTTTATAGAAGATAACACCTGTCTTCCTGCCTTCACATGCCTAATGCTGATGCTAAATTTACCCTTGTTGCTGAAGAAATCCAACAAGATATTAACATTGTCCTATGCGTTTACACAACCTATAGGAATGAGATGCTCATATGAATAAAATGACATTGTTGGAAAATTGCTGACAGATGTGGTTGTTCATTATGCACTGTTCATAGTCAACACATTGGGAAAAGACAAGAGTAAAAAGACACAGAATGACATTTTTCACATGTATATGAGCCATATATATGTGGAATTCTCTAATAATACATCTTTACAATGTTAAAAATTGTATTCATAGATTTGATGGCAATAATTACCCATGACAGACAGTCTTATTATCTGGCAGGGAAACCTGGACAAGAAGTTCCCTGGCACTGCAGTTTAGTTTCCCATTAACCCCTGTCACCCTCCTTGACAGGTATGGAAGGTGGCAGTGGTCAAACTTCATCTGGTTTATACATGACACATTACATACTGCAAGTGCTGCATAGTCTCCTCTTCTCGCAGGGACAGAAATAGCTCAGGAATTATGGCCTAGCATATCTAGGTATGGAGGATTGTATGAATGCAAAGGACAAAGGAACAATTTATTCATTTTCTTCAAACAATTCAGAATATTATTCTTGATGCATAGTTCAGGAGTTTTGCTGTATAGCATTGCTAAATACAGAAATAATGACATTTAAAACAATGCTTAATTAGGTATAGCAGTGGTGGAATAGCTGTTTTTCTTATGGTTTAAATTAGGACTATGCTACAGAATTAGTCACATACTGTTTGCATCAGATATAATACTGGAGATGCACCCTGTTTTTCCTCAGTCTAAAAGGGGTACATAATAAAATACAAACTAATCAGAATCCATTAATATTAATACCCAAGGGGAAATTCAGCACCTTTTGTATGGATAAATATCATCAAAAATAATTCATTTGTGACTCAGTTTTGGTGTCTAGTGATGTCTCTTGAGGCTGAAGACTACAAGCTTAAAAAAAAATGGCGATGTGGAGGTGGAAAGAAATGGAGCCTGAGCCGCGTCTCTTCTTGAACTTTGCAGCTACGTTAGCCATCACTAGCAGAACACACTCGGCGTAACTGCAGTGTGGGTGACGCAGAAGCCAGGTTTTGAAAAGGAAGTATAATTCTTTAAAAAAAAAAAAAAACATAAAAACCTTAAGGTCAGTTTCGTTCACGTATTCCCCTTAAAAGTATCCATTTTGGCTCTACAGGTTGTGCTAAGTTTGCCTTCACTGCCTCTGTTTTGATTTGTGGAACGGCAGGACGAACTGCAATAGCCTCCTAAAATTCTCCAAATTAACATTATTTATCATAAATAATTCCCCATGCTTGTTAGGACATGTTGGACTGAAAGTAAACTCGGAACATAGGCTGATTCGTAGCTTACTGATACGTTTGTTTCTTGTGTCTTTTCTTTGGTGAATAGCTCGTTGCTAGCTAGCTAGCTAACATTATTTGTCATTACTCGTCAATGTAACCATCTGAGTGGTTTGTTTCTTGGGTCTTTTAGTTGGTGACTATTGTGTTACTAGTTAGCTAATATTACTAGCTAACATTTGCCAGCTTGTGTGTCTTACCGAATGGAGAGGTGACAGTTTGGTGGAGTCAATATGCCCTACACTGTTTCACATGAGTTGTCTTATTTGCAAACCTATACAGTGAAATTAGCGATACTAAAGTTAGCATGACCATATAGATACAGTAGCCACTTTTATGGGAAATGTACCAGATTAAAATAACGTTATCCTTTAACTGTGAAAATGTGCGCACAACAACTTTATCAAAGTGTGATGCTCAATACTATTCAGCACTCTATAAACCAGCAGCTCTATTATTTTAAGGATCTCACAGTCTGAAACTCACCATATTGTCACTGCCCACACTCCCTTGTCACTTACTTGGATTAGAAACAATCTAAATAAACCCCTAATCAGATGGCACTTTATTATAGCTCTCAACCCTCCCAAATTTGACAGTTAAAAGAGAGTAGGCATTATTCCTAGAAATAAAGGATTCTTCACAACCCTCATCAGAAAAATCACTTCATACTCTGTCTATAGGGTAAAGAAAAGGTACTGTGCCAGAATCAGAAAAAAGATCAATGCAAGTGAACATAAATGTAAAGAATAAAACATTTCGAGTATAAAGCGAAGTTATACGGTTGCTTGAAATGTGTCAGAATTTTGCCAGACTGTAGTACATTCAACAAAATGTGATCAAGAAGACTTCAGCTTCTTTCTTAACAGAATCGATCTACAACATCTCACCAGGCAACGAGCAAAAGCCGTCCATTTGCCAATAACACCAGATGAACTCTATTACTGCACTTAATCACATGTCTAATAACAAAGGACCTGCACCCGAGGACTTTCCTGTTGGATTCTATAGACACTTAGAGCCGTTATAGGCAACTGAGCAAACACAACTGAAATATAAAACAGGGATGTAGTCTCCTTGCTGGCATGAATGTTCTCTTAAAAATTCTCTGTCTGTCTCTTTGGAAGGAGAAAAAGTCTTTGATAAAGTCAGTTGGAAGTTTCTGTTTTCCACTATGGAGAAAAATATGGCCTTCAGGATTGCATCTTTTTTAAGAATTCTTTACCCACATTGCTTCTGTTTTCACAGCAGTGCGGAGCAAAGATGCATTTCTCTCCATTTTCAAAGATAAGTAGAAGCCGAATAATAAAGGAAAAATGTTAAAATACATTTTTTAAATTAAAATGAGGTTAACATATAAAGTTTTGGGTGAACGTTGCAGCATCTTTCGCTCTCTGCGGCACCATACATTGCAATGATATATTCAGTTTTGCATCCAAGGTTGTAATTTTGATCAATTAATTCATGCTGTTTACAGCTACAGCAAGGTAATAAAATGCCTAGCAGTTCTCATATATATATAAACTAACATTTTAGCATAGACTTTAAAGCCCTTGATTTGTTAAGGGAGTTTAAAGCAGTCAAATAAAAATAAATGGATGTAATAGATGGGTTGCTCCTGTTGGGAGGCAGCTATTAGACAGGCACAGTTCAGGTCTGCAGTGGTTTCTCAGCAGCGTATTTGAACTTGTCTTGTCACTCTTTAATCGAATCTGTTTCCCCTTGGCCCAGTTTGTGGTTGTCAGTCCCAATTTCAAAGAGACGATAGAAGATAGTAAAGTGCTGTAGATAGTAGTTAAAAAGAAATAGCAGATCATAGTAAATAGTTGACTGGTAAGTTAGGTGTGACAAGCATGAAGAGAGGAATGATGAAAAACATAATGGCCGAGCCGAACACTTTTGAAGGCTATACTTTGAGACAGGGCCCATCTTTCCCATTATAATGCCGCCTCCGCCATATTTCCTCCACAGAGTGACGACTGAAAACGGTGCTGACATAGATTGGACATTTTGTAAAATAGAAAAGATGCAAATGACATGCTGAGACAATTCTGACCCCTGTGTCTACAAGAAATGAGGGGAGAATTCACTAAAGTACAACAGCATTTTTAGTGAATAGCTGTTGACTAATGCTCCAAGGCTGTCACTTCAAATATTTCATGAAAGCAAAAACTGTAAAGTTGGAGGTGACAAAACATGACAGGGCCAAGTTCCTTACTTCAAAAGACTTTTTCTTTAGCAGCAGCTCCACAGAGATTTTGAAAGTGATATTCTCCTTCCATACAATAGTTTGATTTCTTTTAAACCACTTAATGTGGCTTGACTTCATGGGCTGTAAACCCCAGGCAACTGAAGCCCCTGATGAGTTGAGTCATAATTAACGTAATGGTTTTAGGGGGCTAACTGTGTCTAAACATGGACAAATTGCTTCCAGAGAAGTTTTATGTAAAAGGTTTTTTTGGTCAGGCTACTTTATTTTTCATATTTTTAAGGGAAACTGACAAGCTTTCAGTGTGTTACAGCAGGGGTGAGTGAACAACATCATTACAGATACCGGGAACAACCAATTATGGGTCAGAGCAAGTATAGAAGGTCATTGCAAGTTGTACTTTCTGTTTGGTTTCAGATGTATTGCTTTTTTCCAGTTTTTTCAGCTCTATGTTAGGCTTCATAAAAGTGAGAAAATCTCTTTAAGTTTGCTGACCTGACTGTATTCAGAGTCTGCCCAGCTCCGACAACAGGAAGGCACAAATTGTGCTTACACAATTCTATAAAACACTGCTTATGCTTTACAGTAAGGTTAAAAGGTTTCTCAGACTAAGAAAAGTTTCAATGATAAACCTCTCCTCGAAGTCCTCTTACAGTCCTCTGACTGGAATTTCTCCTGACATGGAACATAACGTATATCTGTTCCCATCTATGAGTCAGTGACAGTGCACTCAACATAAAGTGCACTCAGCCTCTGTCCTCTTATGTAAACAGTTTCTGAATCTTAGTTCATGAAGAGCTGGTTAACAATTGGAGAATTTAGCTCATAACAAGCAGTCCAAAACACAAAAAAAGAGCACAATCTTTTACATTGACACCTCACATACCATAAAATATGTCTTTATATTTTTGCAAAAAGGCTGCTTAAATTGATCTTGTGAGTGTGTAATTGTATTGAAAAATAATCCCATAGAACAAAAGATAGTGTAAATTCACTTGTCACCTAATTTCAGTTATGAAATAGTCCAAGACTGACTAGTCAACAGCCCCTTTTGTATCACTAAAACAAAGTTTAAGTTTGTTATGCATTGGGTTTACATCAGTAAATATATGTGCTAAACAGTAGGGACACTGCTTGGTCGATCACCTTGCCAGAAAATCTTTAGCTCATCATCACTCAGCCCCTGCTGAGGCCCATTAAACCAGTTAGGTGGGCTCTCCCCTCAGTCCACAACCTGCCATGTGAATCTCTGCTAAGCATTAAACACCTGTTTCTTTCAGGAACCCGTCCACACTAAAAGTCATTGCAGTTAAGACCATTGTGGCTTAGCTATTTCTTTCACTGAGCAAAACGCTGTCTGGCTGTTAACAGTTGAAGAGAAAGGTAGGATGAGGGGATGATAGAGAAAGACAGGGGAATACTGAGAGATAGGAAGGGGTGAAAGAGATTGGGAATGTGGAGGATGGTTTAATAGTGAGGACGAGATGGGATTCTGGGGAAGATTGGGTCAAAGAACGGCAGATACGAGAGAGAAACAGATCTTATGAATCTCATCCTACCTAGAAGATTAGGCTGGATAAAATGAAGAGAATAACATGGAATATAAGTGGAAAACATGGGACTAGAGCAAGTGTTCAGTGAGAAAAGCAGAGTTGCTTTAGGGTTGGAGTGCTATAATGGAAAGCCATCTATCTATTCCATCCTAAAGGGACCTCATTAAAATATATCAACAAATGCAGAGTGGGACTCATTTGGATCATACATTTGATCTAGCATGCCAGGATAGAACAAGAACTAGCAGCTGCCTCGCTTTGAGGTTCTCCATCACATTGTTCATGCCTGATCCATTGGTACGAGTAGAGAAAATTATTGTTGTTGACACTGTAGGACCATAGAAAAACTCTTTGTTTGTCTTGACTAAATATTTGCTCCTCAGCCTTCCCCTTCCATTTTTCTTTCACCCTGTTAAAACGTTAAATCTACAGGGAGAAGCAGTGGTATAGTCATTTGTCTTTTAACTCCTATTTTCTATTTTCTGTGAATGCTCTGAAATACACCATTTCCGAAAACAACCCCTCATTTTTGTTGCAACAGTCAATTTGCTGTAAACGCCTGAAACAAAGCAGCATGAGCATGTACAATTTACACAAATTACAGCAGCTGAAGTGTGTCATTTTCTGACATAAATTACAGTACAAAATTCTGCATATGAATAGTAGCAGATTGTGTTGTATCACCACCACTTGGAAACCTCAGTCGAGGTCCTTAGCTGCAGCAGTAGTGAATTGGCGTCTGGGTGACTCGCTGCTGACGGGTGTTACACGTATGGTCATCCTTATGTTGTCTGAGCAGAAACACAGCAGTTGGGGGAACTGGGGCACGGCGGTGGCAGCAGTGCACAACACACAGCTCAGCAGGCAGATTGGAGAACAGCTGCTAAGAGCAATTTGTTTGACAAGTCAGATTGTTGAGGCTGGTGAGAAGGGCAACAGGACCGCTTTACCTACGCACTCTCACCAGGGATGTACTCTCCTCTGTGGAGCTGGTGGACTCTGTCCTTGCCTTGCATGGAAAGGCAGTCAGGTGATAGGTGCATAGGCGTGGTGAGAGGCTAGCTGGCGGCTTGGGATGTGGCGCAGTGGCGTCCTGAGTGCTGGACTGTGTGCTCACTTCCCGCCATGGAATGCATGCTGCTGGCGCCAAGGGCAGGGGGAAGTCAGCTGAGCCTGCTTCGGTAAACACCAAGCTTGATTTAAATGCACAAAGGGAGGAGCATTGTGCGCTGTCCTGGAGGATCTTTCTTCAAACAGAATCTGTGATTGTTTTAATGTGTCACTGATGGGATAAATGTTCTACTCTCTCATTAGGGAGGTTAGATGCATAAGCATTTCATGCTATGCTAGTCAATGAACATTTGTTATGTCTGCGTATGTGCTGCACTCGCAATAAAGATAGCTAGTTTGTGAGTCGACATGTGACTTTGTAAAGTATCTGTTTAGCAGATTTCTAAAGCCCTACATCTGCATGATGTTTACTCACACTTTCTTGCTGATGGTAAGTAAACAGGCAGCTTTGCAAACATGCACAACTCAAAGATGTGCTTGTTTTCCTCCCATAATAAAATCAGAATATAAATCATGCCCCGAAAGACGTTTTTGAACAAATGTGTGTGATTAATTGCTTGGATTCCAACATGCAGGAAACATATTGCATTGCATTTGCCAAAAACTTATAGTCAACTGCTGAAATCCCCCTCATTTTCACTGTTTAAATTCACGGCTTTGCCCATATTAAAAATTAATATGCATTTCCGCTTGTGCCTCCAGTGGCTTGTGTCAAAATACAGATAGATGACTAAAACTATTCACCCTAACAAGATTAATGTGCATTAGCTTTAAATACAATTAAGTGTTAAAAAACAAATTGCTTGAATTGTGAAAAAATAATGAGTTACTGTAAACTGAGTGAACAGTGGTAGAATATGTGAATGACTGCATAGCAAGGGCTTGATTTTAATGGCAGTTTATGGTTAGCAGAGCCTGGACATCTGCTTTATGAAAAGAGATTATTTGAAAATTGCACACTCTTCAAAAAGACAACAATGCTGTTTAGCCTAAGTCCCTTTCATGCCTCATTGTAATACACTCTGCTGCCAGTGCCACACATTCCTGTGCTGATTTTGCAATGAAGGCTTTACATGCATAGATTTTGGAGAAGATGTGCTGCTCTGTGGAAACACAGTGAGATAAATGATGGAGGGAGCTAAGCATAACCTCACAGAGAGGCATTTGGGTGTTTTTATTATGCTTCCATTGACCTAACTGAGCTGCACTAGGTTTTCACAAAGTTGCTTTTTGTGTTTTAGAGCTGCAGTTAAATGCTAAATGGATAAGCAAATGTGGATAGTGGGAGTCAGCATAGCAAGGGTAATTTATATTTTGCATTTTGTATATTTTGTGTTGTCTACAAACTCCAGGCTTTATTGATAGACTTTCACATAAGGTGTAATAAAAGTACTTTTTTTCATTTGCCATAATGTAATTTATTTGCATAGTATAATGTCTGCGCAAGGCACAAAGAGGAATATGAAATCTAATAGTAACTCATCAACTACTTTGAAAAATGTTCACTTTAATCTCAGTGACCATACTTGATACATTAGAAAAATACATCACAAAAGGGTTTGTGAAGAATCTGTTGACAGTCAGCACTGTTTACCAGGGCTTATATTTTTGTTGTGTGAAGCCTCTGTATTGTGTGATGTAGCTTTTTTTTGTCTTTGTTTTTTTCGTAAAAGTCATGCCTACAGGTTCAGAGGATCCTTTGAGGCAGTATTGATTTTGATTGGCTTTAAAGATGGTCTACTGACTCTGGAAGGATCCCTAAGAGACTCTTTGACTCCCAGGTCTAACTCTTTACCCTCTCTCATTCAGGGCATTAGGAGGCTCAGTGTTCCCACAGCAGTAATAGGGTCACCATTTATCCTCTGTCAGCCTAGTAATTGAGGCAGCTTAAAGGAAGGAGCTTTGCTCTGCGGCTGGGCACATTGAAGTCTGTTATGACAGACAAGCGATCACAGTTTGATGGTATGCTTTTGATTATGCACATCGCTTCAGATGTATCGACATAAAGCTGTTGCTACTAAACATACAGAATGATGTTCCCAACATGTTCCCAAGTGTCCTTCTATTGGATTTTTATCCCAGTTTACATGTATTTCCAGCAGCTGAGCTGGCGAGCATGTCTCTTCAGACCATCACCTACCTCCTCACCGTCCTGAGCCTTGACAGGGCAGCTCACCTCAAAGAAGACGTTTCCCATCACTTTTCCCTCTTGACTCCTCCCTGGCTCTTGGGTAGTGCTGGCAGCTGTCAGGCATAGAGTGGCATGCAGTGAGGCATCAGACGTCCTGGCATTTTGCCCTCTCCCAGTGACAGCAGCTGACTGACAATGGCTGCCAGCCTGGCAGTCTTTTACCCAGCTTCCCCATGTCCTGGGTTCCAAATGTTATCATTACTGTGGGGAGGAATGTCATCATTTTCTCCCCTTGGAACATAGAGGCACTCACAGCAAAAGTGGCAGCAGTGCAGTGGCATTCAGCGTTGTGTGAATGACAAGATATTATAGCAGCTGTAGCGACAATGGTTCATGCACACCGGGGGCCATAAAAATGATTCATACGCTGTCTCCCTCTGTTTCTAAGACAAATGTAGAATTATATGACTCAACCTTCGATGCCCTTTGGTTGGGGAAATGAGCTCATGCCTGGAGACGGGTTTTGCCGTGAAAGAGAGAGAAAAAGAAAGCCAGGATTCGTGGGTGAGAAAGAAGTAGGGAAATAATGGGCAGAAAAATCTTTAAGGGGAATTGCTTTTTTCTGTGAGAGGCAGGATAAGTCAGGACAACCCTCATGCCAGCCAATCAGGAACTAATTCAGTTGTCAATATGGCCTTAATCACTGCAGCAGGGCCTAGGATGCATTTCTCTCTCCAAAATGTCAAAATTACTAATCAACTGCAGAAATGGGAGGAGATTCTCACCATATAATTTAAAAGAGAGAGAGAGAGCGATACGGAGTTCATAGGTATAGGAAAGAAGCTCAGAGGTTCAAAGTGATTACTACATGAATAAAGAAGTCTTGAGTGCTACCCACCACCACAAATAAAGTAGTTCAGGCGTTAGCCTCCACTCTTGGACAGGCTCGTATCAGATTAATGGCAAAGGGAGGGACAACAACTCTGATTATTATTTCGCTTGCCCTCCACTCCATTTGTCCACTCTTGTCTCTTGGGTACGAGTCTCAGAATAGACTACCAATGTCCGTGATTACCTGCTTTCAATTTGCTCTCCTTTCCATTGTGCTGCAGCTGCAGTGGCTCATCAGTCAAACGCACACCTGGGATTGCAGAGCACCTTTTCTTTTGTTGACTGCAACCCGATGAAAATTGCCACCTGAGAAGAGGAGCGAAGGCTCTGGTACTCAATGGGGAGTGCCATTCAGAGCTTAACGTTAAATTCACAAGTGCGGAAAGACCAGCAGCATTGTTTAGATAACATAGACACTTGTATGTGCTGCTGTAGCATAGTGAGGTTATTTTAACTGTCCCCTCAATAAAACCACAAAAGGGAGGTTGGAAGGACACTTGTCATTCTGTGAGACAGTTTCCAGTGGGTGAATTATTACTGTCTTAGCTTGCTTACACATAGATAAATGTACAAGTATTCATCCTCACACCCAGATACTTAAGCTCTCACTGACATTGACTGACATTCACACATGCATGCCTTCACACACAGTACTTTACTCCTCACTTCTTACTCTTGCTCACGCTCTCAAAAATTCACACACACACACACTTCAGCTCAGTTTGTGTTTGCTATGAGCAGAGAGAGGGACAAAAAAGATGAAAAATGAGCCAAATAATGTCAGACCGAAGGCAGCACCTATCAAACGCATCAGTGGGTCCAAGGTGTGCAAGGACAGGGTGGAGGTTTTATGACTCCTGCCGAACATAAATACTAGCTAGATGTCTGTGGTGGAAAGATGTCTGTGGGGCAAAAAAACGCACATTTTGCAGAAAATAAATGTAAATGCTCTGAAGCCAAATGCAAGCTATCTTTTATCAGGTTTCTATCTGGATCTGAGCCTCCTTGAATAATGTTCCCAAGTTTCCAAATGTTAAGAGGCCCTACACGTACAAAACCCACACATCACACACACGGTCAGATCAGCCTGTTGGCGTGCCCTGTGGCAAAATTTGTCTGCAGAGCATCTATCAATCTTGTTCCATCCAAGACAGCTCAGATGTTACATATAGCAACTGTTCTTGGAAGGGCATGGTGTTCATGGTGTCTTGTCATCACAGTGAGATTGTCGTGAAACCAGCACAAATTTCAGAAAGTTCCTGCACCTGTCCCACAAAAAGATGTTGGCCCCAGTAAAACCATGTTACGGCCTCACACTTTAGATTTTGTACATATTAAAGCTGCTAGTTGGTGGATTTTGTTGCTTGTGGACAGAGCAACAAAACTCCATCTTTTCTAGTCTCTATGCTACAGTAAGTTTGCAACCCAATCACCAGAAAAAAAAATATTGGCATTGTACTTTTCTGCAAAACACAGATAAGTATATTGTCAATTTGGCTTTTGGCCTTTCCTCAGTAAGCGGGAGGTGCTTTGGTTCAATGGTGGATATACAAAATCCAGCACTTTGTCTGGAGTTCATGTCTCAGCTCCTGTAGTTTTGTTGGTTTAGGCAATAAAACCACTGTTGTTAGGTATTAGGAAAACATTTGGTTTAAATATTTCTAGATATATTGTGAGTCATTTGTTATCACATCTTTGTGGACTTGACTTTGTGAACTGCTGCCTGTGCCAAACCGAACCATAAAAATTGTTAAAAACTTATTGTTGTTTCTTCTATCTTTTTCCAGTAATTTCCTGACTTTCTTTACACTGTCAGCTATCAAATAAAAGCAAAAGCTCTGAATAGTTTATTCACCATTGGATGATGATAAACTTTCTGGTTTCTAGTGAATCATTCCAGACATTTTTTATATTTTACATTTTTCATAGTCTTAGCACAAACAAGCTGACACACAGTAAAATGGAGCAACTGTGCTGGATTGGATTGCATTGGATGCACATATACAGAAACAGCAGTTGACCAAAGTGCTGTACAATCAAACATAATAAAAACCATAAAAACAACACAATAAAAACACAAAAACCTATTTAAAAGACAAAGGGACGATAACAAAGAAAGGCTATTCTCCTAGTGAGTTAAAAGCCAAAGAATAAAAGTGTGTTTTAAGACAGGCAGTGTAGGAGCCAGCCTTACATGCAGATGTGGTTCCAGAGTTTGGGAGCTACAACTGCAGAAGTGCGATCTCCTCTGTGCTTCACCCTAGATCTTGGGACAAGTAGAAGTAACTGATCAACAGACCTGAGTTATCTTGATGGGACGAGTGCTTATAAAAGGTCAGAGAGATAGGCCTGTGCTACGCCATGTAACGATTTATAGGTAAAAAATAAAATCTTACAATCAATCTTAAAACGTACAGGGAGCCAGTGAAGGGAGGCCAGTAAAGGGGAAAAATGCTCTCGCTTGCATTTTCCTGTTAAAAGACACGCTGCAGCATTCTGAATCAACGTACGAACAAGACCTGGCTGACACCAACATGTGCATTACAGTAGTCAAGTTGGTTAAAGATTAAAGCATGTACCTATAACCTTTTCTGAATATTAAAAAGCACTTGACTTTGATTTTAATCACGAGTTCATCTGTTTGTCCATCTAGGTATATCTATAAAAATAATTCTAAAAATAAAAAAGCACAATTATTATTGAATTAATTCACTGCGCAGGTTATAAACAACACAGATGTGGACACTGTGGAAGACCTCTTAGTGCTTAGCGCTAGTCACATCATGGTTTGTTATCCTATACCTGCATTTCAGTTGAATGCTTTATCTGTGAAGGCTTTGGCATCAGTCACATCAGCAGTGATTTCTGTCCAACAGGGGGAGCTGCTCTTCATCCTCAAACTGTCTGTTTCTTCAGGACCACTGCACGCACGCACGCACGCACACACGCACACACACACACACACACACCCCCCCCCCACACACACACACACACACACACACACACACACACTGTACATGTACATGTACATGCTTGCCACTATTTGGCATCAGTTCTCTCAGATATTGATCTTTGCAGGCCGTACCCTTGGGCAAGGTGATTTTACACTTATCTCCCCCCGCCTCTCCAACTCCCAATCTCAGCCCTGTGTCGCATTCACTGTACTTTGGGGATGAAGAGGAATCCCACTAGATTTGTCTCTGACTGCTTGTCACTATTGCTATTTGTCAGTGTGTGGCTGATGGATTAGGTCACTTGTGCATACACATACATACGTATACAGGTGTACTTACACACCGAGGGACACATGCACACAATTACGGGCAATTTTCTTTGGAAAATCACCACAATCATGACTCATGTGAAGTAATCGATCAAAGATACCTATGACAGCCTCTCATCTTCATTGATCAAAGCCTCTTTAGGGTTTCATTCTGAACAGCAACATTCATTAAAAGATTGTTTAACTCAATAGCTCCAAGACTATTTTTATCTCACTGAACTTTTTCCAGTCCTTAAACCTGAAGAAACCTAAAAAAAAAAAAAAGGGACATTTATTTTATTATAGCATAAAGTTATCCTATATCTGAACCAGTGAACACTTTTGCTTGAGTTTTGATGCATAATGTAATATCACAATTAAATGAGTCTTTGATCCAGTCTGAAATGGCACCTTTCCTATGTGAGTTGATGATTTCTGCAGCATGGTGGAGCGCAGTTAGATCATGCACTAATTATGATGTTGAGAAACACTTCAGAAAGACTTCAGAAACTTCATGCACCAGTTTGTCCAAGCACTAACTGTACCCGCACTGGCAAGAGCAGGAAATGTGAGGTTTCAGATCCAGGAGGCTAATGCTGACTCATTTCATAATCCATGTGCAAGAAATTAATCATCAAACAGCAGCACAGGGGGACTCCTTAAAATTATCAAATGCATTATTTCCTGCTTTTTTCTGCTCATTTCATTTGTAATAAAACAATTATGCACTGTACACCATCAGCTTGTTTTAATGATTTGTAAAGCAATAAAATATGAGAATGAATGACGAAAAAGAAATATTTAATTATCGTATTACTCATTCAAGTTGATTAAAAGCAATATTACCAATAAAATTATTTTTTTTTACATGAGTGAATCTCACTCCACTCTCGTTTTTTTGTTTTGTTTTGCTTAAATTAAATATGCCTCTCACCGAAAATGGGGGAATTTTCCTTCATGTGAGACTGTATCATTGACTCCCAGCTAAAAGCAAGCACTCTAGTCTGTGTAATGGAGTGATAACTGCTGCAAGCATAACCAAGGAAAGGGTACTTGTGGTTAAATCCTATTTGCTGATGATTTGGGATCAGCAGGGCCTACATTGTACATTTTACAATGTTTAGTAATTGAAGAAAATGAGCAGAAAATGTTCAATGTGCACGATTCAAACCTAACAAAAAGGCAGGAGAGGTAACAACTCATTTTAGTAATTCAACTCCATGTTATAGCTAACACCAGAGCAGTTAGACAGTGTCGTATTTATGCTCTTAAATTGGGTTAAACAAACATGTTGAGCAGTGATGAAATAGGATTACAACTGCCAGAAGCCAGGTGCTCTGATATGATTGTCTGATGCAATGATGGGTCTGTTGAGAGGGACATGAGGGTAGCATAGATTGCAATGAGTGGGGTCTACGTGATGATAATGACAGTGGGTTGACCTGCATCTGGAGGGTGAAACGAGGGAGACAGGAAAGAGGCAAACATAGTTAGTGGCTTCTGCATGGGAGATAATGCATTGTGTGTTTGTTTGTGTGTTTTGACAAGGAGAGTTGCTGCTTTTGTGTATGTGCGCAAATAAATCGCACACGCAGACAGATGGAGGCAAGGTAATTGTGTTTCACCCTGCCTAGTCTCCTCTCTGATGAGTTACTGCACACAGTGCCTGACCAGCAGGTGGGTGGAGGGGAACCATAGGAATTAGAGAAGTAGCAGGATGCCATTTAAACGTCACAGTGTGACGGGAAAGGACTGCATGGTTTAAGCTTCTCGTTGTTTATGTGACAGTGCAGTCCATTTTTTTTGTGCACAACTTGTTTTCTTATGTACATACAAATGTGCCATCAGTAGTAATTGCTATGTTTGGGCAGCGAGGACAACACAGCCTGACTTTGGTTTAATGTTGATCTTTGGCTTTAGCTGGCTTTGGTCTATGTGACAGTATCGGCAGAACTAACTTGCTGCCTTCATTATGTATCTCCGGTGGTATCTTAATTGAAAAAAAATCATTTTAAAAAGTTTGGTTTGGCTATTTTAGTACAAATCCACACCAATAAATCATCAGTTGTCTATGGGTCAGGCATCTCTGCCAGGAAAACTGGAGTGCCTCCTGTTTTTGTTAGATGGCACTTGACACTAATGGGGGAGTTTGTGCCGCACCCTGTCAGCCAAGGAAGCCTCATCATTTCTACCTGCCTATCCAGTCAGTGATAATACTAGAAGCACGGTGCAGCAGGCTGCAGCACTGATCAATAACAGGGAGGCTCCAAGGAGAGACTGACAAACACACACTCACACATATGTGAAATAGCTCAAACACTACAAATGAAACTCCTTAAATGTTCTGAGGGAAAGTAATAGGATCATGGATCAATACAGAAAAGTAACGACTGCAATAACCCTCTGAACTGACACAGGGGATGTTTCTAGAAGACAGTTGTGCGGATGTTTAAGAAAACCCTATAATATAGTGTTAAGTATTAAGTGAAAAATGTATTCTATGGTGCAGCAGGAAAAAATATAGAGAAAAAATATGAGTCCTTAGTTTAGCCTCACTAATCAGAGGAGAGTACAATAACACAATTAGTCAAAAATGACCAATGATAGAAGCACACAGGAAACACACAAAACACAGCAGGGAGTGTGGTCCAACAGGGAACAGTTTGCCGTCCCCATAGTCCTCTACAACCTGCCCAGCTTCTCTGCCCTCTGGTTTTAGAGGAAAATAAGCCTGTCCTGTCACATTGAATTCCTCAAATATGATAGTTTTTAATTGTTTTAACCTTGGAGAACATGCAATGGAAACACTGTAGTAAACAAGAGAAAAGCTGCGCGGACCCCGTAAATAGGTAGAAAGAAAAGCCATGTTAGCATGATTATCCTCTTAAATACAAACATTTTTAGCATACATAGTAACATTTCCACACATGCACATTTTTTGTCACAATTTCTGAGCTGCTCCAGCAGAACCAGCTCCCCTGATACACATCACAGCCGCACTCCCACTCATATCAGCGAAAATATAACACAAACCAGCCCCATAACGACAGGCCTGGACTGTGAGCAAATACAACTGTCATGTTTCCAGGTGAAATGGATGTCTGCATTAATGTTTCATGCAAAGTGCAGGCAACCTGTAAGCTTAACCAGGTGCAGCTGGAGAGCTATTACACCCCAAGAAGGATAAATGTCGTGCACCACTGATCAACCTACCTGTAAAACACTAACGGCAAATTAATTCGCTTTTTCATTATAGGTTTGTTTGTGCTGTGCAGCATTTTGTTAATCCATTATATTGAGTGACAATAGACAAAGTCATTTTGAAACCGAGAAACTGTGAAGCAAGGCTACAGTTTTGTCATGGCAATTAGTTTAAAAATGCACACAAAGAATGTCTGAAATATAACTTACTTACTCATTTAAATCCTTGCAGAGCTAAAATACATAACTCATTTAAAGTTTTGCTGTTCGTTTTTTGTTTTTTTTTAAGGAAACCACACTATGACTACTATGAAGTTACATATGAACAATGAATCCACATACTATGCTGCGAACAATACTAAATATATGAGCAGAGAGTGAATAACCTAGGTGATTAATTTGATAAGCCAGCAGAGTTTTTTTGTAGACTGGTCTTTAAATTTTAATTATGATTTGACTGTTTAATTTGAGATGGATGGACGGACAGACAGACAGATGGGTAGATGGACAGATAGGTAGATAGATGGGTAGATGGATGGTAGATGTTTCAGAGGGGATAAGACAGTGTAAGACACCCACGTAGACAAAGCTCAGTTGAGGAGATGTCAAGGGACAAACGGTTGCGAGGCAGCAGATGATTTACTAGTAGTGGCTGTCCTGCTGTAGTGGAGTGGAATCACACAGAATAAGGAGCAGGTAAGAGGCAATATCATGAAAAGGCTGGAAGGGCTAGCTGCCACATTACGGGGTGTGCGTGTGTCTGTGTGTGTTTATGAGGTCATACAGGCAAAAACTGGTGAAAACAAGAGAGAAAGGAGAGGTGGCACGCTAAGAGACGAGCCAGATTTATAGAGTACCATTTCAGTTTTTAAAAGCCTGCCCGCATTACATTAACTCTAGTGATTATAGAGGGAGTGGGGAGGCGTTGCGGTAAATCATGTCCACTTTCATACAGCGGCAGCTTTTTCTTGATAGATTGTGTTTGTTAGTGAAGCCTTGTGCAGAATGCATGCAACATAGCAAAGATATTGCAAAGTTCCAATGGGTAAAGAGAGAGACATTCTGTGGTGGTGTTTGATTTTTGGCTTCACATTGCAGCAGTTCAGAGTGACTGTCAGTGTCAGACCAGTCAGCTAAGGGTATTTTTTAATGGCTGCTTTAAAATAATGTTCTCACACTTGATCTGTGACTTGCTGCACCAAGTCATACTGTAGCTTTTTAAGAACAAAGGTTTTGAATGCGTGCTACGAAGGTTTCAACTGTTGTGTAACGCGGCACTTTCATAGATATCTACAAGTCATTGTTCTAAATTATTAGGACATGACAGAGGAAATGTGTAGGATGTTTCAGAGAGGGAGTTTCAAGTTTGGCATACTGTATTAGCTCTCTAACACAAATACCAAAATAGATCTTCTGTTCTTCTTCTTATTGTTTGCTTGAAAAGGTTGATATTCTGCATAGTTTTACCAAATATCCCTAATGCACAAGGCAGAATAAATAATGCACATTGAAATAATCATGCCAACACTACAATAAGGCAATGTTTGTATCTTGTATCTAAGCTGGTTTTAAAGAATGTGCTCATACTAAATCAAGGCTATATTCTTGCGTTTCAATTCAGTTCTATTTTATTTATATAGCTCAATATCACAAAACACACCTCAATGGACTTTACAATCTGTACAATATACAACACCCTCTGTCATTCGACCCTCGGTTGAAGCAAGGAAAAAGACAAAATTGAATGAACAATATACTCTATATATGTATGTGTGAGTGTGTGTGCGCACACATTATTACCATGCACTGGTTCTAGTCAGTCACAAAGCCAGTATTGGGTCCAGCCAAGTTTGATGAAAACAGATGCTCATCAACTCGTCTTTCACCGCCTCATATTTGATAGGCCTTCATGTTAAGTAATGGCATGGTGTGTATTAGCTGTACATGCCTACTGTTTATAGGTTACATTATTTAGTGTTACTTTTTCACATAAAAGCAAACTTAGGATATCAACCAGATTTTAATGCATGTGGTTGTTTTAATGGAAATGAAGAAGTGCGTTGTACGTTTTCGACTCTAACAATGCTCAGCTGGGTGTTTTCATTCTTTCATTTCCTTATGTTGGTGATTTGCATAAAACATCTTGCCTATTTGTCATAATTCGTGAGCTGACCATGGTACTGAAGTAGCAATAAATTCACAATATGTGGCATGCAGGATTTCTGTTTAGTGTAGTTATGTTGAGTTGCCACTTTGTGAAAAAGAGAAAGGTTAATTAACAGCATCATATGCTGTGGAAACAGTCTTGCTTGTGCACAATATATTTCAGGCTGGATAGGCTATAAAAAACAGCTCTGATAGAGAGATAATCTGTTGGTTGACTATATAGTCAGAGTTTTGCTGTTATTGACTTTGTGATACAGTACGCTGCAACGTACCAACTGTTTTCTGTTTGTTTCTTTGTCATTGAGGTTGCACCGATTTACCAGCCATGTGATACTGATGTACTGTCTTTTAAAAGTGTTCTTCTTCATCAGTGGAAGAATGATTATAGGTCCTGCGTTTTCTGCTGTTGCTGTTGCAACTCACTGTTAAACAAAGAAAGTAGTCCGTGCATTTAACACATTTAAATACATGAAAGGTTGCTCTGATCCTTTTGATGCACGCTGACATGTTGCAGACGTGGGGCAGCCTCGATACCAGATTTGAAATTTTTGAGTGCTCTGAGGAAGGAAGAGGGTAAGTTGAATGGGTGATTTCTGTGTCTTGAAATTCTTTGCTGACGAAACTAACATGATTGTGTGTATGGCAATGCTTGAGAAATATTTTGCAGAAATTGTGCACACTTGCATTTCTAGTGAGAGGATAGTACAATGATTGATTTGTGTTTTCCGCTTGGTGGCCAAGACAGTTTAATGCATTGCAACTTGAGACACAATTAAATAGAGAAAACATATTCCAGATTTTGACACATACATTGTATTTGGGAACACACTGCAAAACACAATAACTGCTTCAAATAGTTCCCAAAACAAAACAATATGCTTTCCGTTGTGTTTTGCTCCACCAGTCCTCATAATATAAACACATTATTCTTTAACCATCACCGCAGTATAACGTACACATACACAGAGAAGAATTGTTGGTCCCACATCAAAGCAACAGCCCCATCATTTGTCAAAGACATCAACTGCAGCCAGTATAAACATGAACATAACAAGTAGATTTCCTAACAGTTTGACCAAAACTAAAATAATAACTGAGCTTGTTTCTTATTCTTGGTTCACGTGGCCTCTAGAACAGATGAAGGCCAGCAAGGATGACACAGTGTGGTACGTGAGTCCAACAACTCAAAGCGCTGCTATATGGCTAATTGGCTGTCACACTGTCTACACATTAATGTAAATAGTATTGTACTACACAACAGGGAAACAGGAGACATGTCAGATGCTGTGTTTTTGGCACAGTGTGCTCACTTCCCCTGTGTGACGATGTGTCTGTCTCAAATGTTGTTGCCTAGTTACGGAGCAAAAAAATCAAGAGGATGGTGGAAATCAAAGAGAAATTTTAAAATGACCTCTTCCAGATCCCCTAGCAGATTGTAGAAGTATTGCATATTACAAAAACAGCAAGAATCAGTGCCTCAGACATTGTGGAAACTATACAAGTAAAAGAGCGCTGCAAAAGATTATGGAGAAAACGTGTGACATTACCTCAGTGTGTTTGGGAACAAGTTACTAAGGAAAGGTTCAAATACTCAAGCATAACTATTTCTATTACAACAAGAATTATTTCATGATGATATGCAATTGAATGCTACTTTTTTTCGCGGAATATGAATGAGCAAAAATAATAAGTGATGGCAGTTTGGCCCCAAGTTATTAGACTGACTGAGTATATACATATAAATGTGCTGTTTTGTTTTGGAAACAGAAAATAATACAAGCAATACCACAGACAAACACGAGGCTCGCCTGTTGTCCGGGGCCTTTGAAAAACCTACAGTTGTCATCGTACAGTGAGCGAGGCATTCTGCTTCAGTAAAAATGGCAGTTTTCTCTCTTTATTACGCTTGCTCCCTCTGATGGCATGAGTCAGCTCTTGTAGCTGCCGGTGACTGATTGGTGAACTGCAAGGTTGTGTTAACTGATGATGAAATCAAGCATCAGTTAGGCTGATGATTGTATACAGCTTTTATATCACTTATTTAGAATCACTGGTAATCAGCACAATATATACAGTATTTATACACACATACAACTGTTAAAACACTGTTATTCATGACTCTTCATCAGCACAAGTTATAGTCCAGACCGTTTCATAGTGCACTGTAACTACTGGAGGTTGTGTAGAGTATGTTCAGAACGAGTTTACTCATAATGAATAAACTGTTTGGGTGCACTACAAGAAATTAGATACATGACTTAAAATGTTAATAGACACTAAAGGCAGGTCACACCAACACATATGTAGAAATTGTGCATAGTAGTGCATATCTGCATTGATCATTTATATTTTGTCAGTATGCTTCACTGGGCCTCATATGTTTCTGTCTAAGAACTAATGCATCTGTGCTCATTACTCCACTCTGCTCTCTCTCTACAAGTGAAGTCAAGTTCGTTTAATATCTGATACTGGTAAATTAACTTTCACATTGGTGATTGATATTAAAATAATTCTGGTAATAAGTAAAAACAAGTCATCTTAATAATACACTAACATACACTCTTAAGACAGACAGAGCTTGGAAGCTGAATACACAGCTTTACCTCTCACAGGTACTTTTGTCTCCTTACCTTCAGCATTAGAATGATTACGTGTATGTTTTCTACGTAGTTAATCTGCTGTAATGATGAATAAGAAACATTGCATGGGATAAGACTGGGTTATATATAAGGGCAGAGTATAGTGCATTGTTCTGTGGTGCTGCTACGTTCACGTCAGCCTCGCCATGCATATCGCGCCCGCTGAAGGTGATCCGTTTCAGTGCCTTTCAGTGTTTTTGTAATGTTTACTTACCTATTTGCTTTTACTCTCAGAGCAACATTAATTTCTGAGCTTGTGCCTTTATGATCACCTCTAGTGCTCAGAGTGGGCTTTGAAATTTGCCCTTTGATGAATTATTTATATGTGCATGAAATATCAAACTAGCCAGTTCATTATACTGACACATACCAACATGTTTGTTAGTCCCCTGGGTAATAGAGAAGCTACAAAACTAATCAATGCATCAGTCACTGAGTACGGCCAATTGAAAACTCGCTCGGTGGGTGCTTTGATGATGTAATAAAACAAACACCCTACCATCATGGTCGAACACTTTGAACTTAAGGAAGAGATGATGCTCAACCAGTTTCAGAGATCTCAAGGACAAAAGTGTTACATTCTTCGTTCAAACTGTTATTTAGGCAGATTTAATGGTAAACATACAGAATTTTCAGTAGCTATAAAAGGTATAATTGTCATTAGTAGTATGGTATCATTTTAATTTTTAGTACATTGTGTTATGAGTTTTTTCCCCCCAAAGTATACTGAAAAACAAAATGTATATAGAATGTATTTATGGTCAGTATCTTCAGTTGCAAGATTTTATGTCAAGGTCAATTCAGGGATATTTAAGTGCCTCAATATGTTACGTGTTGTCAAACCAGCTGTCAGCATGCTGGTGGCTTGTTCAGCAAAACTTTTGTGAGGTGTGGCATGTTAAACATGTAACCAAATAATCGTTTTATGAATTGCTTTTATAGGCACAACAAAAGCACCACTCGTGATTATTTACACCAGTGAACCTCTGCAGAAAACACCCTAGACCTCTGTTACTCTTGACATGTGGTCACGCTTGTACTGGTGCGTGTAATACCTGTGCAATCTGTGTGAAGTCATGATTTGCAAAGCCTCGCTACTCATATGGCTCCTGAATGATAATTTCTCACTGTTATATTTTTCATAAAAAAATTGCATTTCTTTTGTTGTTCAGTATATTTCTTAGAATGATTGTTTTGAAGTAAAAGGATAGAAATGCAATGAAAATCTGTCAAAAGCTGACAAGCATTGATCCGGTGGCTTTCTGCATGGTGAAAGGTCATAGCCACCATCATTATGTGATGGGTGAAAACCGAATTAGAGTATGCTGTGAGTATGACTCAGAGCATCACAGGATATCTTGCCTCTGCGACTATTTTTATAAGCACCTGAAATTCTGCAGTAGGAACTGCAGAAGCACACAGTGGGCCTCACAATAAGCATATGCTTAAAAGAGGAGACATGTTAATTAATTAAATTAGTGCTTCCATCATTAAATTGGGCATCCCGTGTCACAAACATTTTGCACAGCAGAGTAAGGAGAGCTTCTTGTGGAACTTTACCTCTCCTCTGAGTGAGTCGTTTTTATGTTTTATTTGTGAATACACGCTTGCCTGCTACATTTAGAGGTATGTTTGAGAGCACAACTAGTGAAGCAAAGCTTCAAAGAAAAAGGGGCATCAGTGTACAACAGCAAAATCATTTTCCTTAATGAGCATCATTGGAGCCCAGTTGACATGTTCATTGTCACTGTGCAGCCCTTTCTTCCCCTGGATAATGGTTCCAGACTGAAGCCTTATGATCCATTTCTTTGATAAAACCATTGGTGAGGCCTTGGGAGACAAAACAGTGCTTGATCTTACTCTGAATTCTGGGTACACATGTCAAATGAACATACATTACCGAGGGGAGCTTCTTAAGTGCTGTCAGAAGGCATTCATGTGATGGTATTTCAGGGCTTAGTGTTTGGTGTAGCTGGTGTTTCATCATTTCTTGTGAAATAGACTCTACTCATACAGTATAATAGAAGATTAACTGTTTTTGTCTTTATTGTATTCTAGTCGGATGTATAATTTAATTTAAAATACCTTTTTCACTCAAAGATTATATTCGAAAATTGACCCTCCTATACATGATGCATTCCTAATCTCGAATGGAGCCCATGGAGTCGTCAGTGACAGCCAGGAGAAGCGATAGCCCACTTCTGCTGGGGAGATGTTCCATTATTGCAAACATTAAATCAGGTTTTGCAGGCAGCACATTGAGTTAATAAGCTCCATCCTACAGTGGAACCAAAATCCCCACTTATTTACAAGACAGGGTTTATGGCACACAAAAAAAAGCGCACCAACATCTTATGCGCACAGAAAGCCTCTTAGAAACAACTTATCCCCCACTTAAAGCTATAACAAGTACGGTAGGTGGAATATTAGAATGAACACTTTAACTGCGTCATCCATTTAACCCTATTTAACCTTGGACGCTTGTCGCTAAAATAAAACATGAGCCATAGAAAAACTATATTAATGTTAGATATTTATTGTTATTTATTGTATCCCTCGTATTGTTTAAAGACCGGTTACTAAGTGGTCAGCTTGTTCTCTAGTGACAAAGGTGACTAGGTGAAACGTGTGTGTACAGATGACTGTGTACGTACATGAGTGTTCCTTGGTTGTGGAACGACGTGTGCAGAATTCTGTGAAGGTCTTAATGAAAGTCAGAGTGCTTAGTGGACATGAGGGCTTCTCTGATGGAAATCAATGCAGTCTTTTGTTGCACAGAGAGAGAGAGAGAGAGAGAGAGACAGAGAGAGAGCAGCCAATTCCAGGCCTCAGCTGCGTGATGTGGTGCTGGCAGACTTTGACGAGCATTTAATGGTGTGTCGCAGGGCTGGACAGGTAATCAATTTATTTAGGCAGTAATGTATGTATCCCAAGGTAAATCTTTAATTAATGGGTGAAAGGGAAGAGGACAATTGTGATGCAGAAGGCCAAAGAATATGAAAATCCAACTGCATAAACAGCAGTCCTCGTCTCCCTGTTAATTAGCTGTAACTGTTCAATCCTTCAGCCGTGTTTCCAAATGTATTTGTAAAGGGTAGGCCAAGCATCTTTGACCATTTTATTAGAAGCGTCTATTTAGCTCAGGTTTATTTAGCTCAAATTTAACTTACTGCCCACCCTTTTCCGCCGTAGACTACACTGTTGCCATGTTTAGCTGAGCTACAGATTCACGACATGCGCCCCACCTGTTCATGGGTAATTGGTTTCATCTTTGGATCACTGCACTATCCTAAAACAAAGCCCACAGGCACCACATACATCACGTGCAGTAGTGTTCCCTCAAAAGTAGTCCTCTCCTGCCTTTTAGCTGTTTTTTCTTCTGTCCTCTCTTTATGCTGTAGTGCTCCGCATCTGTATGGATTTTACAGGTCAGTATTCACTTCAGTGATACAATCAAAAATGGCAGAGTGATGTATAACACTGGGAGACACCGCATGTATGTTCATGAAAAGTTATTTGAGTTTGAGTGACAGCTTCAGCAAGCCTCGTGGATTAATCCACCAAGCATTTGAAGGATTTGTGAGTGTGGGTGAGACAATATTAAACCTTTCCATGCGCTTATTCACCTTTGCTGTATTCACAGTGAGCACAGGAGTACATGTGTTTATGAACATACCTTTGCGGTTGACATGTTTGCCTTTTACTTTTCTGTGCAATACATGATACAATGATGCTTCGTCCTTGGCCTCTCCATGAAGATTAAACAAGACATAAGCTATCACTATCAGACATAATTTCATGCCACAGTTTGTGTAAAGTCCAAATGTAAGAGCCGTCCTCTTATAAAGGCTCATTTCAAATGAAACGCTGAAAAAGAAAGAAGCCATAAGCAATAGCACTGTGTAAACATTTGACGTGTTTTAAAGTTGACATGTTTTAGCTGTTAGAATTGACACCTCATTATGCTGAAAGGTTACTAAACTGAAGTGAATTTGCATATCTCAGAAAAGTAAGCACAGAGCTACCTTGCTCTGCTGTGGTAAAAAAAAAAAGTAGGGAAAAAGACATAAGCAAGGCAGAGGTTAATTGGTAGCAAAGAGTAGAAAATAAAGTTTAGGGCCTTTGATAATACACTAAAAACTGGATCTCTTCCTTAGAGTATCACATTAAAAAAACACAAAAAAAAGTCAATGGCTTCTAATTTGTGTATGTCAGTGGAAGTCATGCAAAGAAACAATAAACTTGGATTACTTTGCAGAACTTTAACATTCTCTCTTTATTGCTATAAAAAGTAGACCAGTTGCTCCTTAAGGGTTTGAAATGCCTACAGGATTTATGCAGGAGTCTCCTTAGGCAGTGATGTATTGGTCTGTTACTGTGTACTAATTACCCGTGTACTCGGACAAAGTGGAAGAGAAAGCATGAATGTGCGGGTGTGTTTGTGTGTGTGTGTGTGTGTGTGTGTGTCTGTGTGTGTGTGTGTGTGTGTGTGTGTGGGTGGGTAGGTGGGGGTACTGTATAAAAGAAAGTTGTTGCTTCAACTCCACAGTAACAGACTGTTCAACCTTTCAACCATGTTTTTGAGTTTAGAAAGTGAAGACAGAGTCAAACAAAATCTCACAAACTGTCCTCAGGTAATTATGCAGCCTATTGATATCCAATAACCAATTCTTATAGGCCCCTGGAGTTTTTAACTATATGACTCAAGTGCATTGTGTCACTGCTCAGTTTTTATAGCCATTAATCTAAAGCTAAAATACTGCAGGCTCTTTAATGATTTAGAAAAGCACAAGTTGATCGTGTTTTTTTTTTTTTTCCTTTCTTATATTTGAAGCAATAACATGAAATACTAAACCATATTTCAGAAATATTGCAGAAATTCAGACAGCTGGAGTACATCTTGGTCACTCTCCCTTAAGATCAAACCTCTACCGAGCTGTCAGTGGGATGGGAAGAGCTTTGCATTATAATGAATTATTTAAAGCTTTAATATTACATGACAACATTTAGATATTGTAATAATTCTGTGAAGAGCCAGTCAAATAAAGTGGAGCTGAACATGGATGCCAACATGGTAGCAGCCTGCTAGCCTGCCAGCTAAGGAGCTCTTATTACTTACAAGGATACTTAGGCTTTTTTATTCTTAGTTTGCAATCTCTGTCCTTTATTAAAATATAATAGTTAAAAAAAAGGCCTCACACATGCATACCTGTACATACTTAACGTACATAAGTAAATATACTAAGTGTAACTAAGTATGTGCATTTTATTAAGGTTTTGTGGTTCTTTACACTTATGTCTCCTGCAAGACTTGGACAAAAGATAATGTGCTCAGAAAGTAAGATGTGAATTTTTTGTTTTTGCAGGTGAACCTTCAGCTGGTAGGACTGCTGCTGGCATTCCTAGAGGGTACTGGAACTTCTCCTGGGTGGCCGAGGACGACCTGAGCTTTCCCAATGACTCAGTAACGATGTTAGGTGAGTTGAACATTGTCAGCCCTCCTCAGACAGATGGACAGGCACAGGCAAACTGTCCTCCAAAGATGTTTTGCTCTCAATTGGCCGTGACACATGGGCATCAGCTCTCCATCAGCAGACATGTCCTGCCTGCTCTCACACATAAGCGCTAGCATTGCTATTGTTATTAAAATGGCACTCGTGTGTACCCACACAAGTCAGAGAAAGTGTAAGAATAACAATATTAAACAAGTGCTAAAATGTAGAAAACATGTATCAAGGTGTTAGAAAAAATGGGAAGAGTATGGATTACTTATATGTACACATTTGTACAAAATGTAGATATTGAACATATAGTTGTTAGCTGATAGTTGAACATTTTGCACAATATGCACAGAAAACTAGTCCAGCAGAAGAAGACCATGAGGCAAAGTTTAGTAATGATGTTAGTAATATTGAACAATTAATTTTTATTAATTTATTTTGGAACCTTTAGCTGTTAAGAACCAAATTTCACAATATTCAGTAGTATTCAATATTCATTTTAAGCTGCAAAATCCTCTGAAGCTCAAAGAAACACGGGAATAGGTGGTGCACATTTAATCAACTTTGAAACGATAGAGATAAAATGAAATAGAGACAGTAGATTTATCTCCTGTAACTGCCCCTTAGGTGTGGATTGTAACTTGAGTAACTTAAATAAGTTGTCATAATGAATGCGCTATTTAAAATGATGACACCTTTTTGGGTTTATTGTCATATACTATGGACGTAGTCCTGTAAAATCCTTGACATCCTGAGTGGATTGTTTCCCTTCAAGTGAGTCATACGTATAGTGTTATTGAATATGATATACGTAGGTCTAAAAGTAACATTTGTGCTGAGAACAACCATAGATGGCTGCTATGCAATTATCTTGGACATTTTACCACAGATCACTTATCTCGAGTGACTGTCAGTGAGCTGCTGGTGTCACCATATGTCACAGATACAATTACAACCATGGTTCTGCCGATGGCAACATAATTATTTAGTAGCTCATGTCATTTAATAACATTAAAGACTAAAAAGTTCAGCCTGTGACTTCCTATAAATAATGCACACCCCCTACAGTAGGATTTTATTCAATAGCTGTAGGGGTTACAGTTAACACATAGGTTCATTTAACCCTGACCCTAATCCTAACTCAAGGATCACAATTTACTAAAGTATAGTGGCTGTTTGTAGATTAGACAGAGGAAAAAAAGTCACAGCTGACTTCAAAATGACATTAGAAGAAAATATTAATATACTTCGTATGGAGATTTGAAAAACCCTTGGTACGAACATGTCAGACTCTGAAAGCTCCGTCACATCTCTCAAAGGCAACAGTAGAGATACTGTGCCCCACCTTTTCGCTTACAGGTCATTCTGTAAGTGATCATTCAAAGTTCTGCCAGCACCGAACTGTCATCCAACTGTTTACGAGACATCCTCCACTGTGAGCTTCTGAGTCTTTGCGTCAGCAGCCTGTGGCTGTGACAGCCCCCAGCAGACCCAACAGTAAACGCAGTCAGTAAGACAGTGGTTGACCCTGACACTTTGTAAT
Organism: Coranthus polyacanthus; assembly: GCA_037367275.1. Lineage (NCBI taxonomy): Eukaryota > Metazoa > Chordata > Actinopteri > Kurtiformes > Apogonidae > Coranthus > Coranthus polyacanthus. The sequence continues at coordinate 8,400,199 of JAPQRN010000016.1, forward strand.
TGATCAACATGTCATGTATGCAGCAGACCACCTTTTTATTATTTAATATGATGACAGCTCTGACCTCTCACCTCCAATATGTTAGCAAACCAGAAGAGGTTTGTTCTATGTGCTGATTAGTGAACCGGGCTTGATGTGTCTGGAGCAGGAAAGATCACATCTGGGCAGATGAATACAAATGTTCCAAATGAAAGATGGCACAGTTCAGTGAAACAAATTAAATCATTATTACGACAACTGTTGTTGAGTTTGCTAAAAAAAAAAAATTAAAAAAAAGACTGAGTGTACAAGAACAAATGAACAAATAAACGAATGTGTATAACAATGTGTTTTGTGCCAAATATTTATTAGGACCAAGTGTCTTCTACATTTTGATGATACTATAGGGGCGGGTAAAGATAGGACCTGGATTTTCTGCAGACTGAAAGAATTTAAATTATATCACTGTACATGGTACGGCTTCAGCAGGCTGAGGTTGGAAGAGGAGAGGTCACAACAACATGGAAATGGTGAACATGGCTTTAGGCTGCAGTGATAGATCTCAGCTGTCCCTACAGCATCTGCTGTCCGCTGGCATTTATTACCTACCACAAAAGCCAACACAGACTCACCACCAGCTGCCCCCATACTCCCTTTCCTCCCCTTCCTCCTGCTGCACTGCATCCATTAGCTGGGTCTACGGGGTAAACTTCCTTATTTTCATTTTAGTGTTTGCAAGCTGACTTCTTTGTGTCAGTATTATCAGAGCCCTCTGACCTGAACTCTCCACCGCCCGTCATGTTGTCTTCCCCAGAGAAAAATTGCAGCAGCAGGCCTGTCCACTGCCATATTTTGTTTAGCAAAACCCTACTCATGTGCCATCTTTCTCACTCCAGACGTATTCTCCTCATGGAGATGGATTGTCCTGGTTCAGCTGTGGCTGCCAGCTGTAACACATTCAGATGGATGCTAGCCACTTGAGGAGTTGCCGTGCTCCACAATAGAACATCTGCCTCACTCAGCTGGTAGTGCTGTTCTTGTGTAATGAGACACAGCAGTGGAATAAAACACATTTGCAAAGGCGAGAGGGTATAAAAGATAGAGCAGCGGTGCAGTTGCTTAAATATGGCATCCTCCTGGAGCAGCATCATTCAGCCCTGTCAGCCCCTACCAGTGTTACATTTGCACAGCTTTGTTATTTTATAGAGAACTGAAATCAAAGTCCCACAAGATGAGGCGGATGAGGTGTCTCATTTAACGGCTATTAAACATTTAAATAGTGTCACACTTATTTAAAGTGTCTCTTCCATATTATTCAAACACTAATGCCTTAAAATCACAAATTGAATTTCCTACCTTGGGGAAAAATAAAAAAAAAAAATAGAAATGAGAAAAAATACCTATCAAGTATCTTTCTCAATAAAATATGTAACATTGCTGTTCAGGTTTCAGAGATAGCAACAGCTTGCTGTCTACACTGCGGAGTTTAGTTTATTGCCACAGATGGCTCTTGGAGTTGTTCATTTATGTAGATGCATTAGGTCACTTTCAAATGTGAGAAAAATACATTACTCTTGAACTGGTGACCAAGTTAAAAGGATTTGTGAAAGAATTTATTGCAGCAGGTAACAATGGCTCAGAGATGTTATTGACTGGGAAGAAGTGTTTTAATGGAACACACTGTAAGGCAAAAGGCTTTTTATGGTTTTGGTATTGTCAGTAGGCCATCTTCAAGGCCTTACAGGGACTGTTGCGAAGAATTTCTCTTGACCCCCTACCAGCGTGCTTCCTTTGTAGTTTTGAAGAGTGGGTGTTAAGGATAAGGTGAAGGCGCCAGTTCACAGGGAATGAAAAGCCTGACATTTGAAATCCAGACCCCTCGTGGTCTAGGATTGAAAACTGTCATGAGCAGTGGAATCAAAAAATGGCGATGCACCAACCACTCCATACTCCATCCAAAGTCTTTCTCCATTCTTCTAGCTGTGTAATTTATGTTTTTGGTATAGTGACCTTTCATACATCTTTCTGTTAGTCAGAAATGCCACTCATCTGCACATGTGTACGTGTTTTTTTTTCAGTATGACTTTCCACCTCCAGGACAAGAAATGAGTTTGCCTCAGATACCTATGAAAAGCAGATCTGATAACATAAATAAGCTCAGTGAGCCTCGATAACCTTGTTCTCAGAAAATACTGTAAGCATGTGCAAGTTTCATATTCAAATTTATTCACTATTCACAGAGACATACGGCTGTAGATGTAATTTATTTAATGTCAAAAGCGGTACTATGCAAATCCATTACCTCATTTTTTAAACATTTAATAACATAGTTGTGCACTACGGGGAATTAACCGGTTAATGTATATACAAAATTAAGGAGGCCACATTTGACTCACATCTCATCAGTGATCTTCGTCAGTTAAACGGCACATCACTCAGTCTCTGCTTTGTTTGACGAATGAAGTCGGGTTCACGGTGTCATGATAGGCTTATTAGCCTGTCACACAGCCTTATTAACGCAGTCAAATCCAGCGGCAAGACTGCAAATGTTCTGCTTAATTAGTAACTAGTATTTTTTTTTTTTTACAATAAATTAATTCCCATTAAGCATCCTTACTGTATGAGCCCAACCATTTACAGCTTCTATATATTAAATTATCAACTGTCAGCACTGTTCGCAAAGGTTTATTATTATTATTATTATTATTATTAACAACTTCACTTCTGAGCCACACCACATATGGTTGGTTCCAGCTTTAGATTATATTTATTCATGATGATCCTCTGCAGGAAAAGCAGGAAGTGATAACTGGCCATTTTAAACATTAAAGAATTAAAATCTTTAATGTTTCAATATTGGATTGAACACAGCTTTACATCTGTCTTTCAGCTGTATCTAAGCTGCAACCAGTGACCACAACCTCAGAGCCATCAGCATTCACAGACTGCCTTTATTTCCCGTTAAAATAAGTATGTTGCGCAGAGAACTAGTTTCACTGGCCTGAAAAAAAATATGGATGTGAGAGATACAAAAAATGGTAATGTACTTATCACTATAGTGTCTATTGACTGTGCTGACTGAATGACAGCCATATCAGATTGCATAAAATTGCTTCAGCGTAGACTGGAAGAAAAAAACATTTTTTTGAATATTGACTTTGTAACACATGGTGAATTGATTGAGCTTTGCTCTCACTTCACTTGAGCAAGCAAGCTGAAACTCTGGATTACATAATATTAGCATAAAGCAACAACAGTATTTTCACAAACTTTATGGGGTTTACCTGACGTTACAACCTGTGGCCAAAAGGTGGCAGTGATGAGGAAGGTATTGGTCACTCTGCCAGGACTTTGCCTTTGTCTAGAGTTGTTTTAACATGTGAAAGTAATAGGCAAATACACATAACTGCTAATGTATGCTTGTTTAAATACTTCATGGATATAAAATGGCGTATTTTCGAAGCTGCTGGAGGTAGCGACCTGTGCGTGAGGCGTGGGAGCAAGATGATGTGCTAAGTGTGCAACGCGTGAGGAAACTATTGTGAAAAAGTGTCCGTAAAAATTGTACATTCAACATTTCACCTTCAGCGGATGTTTAAACATTCCTTTTTCTTCAGCGTTTCAGATCCAATCTTGTACTAACCGAATGCGTCTCGTGTGGCTGCTGATTTCCCAGGTTACACGTATATTACCATAATAGACTCACAATGGAACTTGGAACTTAGAGAGTAATGCACAATGAACATTTAATATGATCACTTTTACACTGTACAGGCTGTTAAAATTTGGTTAATGCTCTAAGAAAGCATATTAATTTACTATACATACCTTTAACCATTTAAGTCATTATAACCTATTCATACATTCACCAGTTACATTAAAGGGGCATTAAGTAAAGGTTTCTTCATGCCAAAATTGGAAAAAATCGACAGAATTTTGCTCTTTTCCTAGAGATGTTTAAATTTCATAGTGATCGTTTAGTCATTTAATTCTGTTTTTCCTTTAATGACTCTGTGCTAGGGGACAAATCAAAATTAAAGACAAACTTTTTAGCAGCTTGAATGTTCGTCATGACCTGCTGTTAATTAACACTTCTCTGCCAAAACTTGGGGAGCAACCATGGATACTTTTTGGCAGATGCAAAAGGGCGAATACTCATGCCATATGAGAAATGTTTTCATGGTACCACGCCATTTATGCCATTTATCTCAATAGGGGTTGCTTTGATTAAAATGTGCAGTGGTGTAAATAAAAAGGAAGCCATTCTCAATAATGTCAAAAAAAAAAAAAGGATAAGATTACATGTACAGAAAATGTAATGGTTTGAAAAAAAAATCGAGGATGTGACTGTGAAGGATTGGGCCATGAAAGCCGTGTCCCTGGTCATTTGGCACGTCATCAGTTTTTAGTCACTTTGCACATGCAGAATGTGGGTGAAATTGGGTGACAGATCCAGATCTTCTTCGCCACCGTTGAATCATATCTCTCATCCCCATTTGGCAGCACACAGAAATGCTTAGCTCGTCAAAGTGCCAAGTGTGTGTTTCTGCATGCTTAAGTATTGGTATGATATCTGAGGGTGGAAAAATGTGAAGAGACAGCTCTGAAATGTATGTCTGTGTTAGCTTCTCTGTGTGTGTTAAGTTATGTAAATGTATCTAACCGGTAAGAAAGGTTTTGTTTTTTTTGAAGATAATCACAAACACTCCTGTATACTATTTACGTATTTGATTTCAAGCACGATTAAATTTTTTGCCATTTTTGGGCAACAGACGTAATGTTTTCTTACAGATTGTGAACCAACAAGCAAAGGTGAATTTTATGAAAGCCTCATATCTTTTCACAGTGCGGTATTGCTTGTCATTAAGGACATAGTTGCTGAATATTAGTAGGTTGTGAAATGTGAGATGATTCTTATCTCCGGGTAGGCTTTTTGCACTTAGTCAAAACAACTGTGCCAATCTTTGCTGTTTAAAGGCTTCTTTTATTGTACAGATAAACCTGCAGTGTCGTTCCACCCATGTTTCACAGACATGTACTGAAGGAAAGGAAATGAGATTTCTCTGCAACCTTGAAGTCAGTTTCTCATCAGCTCATCAGCCCTCAAGGTCCCTTGTGGCAATGAGCTACAGAAATCAATGTTTTTGCCAAATGACAAGTTTTAAGCATGGAACCCATTACCCATACTGGCACTGGTTAGGATTGAGTGCCGTTATGATTCTTTTAAAGCCAGATGAATCCACTAGGGCAGCCACGATGCCATCTCATTAGCTCCTTATAAGCATTCATTCATAATAAAATCGATGCGATAGAACAGAAAATAATATTAATTGCCTAAAAAGACTTGCTTTTGAGCCTTCTCTTGTAGAAACTATCCACACAAAGGGCAGAACCGCATTGTCGTGTTCAAGACAAAAATATCAAGACCAGTTTCTAAAATTAGAGTGAAACTACAAGTTCAGCACCACTGCACCCAGAGACACAGAGAACTGTTTAGGACTTAAGGTAGCAGGCTGCATGTGCCTTTATGCATAATGCATGCGACAGTGTGTTACGTTGGGCTATGTTTAGTTTGTGCATACTTTGTTTTACAGGGAGGAAGTACAATTAGTGTAGTTACAGTATTATTTCAAGTTTTTTCTCCCTGCTAGTGTCTTATTCTATCAAGAGTCAAAGCTCCAATGCCATGCCGTTATATTAAAAGGCGCCACTTCACATTAAACTGCCAAAGTCTGTCGAGAACTCTGTATAGAGCTGAACGAAAATATGCTCCCAGATAAGCTCTGAACCTATTCAGCACTGTTTTCACATATTTAGATTGTCAGCAGTTTGTTTAGTGACTGTGGCTGGCTAAATTATAGACTTTGCGTTTGGTAGTTGCATTTTTATTTGGAAATTTAACATGAGATCCTCACATATTCTCTGTGGCCTATTAGCAAACGTCTTATCTAAGCACTACAGTACTGTTAACATTAAGATAGTGCAGACCTTGCACTAAGAAGTTGTAGTATGAGGGTTTTAAAGACCAAACTTAAACAAACTTTGAGAAACAGAAAAAGGGAGTGCACTTGCTCTGAAATCAATACTTGAAATAGCTTCTGATTTTTTAGACAAGACACAAAATGGGAAATTTTCCAAGACCTGGAAAAAGTACGTTTTTCAACTTGTGTTTCCAACAAAGGCTCTGGCTTTGCCACCAAAGGTTAATGTATATCTGCACAGTACATGTCATGAGATTGTATTAAATATCAGACGTTTGCTCTTTCATGTTCTTAGTGCCTCCTGTAAACATAGTTGCTAACTTGATTTTTACATTTGATAGGTCCAGTATCTTTTTGCACTTCTCTTACCAACTGGGTAGGTCATTCTGTCCTTAAACAATGTCACTGGTTTTGGTTGTTGCGGATAGTACATTTTGTTTCAGGGGATTTTCCATTGGCCTCATTCCAGAACTCTAAATTACTGCCCACATTCACAGCGACTGTTTGGACTAGGTTGGCTTATGAAGTAAACACAAAGTGGCAATTTGTCAGGTTGTTAGGCTTTTTTCAGCATTCTAAGAGTTTATGGAGTATAAAGAAAATTACACTAGCGTTTCTTGAGTCTAAAATCGTGGGACCGTTAGCCTTCAGAAATCTAGAAATGCTTGATGATGCATTCACTGGGAACAACAACTTAATGTCCTGTATTACATTTACACCACTTCATATATTTCACTCCAACGATTTTGCAACTATTCTTTCATTATTTTTTTTTACTTGTAAAACCTTTTAAGTGCAATCACATTGGTATGCATTCATGCAATAATGTAAAAATGCATAACATTTTTACATTATTAGTGAATGGATTTTTTTTTTTATCTGGTATCTAATCAATTAAATGAATTTGAAAGATGTGCTACTTTGGCTCTGACACAGCTGCCTCTCTCTATGTCTCTCTCTGTTCCACCAACAGTATTAACCGATTGGTTACATACGACAAGTAGCCTGTCAACTCTGAAATGAACAAAAAAACAACAAAACATTTACATATGTACTCATTCGTTATAATTCATTATAGTTCAATGTGGAAACTGATCATAAATATCATTAAAATATAAAACTGTTCTTTCTCTGTTTAATTAACAGTCGTCGTAAAAGCATTTCAGCAATGGGCTGTGTTGGTATTAGAAGGTTTTTCATCTTTCATTTTTTTAGTCCCAGTTGCTATACTTAACTCAGCGTTACAGTATATTGTTGAAAAGCAAAATTCTTAAAGTAACTGGTAGATAGACATAGAGGGATGATTATACAACACTGTAGTTCCTCTCCTCTGGAGCCTTGTGTGAGAAGTCATTTCAAAGTGACCAAGCCCTCTCAAACAGTGATTTACCAAGCCACAGGGATGAGTCTACATGAGGTCTGTCCACGGGGAGGGAAGGACAGATGGAGGCAAAGATAGAGACAGCGAGAGGATGAGTGGGAGGAGAGCTGACCTTTAATTTGCTCTCTGACCAAACTTTTAGGGAGGGCTTTGGGGGTTATGGCAGTAATACCTTCATTCCCTTTATATCCATCCCTCAGCTCCTTTCGGTAAAACAGGATGCGCACTATGCACAGTTCTGCCAATATTCAGGCTGTTGCTCTTTCTTTATGGGTTGAAGGAACTGAAAATGGGAAATATTTCCTAATTTGAAAAGATTCTTCCTCTATAAGCCATTTATTACATTTTCATGAGTAGATGAGCATTAAGTTGATGCTTATTTCAAATAGAAAATGTCCAATTCTGGTTAAACTGTAGTACAGTCAGATAAACTTTGCTCACTGAATTTGAGACTTTCAATTGAAAAAGACCCAAAACAGTGGTGTTGTGAAATGATATTTATTTCATTATATGCACCTCTTTCCCCTTGGCATTCCATGCAAGTAAACTCTTCATTTTCTAATCAGTCTAAATAATGTGTTTTGAAATGCTCAAAAACCCTAATTGAACCCTCCAACAATCATTTCACTGATTCCTTCAGCTTCTTTCCCCATTTGGTTTGGATTCCTAACATTTTAGTAAAGTAGGTTTCAGTATTGTAGTTTAAGCTTTGTTTAGTAATTGGAGTGTACGCATCCCTTGATTTAAACTTGTTTTGAAGCATTGTTGAAGAGCTTTCTGTTGATACTTGTTCATTTTTACTGCGGCTCCCTGAGAGTATCAGATTAGATTAGCAAAATGAATCACACATTCCTCTTATTTCACCAGATCAACAGCAATGCCCTGGCAATAGCGGAACATGTGACCAGTTTACATGGAGCATAGTGGCTGCTGGCGATCCTCAGGAGGAAAGGAGCGAGAAAACTGAGAACAAGGCAGGAAGTCCCCAGGGGTGGGAGGAAGGTAAGAATGAAGGTATCACGTTCCCCCTTTGTAGGGGAATTTCATTTTTTAACATTTATCAAACTGCTGCTTCTCATACTTTGATATTATCTGCTCTATTTATATTTATAAAGGATCCATCATCCATGACTTTTTAAATACTTTTTTAAGCTATTGTCAGCTTTGCAGCGGCAAGTCTGCTTCTCCTCCAGACTGCATAATTTGCGTTTTTTGGTGTTAGACATTATATAGCACCACCATGTGCACTTTAAGTTACCTACTTAATTATGTCAATGCAGAAACAGACCGTTAAACAGGCACTAAAACAGCATCACTTTAATTGCTTCAAGACTTCCTCCAATTTTAGTACTAATACATTAAAGCAGTGTTGCGCATTTGCTAAAGGGTTATTGAGATATTACTTTTCATAGTTTTCCCAGGTAAGGAGCAGAATATAGTTTACTGAGCCGGTAGTCTACACCATGTTGCAGAGCCCTGCCTTCAGATCTGCCATATCCTCCAGCATCATTCATTTTCATACCCTAGAAGATGAGAAAACAGTTTCTATCATCTTATCTCCTGAGGTGATGGTGAAATGGAGGGAGACAGAAGGGTCTATTTATTTCCTTAAATGTTTTTTTCCTATCATGAGCCAAAAGTCTGAGAGCAGATGGGTGGAGTGTTGGATGAAATTGAAAAGGTGAAATATATTGACTGGTAAAAGAACAGAGTTAGAGAGAGTGGACTGCAGAAATGATTGATGTTTGTCATGTTTATTTAGTTTAAGTATTAAAGGAAGTCAGGGGGATGCATGCAGTGTCTCCACAGTAGGATGGGTGTAATTTTAGAGAGCGAGGTGAAAATAGCAACCGTGCATTGCCCTTCAGTGCATAAATGGGTTCTCTCTTTGCTCTCATTCATCACTATCAATTAGGATCACAAAGTTTGTTTTCTCAGTATTCAGTAAATTGTTAATACACCTGCAGGATTTGCAATAGGACCAGTTTATCCCAGGTCAGTGTATATTCTCACATGACCTTTCAGTCTCATAGTTATAGTTTCCTTAACTCCTAAAGTTGACGTGATATTTATCTACAACCAGGATAACTTGGCGCTTTAAAGACCTTGACGATACAAAATGATGAATACAATTGTTGTTATTTAATCTTCAAGATGCTTAAATCCCCAAAAACCAAAGGGTTTTAATAGAAAACGTCTATGATATGCATACAATATCACGCACGTAATCTTTTTAAAGTGTCGGAAAACAGGAAATCAGATGGTCTTAGTCTGCTTCCTAGATGAAGGTCTGCATGTTTATGTGAAGGAAGGAAAGGAAAGAAAGAAAGAAAAAAAGCTGATCATGACGGAAGGTAGGCGACGCAGAGTACAAAGAGAATATATGTGCATAATCATGTTGAAGCCCTCAGTTAGCCACAATACATTTGCCGTGTTTTGAATAATTGAGCTGGGCAAGCTGCAGTCTCACACATCACACATCTCACCAGTGCTTGCAATTTAAAAGGGATGGAAATAAGGGATGAATACTTAATGACCATGATCTGTGGAATAGCTTGAGCTGTTTTCTACAGTACCTAACTCATCTGCTGTAAGATTTTCAACTTTGAAGCTCGTAAATGAACAGTGTTTCTTTTATCCTGAGATGCTGATGGTTAGCCTTAAGATGTGCACAAGAAAACTGATAAAAGTCAAGTTATCAACATCAAGTCCAGCTTCCAGTCTTTACAATGTTATTTTTATTCATTGGTTTATGCTTTAAGTTTTAGTGTACAGATTACAGAATACGACTGTTGTTAATTGTGCAGAAAATGATGTGAAGATGAAGAAGGAGCCTCTGCAGACACAGACACCGTCTTGCTTGCATATAGAAGGTTTATTACACATAAGTACAGCATCAAACAGGTACCATGGTTAACCTGGAGAAGACCCAAAGCCAATATGAAATCCTCCGAATATCATTGTCTCTGTCCCCACATATAGTGGGGCTTGTTGTTTTCGTCAAACTATTGGTGAAACATCTGGGGTTTTTTTTTTCATCTAAGGGTGCCGATCTGACATATTCCCAAACGAAGGTAACCCCTTTAACTAAACAGTAGTCAGTCTTTCTACACCTAGAGGCCTCTATCAATACAAACTCATGAAGTCATACAGTAGGTAAACGTTCAGACAGCACAGTACATATAGTACATAATACAGTTCATAGTGGTGATATTATGATGCAATTTTCAGCTTATTTAAGACTTATGTGTAGCCTAAAGGCGTCCCAGATACTACAGTATTTGGGTTCCTTTCCTATCACAACTGTAAATCAACTTGAAATTTTACTTTATCCTGTAGATCCAATTAGTAACTGACTCACGTTTTTAACTTTATGTCTGTGTAGAATGTAATCGTAAATAGCTATATTACAAAGCTTTGTTGAATACTTGCTTCTGATTGGGCAATGATGACATCCTACAGTCTACGGTCTTTCTACAAAGCAATCCAGTCATTTTATATCAATATTTTCGGTCATTTACTGTTCATTATGCTTTACTTAATGCACACATTATCAGGCATTATTATGATTTTCTCACCCACTTCTTGCATATGACTTACCTGACCCTGGCTTATGGCTGATATGTGAGGTGGTTGGCCTCACTGTTGGTCAGCATGAGTTAATAATATCCTTGACAAGGCAATTAGCAATCCTTAACAGTTAGATCAAGAAAAATTGTAGCAGTAATCATGGATTGGTTTGACACATTAGCTCTTTCTTTTGAAGTGAAGTGGCAGACCAAGAGGTGATGACGCACAGCGTTTGGAGGGAGGTAAAGCTCAATGAAAATACATCCACTCAATCAAACCCTGCAAACTATTTCAGTGCCAAATGCTTCTTATGTCACACTGATTCTGGTGATTGAAAGTGAATCACCTCTGTTAAGTACAATCTAAAGAGACTTTGTCCTCTTCCAAGGAATGGATAAACAAAGACAGTAGTATGGAGTGAAAGTATTTGGAATATTTGGCTTTTGCTGTGCCCTTTCTCCACAGCGCAGGTTGCCTTTCCTCACTGTGTCCTGCCAAAGAAAGTCTGAATATGATTACACATTGATTTCTCGCTTGCCCATATAAAATAGAGAAGCATGAGTTGCTGGAGCTGACTGGCGGGAGCAGATATCCAGTAGGACGCTGTTTGCTGAAGTTGTTGATTTGTTTGTTTTTAATAGAGTGGCCCCGAGGCTGTCATCTGCCAACTTAGGAAGTCATCTGGATTTTCTTAGCTGGGCTGAGCATTACAGGATCCAGGATAGAAAGGCAGAAAGCAGAGGGAGCAGCAGCTTACAGAAGATAATGTTATTATCCTACAGAGGTTTTAATGTCAGGAGTTAAGGAAAGCAGTCAGTATAGATCTAATTCTCTGCATTTTCAAATCGTAGCGGCACCAACTACACTACGATGTACACACATTTGTAAACAATATTGTATTATTCGCTATAATTATTAATCCTAAAAATGGAACACATGTAAGCATATAATTTCCCTCTGACAAAACGTCACATGTGAACCACTGCAAAAATAAATACCATTGAATCCCGTTATAAATTAGCATGCTTTGTTTGCTTTGTTAGCATGCCATGTTTTTGTAAAACGATTGTGCTTACATTGAAGTAAAAACTGAATGTTTCCATAAGTAAGTTGTAGTTTGGCACAAGTTAAGGAGTTACTATAAAGGCATTAAAGCTCCTCAGATGCTCATCAAGGAAGTTAAGCCAATTTACCAAAAAGGGTCATATTTTAGAATTCCACAAAACCAAAAGTTACTTCATTGTCATTTAACCTTTTACACGTGTATGTAAACAGAATGGCATTAATGCCATATTCAGGTCCCAGTTAAAAAGTAGTATGCACATTCATATAAACATCACCAAACAGTAAAGGAAAGGTAACTTACAATGTGTGTAGCTGGTATCATTACAATTTGTTTGGCCATCTTGACCCATACAAAGGCTGGCAGGGCATTCGTAATCAGTTTTTAGCCAACCATGAAGTGGCACTGTTATTTGGTCTCAGTCATTTCATGTCTGCTCTTTGGGATGAAAGCATAAGGAGCAACAAGGGGCAAAGCCATGATTTCATCCTTTTGGTGCTTGAACCTGCCTGCTGACAAACTTTAAAGTCTTTTTTGCAGTTCCTCATCAAGGCCCACTGGGAATACCTTTCTGAGCCCTTTCATAAAGATGGAAAAGCCTGGCTTGACTTTGTCCTTGCACTGTCCTGAAGATATAAATTGGTGAAGGTAATCTGTGGGTACTTATATAACAGTAGCTGCTCATAAAGTTTCTCAAAGTTTGATCTAAACTGTGCTAGAATAAAACTGTGTTGTTTGTTTCACCTCTTTCCACTGAGACTGCATTTAGACAGATCAATGCCACACAAACATGAAGCCACCCAGGGCTTCTTTCTGCACACTGAACCTTTCTTATCTGGACAAGTAATTATGAACCATTACTTTGGATGATAGGCAATTTGTTCTACTTATCTGTTTTGGAGCTGGACTGCAATAACCCTGGCATTTGAAGCAAGACTGTGCTTTGGGTTTGGCATCTACATCTGCATTCTGACCTGTTTAGCCTGGCAAAACCAAGACACATTAGAAGAATGGCTACGACTTCCATGGTAACACAGTTGGCCCGTTAAATCTGGGTGTCTGGGACTAAAAAGGACAGTGATGCATTAAGAATTAAACAGCTGGCTTATAAGTGGAAAACAAAACTCGTCTCATCCAGCTTATTCAGTCCACAGATTGAACCAATGTAGGGAGCACTGCTTGTTAGACAATGAAATCTTTGACTCTTGACCTTCTGTTCATAACAACCCTCTTTTCATGAATGATTCAGAAGACACATCCCTCCCATCTAAAAGTAAGAGACGTGTAGGACCAAATTATCCGTTTTCTTTGCAATGGTGGTGTGCGCGCTAACTCTTAACACATGGTAAATTTAATTCATTTTTTAACCAGGCTTTGTCATGTTTTTGATACAAAAGTGTATGTAAAGCTTCCATAGGCTGCATCTAGTATGTGTTTCTGTGTTTGTGCACAGCTCCTTAAAAGACGTTAGGGTCTTTTTTCACTAGCCTTTGCCTTTGCCTTTAGTCTTTTATGTTTTGTGCTATTCACCTGCTCATGTGAGATATATACATTATTAAAAGGTGTTTTCTTGGCAGTGCACCTTAAGGAAATGTGGTCTTGACAACGGAAGCTATTTTAGGAGATTATTTTCAGATAAGCATGGTAACAAAGAAATTGCTTATTTAGTGTTAATAGTTAAGTGTCGCTAAGTGGAAGTAGTGTTAGGTGTGATTGCAAACATCCCTGTTTCTGAGACGATGCGCTTTAGTATATTGTTAGTTGTGTATTGTGCAGGAAAGAAACATAGAATTCTGACACAGCTAGATGGCAGCACTCGGGGTAGAAACCTGCAGCCATTGTGTGATGAGAGATCTGAATGCAGCTTATGCCCTTTGCTATGTATCCCCTACTTACTTCCTACTTCAGGTCATTATAATCAATTTAGCATTATAGGCTCGCTAACAACGTGTAAAATGTACCTTGTTTATATATGCTACACTGAATGGCAGGTGTTTTGTGTGAATTTGGACACCAGGATCTTCCCTCCCCTCCTTGTGCTTTCAACCTTCATTTCTCAGAATCACAAGCTCGCTTGATTACTCAGTGCTAATGAGCTGCTATGGATTAGCTAGGCCTGCTTTTCTCTTTTCATCAATGGCTAAACCTTGAGGGCTTCTGTGAGCCAAGAGGTTACTGCATCATGGAAACCCAAGACCATTTTTTAATGGACCTTTTAACCTTGAAGCCGCGACTCCAATGAGCTCGCAGCATCTCCTTCGTCTTTGAAGTCAAGTATATCGTCAGAGAACCCTGACACTCCGTTGTCAATAATCCTGCAAATGGTCCACCTTCGACCCGGCTTCTTTAATGAACTGCCATGGACTATAAAAGCGAGGTCAACGGACCACATTGTCTCAAAACTGAGCTTATCAATTTTGTTTCAATAATTTATATGGTACCTATCTGGATTGTTGAAGTTGCATCTTAATTGTCCTGATCCTCACCACCCTCTAAAACCTTTGAAGAGAAACATTTGTCTGCCTCATGGAAAAGCGATGCTTAGTAACTAAACTAGTAAGCTAAGTGACACTGCTTAGTTTTGAAACCCTATGCAACTTTTTTTTCGTGGCCCCAGTGGATTGATCAGCTCCTCTTTCCTCCAGAGGCTGACATTCTTCTTTGTAAACTATCTCCTGGGATGATAATTACCTGTGTAAGCTGTACAGACACTGTCATTCTCCTTTCTCTCATGCTCTCTCGTGTTTAATGAACTACAGTTAAAAGACAAATAAAACAGAAGGAAGCAATTACAAGTACAGTATACCTTTCAACGCCAAAAAAAACTCATTATCTCAACATTGATTCTGATGTTATCAGGGTAGTCTGTAGACTATCCAATTAGTATTATGTGCTATGTTTTTGACATGTCTCCAAAAGCTTGTCTGTGTATGCACGTATTGTTTTATTGTACCTGTGTCTAATGCCTGTGCTTCCAATTGCCATAAATATGGCTTAAAAGAAAAGAAACCTAGACCATCTAGCCACTTTGTCTTTTCTGTCTCTTGTGATACACATTATTAAATCATAATAAAATGACTGCTTTGGCAGTAAAGTCAGTGTACAGCGGTAGTTTCTTTGATTTCTAACTATTAGAGACCACTTAGAGTAATGATTGCATGTCAAAACTTTTTATTTATAATTTATCTGAACCCGAACCTGGGCAGTCTATAACTCCTACATTCATTTACCTGAAGGCTACAGAAATGCATTTCTACCCTCTGATATTTGGTGGACCTTTTTTAAGTGCCAGGCACCGCTCACTTAGTCCTGAGTGGATCATCGATCTTTAAAGGTCAGATCGATTGGTGTCTCGTGGGCCAGCATCTTCTGTACTCAATACCATACCCATATACTGCCAAGATATCTGTCCTTAATCAATCAGCCTATTGATTCTGACCTGAACATGAGGGCGGCGAGGGAGTGCGTGCGCATGTGTATAATGTTAAAGTAAGCAGACTCATTCAGGTCCACATTCATCCTTGGTATTACTTGTTCTTGGCCAAATTGTGCACTGTTGCTCAAACCATTTGTGCAGCTGAAGTAAATTCATGGCAGCAGCAGTCACAAGAAGTGTATTCCTCGAGGTCTAAATGATGCCAGGTTGAGTGGCAGTTTGTTTGAACCCACTAGAGTGGAGTTTTCCACCGAATTTCTCTTCTCTGTTCCACCTGTGCCGCAGCTGCATTATATTTGATTAATTAGGCTCTCTTGATGGGGTCTCCCTGTTGATGCTTTTCGTGAGAGACCATCCACACATCTGTGTGAAAGTGCAGGACTCCCCGTGGCTGTGATCAGACACATGCATGCTTTCACTGGGGACCTGCAGCGGTGAGTGGAGTGTCTGATTTATCCACCACCTTGGACGGGGTTCTACCTCTGCTCTAGTTCCCTGCTGTTCTTTGAAGCAACTCTCATCAGAGGCTCTTACATATTTCTAAACTTGCTTGCAGTTTTCACTCTGCATACTTTCAGTCAGTCAGACCAAAGACACATGAGATAAGCAACAAATGTTACCCCTTAGTATCATTTGTATCTGGTTTACTATAATTCTTACAGGAAAAACTGTTGTCCACCCTTTTCATTGTGTAACAAATAGTGTTCAGAAAGATTCTCAGTTCTGCCATAACCCTTTCTTATTTCATACAAAAGCTACATATACAAAGGCCACACTAGAATGCCTGGACCTGTCTGCTCAGATAGGAGCTAGCATGCATGGCTAACTTCACAGCAGTTTGAAAGATTGGCCGCACTAAATGGACTGACCACACAACACAGTGCAATACATGTGGGAAGCAAATTAGCTGTAAGTCATTTTCTTGTTTTGATTGTTAAACTTACCTCGGCACAGGGTGTTTATTTGTTGATAATGTGTGTGACATTGTGTGACAGTGTGTGAGGTGCTGCAGAGCAAGGGGAGAGTAATCGATCATCAATGGCTTCCTTCTCTTGAACAATGCAAAATGCTGAAATGAGTCGGCAAGTATATCATGGCAGCTGTTAATATACCTAATACACACAGTTAAATAAAGTCTGGGAAACCTGACTAATACATATAGGACAAATAAATATTGTCACCAGAATACTAAAATAGTCTCCCCAAGTTAAAGTAACTGCTCTGGATTTCTTCATCTATAAATTACGGTAAGATTTTTAATGTATGCATGCAAGTATGCATTCAAATACTAACTACTATCTTAATAAGAACCAGAATTCATTAGCAATAACCAAAATAATCCATAAATTCAGGCAATTCCCAACCCTAGTAATAAATAAAACCCCTTAAACAGGTTAAGCTCCTTAAGCTTAAGTAAAGGTATTATTTTGTCTTTGCTTTCACTGCCTATTTTTTTTCTTTTGTAGGTGGAAAGTTGGCAAAATATATGTGAACGGAGAAGAGGAACAAGAGAAACAGTTGTACTCAAAATATCATGGTTTCATAATGTCAGAAGGCAGATCTCAAGCTGATATTTGACGGTGATTTTCTGTGAGGAGGTTTGTCTGTCTGTTGTTTGGTCCCCATTGCATGTAAAACATTACATTTAGCTAAAGTCCTGATAAAATATCTTAAAATTTGGCACAATATTTGACCTGGACTCCAGGATGAACAGAAAATGTTTTGATGGCCAAGGGTCAAGATAGCTGTGACCTCATTTCTTTTTATGCCTTTATTGGATCGTTGACGTAAAGAGAGGCAGGAAATGTGGGGAGAGAGAGTACGGGAGTCACATGCAGCAGTTTAAGACTGTGGTATAAGGCCTCAGCCTGTGCATGTGGTCCAGATGAGCCACCGAGGCCTCCCGCTGTGGCGTCATGTCTGTCCATACTAATGAATGCGGTATCTCAGGAACACCTTGAGGGAATTCCTTCAAATCTGCCACAAACATTCACTTGGACTCAAGGATGAGCCGATTCGAATTTGATGGCCAGGGGTCAAAGGACAAGAAAATTTCACACATATGTGTAATAGGGTAAAATGATGACGTGATAGTGAGGAGAAATAAAAACAGTTGTGATAGATAGATAGATAGATTAGTTAAGCATCTCTGTCAACATAACTGCCATGTTTGTGTCGGGGCTCCCATCTCCCTCTCGTGTTATGGTCTCTATTGAGCCACGTTTAGTTTTCGGGTAGTAACAAACGTGTAGCTCATCATCTTTCTAATCATACATAGTTTGTCTCATACAGTCGCTGATGTTTTAGCTTTAACCTCCTGATCGGACACCCTCTCACCCCTCCCACCTTTGCTGATGAAACAGTTCTGTTGAAATTGTGGAGTTATTGGTTTGTTTGTGAGTCGGACAAGTTTACATACAGTAAAAGCTGTCGGTGCATTCTGTAGACAAGTTCTGTCCTTCAGAATATGAAGATATGACTGCATAGTCTAATAATTCTACATTATGCAGCTTGTTAATTTAATGAAATATGCTCATTATCACTGCTTGCTTAATGTTTTCTCTTTTCATTTCACTAGTTTCACAATAGAGAGACAGAGAGAGAGCAACAAGGAGCAGTGTAATGTTTGCAGTGTGGTTGTAAACATACAATCATATCACAGACATGCAGAAGATATTTCTTTTAGTTCAAGACAACTCAGTAGCGAATAGTTAACATGTATTAAATGAAATACATTTTAAATTATGTAAATAAAAATCTATTAAATTAGATAATTTTTCAATAATTAGTCGTGACAAACTTCACCAAAACCATTTCCCCACTGCTGAGACAGAGGAAGTCTTTAAACAGAGGCCTGTTTTAATGAGAAATGCTTGAATGAAAGTCTGAAAGAGTAATGATAGAAATTATGGTAATTATTTATTGGTAAGTTAACAAAAGGATTAAACAACTAATCGGAAAATAATCAACAGTCTAATCAAAAAAAGAATGGTTAGATTAATCAACTGGGAAAATAGTCACTGATTACTGTCCTGCGCATATGGCAACAACATATCAGTATGTTGATGCTATAGCAACACTTTTGCATTTCCTCCTGTTTGTAACTTCACCTTAAACATTCTTCTGTTTGAATAATGTTGAACAATAGTGCAAGTGTTTCCTGCTCATTTCAAAAAGTTACTGTGAATTGTAATTGAAAAGTTTGAGTTATAATAGAACAACAAAGTTTGAGGTCTATTTTGAGTGTTGCTTGTCGTTTGCTCATTAAAGGAGGGATTAAAATGAGTTAACTTTAGCAATGAGCAACTCTTCACTTTAAAAATGCATTAACACTGCACGTCCCCCTATTGTTAAATTATGTGGTCATGGTTGAATTAATTAAAAACATGAGTTTGCGTGTGTGTCTTTGATTGTGTATGTGCACAGGCACAGGATTCATTTGTCATACTTGGCTGCTTCATTCTTCATTGTCCTGAACTTCTCCAAAAGAAACATTCTGAATTGTTTTCACAGACACCCTGTGAGCTCCTTTGCACATTATTTATTAAACACCAGGACAACAAAACAATGTACGTATGTTTGGTGACTAACAACACTCCTGTGTCGTCTTACGCTCCAGCAGCGCAGACTCTTCTTTGTTACGCATGACAAAGTCCAGCTGGATTCTTAAACCTGCATGTAGACATGTGTTGGGATTTAGCACACAGTGATATAACAATGTGCAGTGTTTCAACATGGAATTGTCCGGGACATAGAAATTATGATTTTACAAAATGATGAGAAAGACACACTTGGCCTAAACTGACTATGAACATTGACTTCACTACTTTTGACAGAGCACTGGCGTCACGGTACAGAGCCTTTTCTGATGCTAACTTGCAGCTGCATGAGTGACATTCAAGGCTACGTCACTGATGTCTGACAAGCACAGTGAGCACATTAGAGAGTTGGGAGGGAAATGTCCAAATTACATCTTACTCCCACAGTTTGGTTAATAATAACCTGTGTGCCTTCCTAAATTGGATATAAAACCAACAGGGCAACAGATTTCCTCAAGCATATTCACACACCAAATTGATAACTTTACTCGGAGTAACTTTGTGAATTTCACTATCTAATGACTCTTTAATACTCTTGTTTTCACAGTTAACTCAGGTTTGCTACAGGCTTTTTAGCAGCAGCTGAAACTGGCATTTTGTTTTTGAGTTGCACTTTGTAACTTTCATTCACTATCTTAGTATGGTTTCCCCCATCCAGCCCCTGACCTGTACAAGTTTTACATTTACACTCCTCTGCACTTACAGTGCTTATTCAAGTGAATGGAGGACAGCGTGGTTCCGTTTTCCAGTTTAAATCAGCCCTAGGCCAACAGGATTGCTTTCTGTCTTCAGCTGTACTTCAACATTGCACTTCAGGGTTAAAGCATCCATCCATGGATATATTATCCTTTTCCTCTCTCTTCTGTTTGAAGAGGTGCTTTAAAGCTCAACTTGTGGAAATGAATGAAAACGGAAATGAAAAACTCAAACAAACAGGTTGTTGCCCAACCACACTGAATGCAGTCATTCACTGACTGTGCTGTAATTTATGAAAAAAAATTATTGGTGC
>JAPQRN010000016.1:8420316-8445103 GCA_037367275.1 Coranthus polyacanthus
TATTGGTGCAATTTTTAGCACCACATTTGCACCTGCAATTTGCCCCACTTTAATGACCTACTCACAAAAGATTTTGTAGTAATGGCACAAACATGCCCGTAAAGTTTTATACTTTTTTGTGTATGAGCTGTCATAAGTTGTGGAGTCACACAACAGCCGATCACTTCATTAAGGTCAGGTTCTGACGGTAATTAATGTGTGTTCTGCAGCTGCTGCACTCAGATTCCAGTTTTATGAGGTGTAATGTAGTAAATCAACCTGATCTCCATCAGTGGTGTCAGAATATTTTTATTTTTAAGTAGCTCAAAGACCGAGATAAGCCCCAGACCCACCGGATCCCCCCTCATATCTGACAGAAGATTTTGCCTTTGATGTCATTAAACACAAATTCAATATCATTCAAGCTTCACAAACTCGATTTGAAGCAAAAGAGAGAGACAGAGAGAGAGGGTGAGTATGATTAATTCATTGTATGATTAATTCACATTTCATTACATTTTTTTGAATCGTTTTTTTTTTTTAACCGTTGCAAAGCAGGGTTTTATTTTTTTTCAGAACAAGGTAAATTTTACTGAGCTTTCGCAACATTAATAAAGACATCAACCAGTCATCTGTGTGAAACAGACAACAATGGACCTGTTAATTTCAAGCCACACTGTTTTGCACGAAACACAAAAATGATAAAGATAACGAAGTGAAGGACAACGTGTGGAACAGCATCGCCAAACAACCAGGACATATCAGGACAGTGAGGAGTTTCTGTAACGTGACCGTAATGTGAATCAGATCCAGTTTGCACCATGTGTCTTTTCACCTGGACGCTGGACATTGACCCAGAGGAACAGAGGATGTTGCAAATTAAGTCTCGCAACTGTTGCAAATTCACATTGCCACTGGTGGGAATAGTTTTGATGCAAAATATTCGCAGGCGAGTATTTCACACTGCTGTGTTGTTTATTCCTTAAGGAGTGAATTCGCGTGAAGTGAAGAACACCAGCTTTCTGCAGACAATAATAGCACTGGCTGAACTGTGTGTGGACATTTTTGCTGGCCTTTTGTGAATTAGACAGTTTCTACAACAAGGCTTATATGCACAGAAAGTGGCCAATTTTGCACAGAACATTCCTTAATTTACATCTATGCCAGTGGCACAGGCGCAACATACAGGCAGCTCAGTTTGTGATGAATTTCCTCCTTTGTGGCTGCTTTGTGAATTCCATGCTATCTTTATGTGTTGTTTGCACTGGTTTTAGGGCTGCAAAAGCAGCACAGTAATTTTGTGCATCTGTCCCATAGTAAGAAAAACATTTCAGCATCAGCATTAATAAATGTATCCCTCAGTGCTTGGAATATTCTAATATCTTGATTTCATACACTAGCATACCACAAGAAAAGAAAGATGTGTGAGCTGGCTCTATAAAGTCCTATGCAGCCTCTCATGCGACTCTCTTTTTTCACCTTTTTTTTTTCCCTTTTCAACAGTATGCAGTGGCCTTCAAATTTAGAAAGACGGACAGATGAATTCTCACACACCACCAATGACTAAGATTCCCTTCTTAGAAATAATTAGCTTTTCGGAATGTCTTCAACATGTTTTTGCAACACCGTTACACTAAGGTAAAATGAGTGAATGTTCACAGTCCTGGCAGTAGTGAAGTTACCATGGTAATGCCATGATCCCCATCCTAGCTGGGTTTTTTTTTTCCTTTTTCAAAACAGGTCTGGCAAAGTCAGTAGCGAATAAGTAGGTCAAATGTATACAGCAAAATTCATTATAGCCAATTACTAGTGTCCAGTCTGGAGCAGCAACTGTGGCTTCAAAGATCAAGTGATGTTCGTTATTTTTACTCTTGCAGATTTTAAAATGCCACAGGCTCAATAGTGTTTTGTACAACAAAGTAACTGTGTAATTTTCAAGGAACATCTTTGAACACCATGCTTCTTTGGCATAGCTATGACTTGCCAATAGTTTTTTTTTTTTTTTCTTTTTTTCTGTGAACATTGAAAGCTAAGTCGATATATATTTACACATCCTGCAGTATGTGAGAGAAAGAGAAACACCAGACCACAGAGATGAGAACAAAAAAAAAAAAAAACCCACTAAGACACTAAGTGAAAAAGAGACATATCAGTAGAAAAAAATGAAAGAATGGATTAAAAGAGACAGCTGCTGAGTCACGCTTGAGTGTTTGGATTGTTGGAAGGACACATAACACAAAGCTTTGTCCTTCTGGGGACCTAAAGGCCTGATTTATCCTGGTTCTCACATGGAATTGACATAAACAGATCTCTTATCAGCTTGTAAAGGTTCTAATTATCCAGTTTATCAATACTTTGTTCAGACAGCAAACTAATACAATGGTAGAGTTTCACGTGACCAGACATTTTGTGTTATTGCTCTTAAATTAAAATCAGGTTGCATATATTGTTTGACATTCCATGACGTCTATTGGCGGTGTTAGAGTGAGACACAAGCTTTCTAGTAACGATAGATAGTAGCTGACAGCTAATATTAAGCTTCTAAACTGGAAATACTGACTTTGAAGGAAGAAGGGGTCAGGAATGATATTGGATGATTAATCGGCTACCGGCTGCTTTTTCTTGCACCAAACTATCTGATATTATATCAGCCTTTAAAAATCCACCATCAGTTGACCTCTAGCCTCGGTGAATTTTTAGTAAAATGTACTGACGCTGCATGTGTGTGTAGTAAAAGTGTGTGTAGAGCACATTTTTTGCAACCATTTTTTGATTCATTACTGCTTAAAAAATGTTGCAGTGTAATAATGACCTTGTATAATAGAATAGAGTAACAATAGAACGTAAAAAGTGAATAGGAGTTTTGGTTGACATATGAGGTATATTTTTATGCTTTCTATCGCACTTGTCAGAATTAATTTTCTGCCAGAATAAACAAAATCATACAGGGGAAAATCTGATACATGATATTTCTTAAAGCTTATACTTTATTTATACTCATTCTCACAAAGTATGTGGCATTATTTATGAAGGGCTTGTCAGCTGCAGTCTAAGCTACTCTTTGAATTGGTGTTAAAAAGGAGATAGGAGCGGGTTTAGATACCAGTGTGTTGCATGGATCAGATTGGATCTGTTAAGATCACAACTAATCTGACTGGATCAGAAAAGCAAGCTTACCATGGTCCACCGTGATAGAGAGCTCTGATAGGAGGCAGTAAGTGCCTTCGAATGTGCACATACTGACTCACGAAGGCAGGCACAAACATTCAGCTGCTGACTCGGTGCCAGGGTCAGTGTTCGGATGATAAATGAGAAATATTCACATTTGCTTTCTCCCAGAATTAGTTTCTCGTGAGGTGGAAAATGAAAGTGTGAGGGAAAACATTAAACATGATATTCAATCAAAAAGCAGTGTAGATCTGTCTGGCTTTATTGTGTATGTACACTGCCTTCAGTCATACAACATGCATTACCAATTCAAAACTACTGCATGCATGTAGACAGCATGAATATATATTCAGATATTCTAAAGTTTGCACATATCCATGCAGTGAAATCATAGTGATTTATCTTTCTCGTATTTGTTGTACCTCAGTAACTGAGCACCGTCCCTCCCGGAGAAATGTACATCCACAGCCCACCACGACTCCATATTCACCCAGAGGAAATACCATCAGTGCTGAGGGAGCTGAGTCAGCTCAAACTCTGTTTCTTTTTCAGTATGCTTCTTTTTTTTTTTTCTTTTTCATTATTCATGATAGCATTGGCAGCGTAGTGATGGAAAATGATGGATCAGAAAAGGGCACCGGGAAGGAGACGGAGAAGTAAGAATGCAAAAAAAGATAATAAAATGATATTAAAATAAGAGAGACACTGTCAAAGACTGAGTGAGATAAGTCTGGAAGAAAGATAGGAGTGGGAGGAGTGGGGGGGGGGTATTCAAGGAAAAGCAAAGAGATATGACGGGCCGGAATCGGCTTCAGAGGACCAGCTAGTCCAGATGGAGAATGGGGGATGAAAGAGACTGTCTCTGACACCGATAGACAGAAGAGATGACAAAAATATTGTGCCTGGCATTTGATAATCCTCATTTATATCTGCCATAATTCTCCTTTCGGATTTCAAAGTAACGCGAAGAAGTCAACCTGTTATAGACTTAACAGACCAGCTCCACACCTGTCTCACAATTGTAAACCCGCTTACACACCAGGGGTTTGCACAGGAGTTTTCTCCCCGAAACAAGCTGCTCACCTGACAAAACAACTAGGCTGAAATATCACTCATAACCTCAGCCAGAGACCACAGCTCCTAAGTCCTTCAACTTTGATCCATTTGTGTTTGCTCAGACACTTGTTTTAGTCTCAAGAATGAGGAGGGTTTCATTTCTCTTGCTTAGAAAGTCATTAGACGTGCTGAGGCAGTGCAAAAGAGCTTCAGTATATGGCATACTGTACGTATATTGATGAGAGGAGTAAATATAGAAAAGAAATGCAGCTAACTGAGTTTTGTCATTTGAGGTGAACATTCAGAAAGATGGATAATGGTAGTCTTTTTCCATTCGAGAAGAGCTTAATGACATCTTCCTGCCCTTCCTTGGTGTAAAATAATGACTTACTGTTGTCTTGATGGAATTTCCAGGTCTGGGAAGTCGATTGCAGACACTAAGGGAAATTTATATGGCAGAAAACAAATGAACTTAATACTGATGGGTTGAATATGACTGACAAACTCCCATATTATGTTGAGGAAAGAAGGCAGCAACTCCAGTCAACTATATCGGTTTAGGTTTAGAGTGATGCAGAAAATAAATTAGTTTGCAGTTGTTCTTTGAGGAGGCAGAATTGGGATGCTTTTGTTTGTATGTTTACTGAAACAACCAGACATCAACTGACAGAGAGATAAAGAGACAGTGGCACATAATTTGTGGAGTTCAGTCAGTCTTCAGATTGGCTGGAAGAACTAATGCAATTGCAAACAAAAGCTTTTTGCTCTATCGTCTTACAACTGAAATCACAGCCTGTCAAACTGTTGAGTTAATAGACGTTGATTGTTGTCAATGTGTCAGTCGTTCTCCAAATCAAACCAACAATAAACGGTCTTTAGTCGGTTTCTGCACTTTATCCAGAATAATACAAATTTTCACCAATGTATTTAGTCCTTTGATTATTCCAATTGACTCGAAGGAAAACAATCCTCTCCACAGTTTTCTTCTTTCTGCCAGGGCAGGGTGATGTTAGAGATCAATTGTCTCTTAAAGCACTGTGCTGTGACTTTTTCTTCCTCATTAATCTGAGTTTGTATTATAAAATGTCCATTTGCATATCTGTCATAGCAGATATTTCATCGCACCTTACCTGCCCAGTGATTAAGCATTAATAAATGCACAATTAAAAAGTAATCAATCTAAATTGCCTTGATTCGCTCGCTGTATCAAGCAGTGACACTTTTGTCGGGGTTAAAATTCTTTTTGCTCTCCCTGTGATTTGTCCTGGTTCTGGAGGTGGTCCAAATAAAATGAAACCTAAGGGGAGTGTAGTTGAGGAATACAAATGTTCATGCCCGTGCTTTCAACTTAAACAGCAATCCCATGGATCTTTCAGGGGATTTACACAGTGAAAATCGTAATAAGATTCAGTCTAGGACAAAGTATCTACAGGGATGAAAACACTACCACACACACCGTAAGAATATTTCTTTACTGTTTTAAATGCAAGATTGTTCTGCATATTTATTAAGCTGAGTCACAGTTTGTTCTTTTGAAATAGTATTAACATATACCTCCTTTTGTTATGCTTATCTTAATTTGTACGTTGATCCTTGGTCTACGCAGTTGTGAAAGTATACTGTTCCTATTTATATACA
Organism: Coranthus polyacanthus; assembly: GCA_037367275.1. Taxonomy (NCBI): domain Eukaryota; kingdom Metazoa; phylum Chordata; class Actinopteri; order Kurtiformes; family Apogonidae; genus Coranthus; species Coranthus polyacanthus. The sequence continues at coordinate 8,426,158 of JAPQRN010000016.1, forward strand.
GGTATATATATATGCAAGGACAGATTATTCACTGGGATGACTGAGCCAGTGCCCGGGGCCTCCGCCAACTCTGAAAGCTGTGGCCTCATCCTGTCTTAGCATTTTTTTTTTATCTATTCATTTATTTTTGTTTAATCAAATAAATGAATTGTGTGTGTGTGTGTGTGCAGAAACAGAGTTACTGCAGAGTTACTTTATTTGGTTTGCTGACTGTGTCTATATTACAACAGCGCTGATGACGATGAGTCACATAATGACTGTGGAATTTGTATATCAGTTTGGAGTGTACGCTGACCAGAGAGAGGCAGAATGGACGTTAAAGTTAGCTGCTAACTAACAAAATACACAATGGCTAAAAATGATGGTGCGGTGAAGCAGCAAAAGTAATGGCTAAAAAGGAAAACGATAGCAGAGATATTCTATTTCAGAAAAAAAATATACCAACTATCTGGACTTTTTTTCCAAAAGTCATCTTGTTAGCAAAGAGCCTGAGGAGGACGAAGCTGACATTGATAGGAAAGAGGAGGACGGTTACCCGGCAAACTTGACAAGTATAGTTTAGTTGTGAACCAGGCCAGCATCCAGGACGACCAGAGCACCTGCATGGCACTGAGACAGACTCCGACCTCATCTAGACCTGAGTCCAAAACTGAAACAGACCCGGTAGGCTGTCAGTTAAGCAATTTAACTATCATCTCGTAGTTGAAGTAGTTCACCAAACACAGCAACTTTGAGGACTAAATGTTTGCTTGCTGCCTAATATATCTCACCCACTGACAGGTAGCATTGTAATGAGATAATCAATATTATTACCACTTCACCTGTCAGCGGTCATAATGTTATGGCTGGTTGGTGTAGTTATTTAGTATCAGAGTACTCACATAATAAGGACTATGTTTGTACGTACTATGTCTACGTACTATGTTTCACTCATTCCTGTCTATATATTCTTGTCTCCGTGGTGTTTTGTTTGTACAGTGAGAAGTAAAGTTGCCACTGGTTGTGTTTGGGAAACACTAGACTGTTGTATCATTGCATCAATATGTCAAGATGTGCGATGTGGTTTACCTATGCAGGGAAATATAAATCATTGTGTATGTGCATGTGATTGACAGAAAAATTGAGTTGAAATAGAGTTGCATGTGTTGATATTGTTGCTGCAGGAACAGAAATGTATTGTTGCAATCATGTGTTGTAAATCATGCATGGTAGAAGATATCTACAGGTGCTGGTATAGTGCTTTGGGTTGTGATCACAGGCTGTAGTCAGTGTCAGTGTAAGATTGCATGTGTGAGGAGTGGGGGCGCGCCACGATTTAGAGCCCAGGGCCTCTGAAATTCATAATCCATCCTTGTACATGTGTATATATTGAAGGTGCTTCATATTTTGGCATGTACCATTAGGAGAGAACAGATGGATGGCATGTATTAACCACATGTACTGTGTGGTTCGTGGTCCCGTGAGTTGTTAAAGTCTTCATGAGGACTAAAAGAAATGTTTGTTTGGGGGTTAACTTGTCTTTGTCTATTTGTTTTGTGTTGCAAGTACTCGCATGAGTCCCAGGAGGCGTGTTTGTGTTTTGAAGTCCGTCGTGTTTTAGCCTTCGATGTCAGCCTTTAACAGGAAGCATTGGGCCCTTGTCCTCAGCTATAGCAGGAGTTTTTTTCTTGGCCTCTGTTAATGTGCTTTGCTTGTACAAGGTCACATTGTCCCAGAATGACAGAACTGGCCTGAACAGTGAGCTCAGTCTGAACGTCTGCTCTCCTCAGAACACGTTCCAGTGCCTGTCTGCTGTAATCAATGTTCGACGCAGGTCGTCCGTTTGTTGCTGCAACTTATAACACTCAAGTTGACCTATCAGCATTGCCATCAGTTACATGAATCTGCAAGTGTATTTGGCTCGGCTCTTAATGGCATTGGCACTGGTGTCTGTGGAACATCTGGCTATCTCAGGCAGAGGTTGGGTCATGTTGATTGTTGATAGGTTTTATCTGTTTGAGCACACCCACTGCTTGTTTCTGGCCACAGTCAGTTATACCGTCTAAGTACTTCTGTCTTTCTAACTCACTTGCTCACTCCCACATATGCAGCACCCCCCCCCCCCCCCTCTCCCACAAAGTAAGCCCAGTAATAGTGGCATGGTTTTTCTCACAGCAGGCCCTTCCCGCTGCTACTGATGTGAACTGATGAGGCCTGTCAGCGCTTAGCACAGCATGCTAATCTCATCACACTGCTTGCGGATAGGAGTCTTAGCGTCTGCACTAGCTCAGCCGCTGGCCCCAGCCCTAATTTTATGAACTCAAAGACTGGAGCTATGCATCTCACCTAATGGCATTAGTGTCAACTGGTTTGATAAAGATGAGCAGCCTCCTACTTGACTAGCTTTAGCTGTTTCTCGTTCCTACACCACCACACACATTCAAACACTCCACACCACCTGCTATGATCTAGCTCATGTAATGATGTTCGTGTGAAACATCAGGAAGACTGAAATGACTTGGTATAGAGGAATAGACAAAGAAAGATACCCTGAGAGAGACAGCTGTAGTCAAATGTCACAGTAAAATGCCATATTTTAGTGTTTTGACCTTCATGGTTATTGGCTTTCTCAGCAATAAAGCTGTTATTACTATACTGAAACCATATTGTCTGAATCGTCTGAATGAAATGTATATCTGCCTTCTTATCAATTTGGAATATTTATTCAGTGGCAAAGTGCATTAAAAATGGCTCTCTCCTTTTAAAAATCTCTTCTGCCATTTGAATATATGCATATCCACAATTATTCCTCTTTCGTAGAATGAAATAAAACAAACATTTAAAAATCTTTGTGTCGGGTACTAAGACATCTTTGTCCTTTAGATTTTCAGTTGCTGAAGGTTGATTCTGTCTGATTCTTCTTTTCAGCTTTGATGCCTATCACTGCTAAAACTGTTTCCTTTGTCAAAAAGCATTGCTTCTTCTGTGCCTGAACATTTTCATTTTTTTACTTGAAGACAGAATCACAACAGTTTTGTAAATATCTGTAGATGTAATCTTGAAAGGTGACGTTTTGCACAAATATTAGAACATGCATACAGAGATGTTATGCTTGCTTTACCTCTCAACTGATTTATAAAACAGCGTTCTTACATAATGTCAGTTCTTTATGGCATTACCTCATTCCAATCTGTGAAGACTAGCATAATTAATTTTACTACATTACATAAAAGTTCAGTGTTTCCCATTGTAACTGAGGTAGTAGTGATTGGAGTGTGCATTCAGTATAATGATGGTATTTTGCGGAGAGCGTTGCATCGTGAGTCCCTTTTAACATTAATATTGCTAGTCTAGCAAGTGTGTGTTTACAGTAACTAACTGAAGTAATTAGTCCGGTTGTTTCACTTTAACTTGCAAAAGTTTGTACGAAGTGTAGAAATTTAATTCAGATCACATTCAGCTGCTGATATCTGACCATGAGGTAAGCCTGGTTTTACACAGATGCTTTGCTGCAAAGAGATGGGGAAGTCCCAGTTTTTTCATAGTAGCAAGTTATGGACATTATCCACACTTTGACATGTTAAGGTGTTCTGTTTTATCATGTTTGCCCTTCAGTTTATCATGTCATGGTTTACTGAAGCTGTAACACTGTGAGTGTAAGGGGTTGCTGGTCTGAAAACCAACCCCCATGTTAGCACAGATAGGGTGAGAAGAAAGAGATGCTCTGCTCATTGTTCAAAATAAAAGCTCTGTGTGAAAGACATCCAGGCTTTCTGTGTTAAGAGTAAGTCACTGCTCACCACAATGTTTCACCGTCTAAGTAATTAATGGGAAGCACTGAAGTTTGTATATAAAATTGTATTAGTATTTCATGATAAAAGAATCTCACTTTCTTAAAATAAAAGACAACACAATCTTGAACCATATTGTGAACCTCATTGTGTATTCAGCATGCTGTTATAGCTTTTATGTCCAAATTCCTGTTGCAGAGGTGATAGCCAATATGAGTCACAAAATGTATTAATTTTCCCGGAAAATCCCCACTGGCTAATTTCACAGTCATTCTTTCAATATGTCTTTATTCTATATTGAGCTGCTTGGTGACGTGATACAACAGATGAAGGAAAAGGATAAATTCACTCATTTCTGCCTGTGGTGTACAGTACCAAACATTCACTTTAGCAAATTAAATTGCTCTGGGGCACAAAAAGCACACACTGTGACTCTGAGAATAAGCCATAAGACATTTATCTTTTATACATTCTCTATTTTTGTCATTTGTCAGTGGAAAGTCTTTTATTTATCTAGCACTACAATAAAAAGTCGTGTCAAACTCCATATGGATTTTACAGTAAACATGTTTTATTTGGTCTAATTTCTCGTGTTATAGTAATAGCACATAAAGGACCGCTTGTTGAATCAGTGGTTGGCTCAAATGGTGAGTTTTGAACATTCAATCTCAATTCTGTTCCTTGCTGTACCTGCTTAGACAGGTGACAAATTAAAGGAAAAGCCTAATGGGCGCGGTGCCTTCCAGAATAACACTGCTCCTAGACTTGTGGAGTTCCAGACCCTTGTAGATTCAATATCAAGGCATATTGAAGCCCAACACCTCACTAAGACACATTATTTTGGCTTCTCTTGTTTGTCACCTATCAGCATGTTCTTCCAGTTCCTGTGTGGGCTGTGAATAGGTGTGAGTATGAGGGGTCTGTCTATATATATATATATCTGTCTATATGTGTCAAAGCTGTGATAGAATGGCAGACTGTGAGGGTGCATCCCACCTTTTACTTAATGTCACCTGAGTTGGGCTCCAGTTGCTCCATGAAGGAGAATCAGGTATAGATGGACGGATGGATAGACATTATAAGAATCACTGAATCATTCTTATTCATTGTATTAAGATGTAGTGAATTTATTCAACTTAATGTGGTACAATAGAAACTTTTGTGTTGTAAATTGAGTTTATGTTAATTTTTCCTATTGGTATCAGAATAATATTACAGTTCACAGCCATCAAACTGGCAGCCATTGTGCCTATTCAGGCTATGAAAGAAAAAAACAGTAGGTTAAGAAAAAATCAGCGCTCTGAAGCATGCTTAATGACGGGGGTGTAAGTGTTCACCTGTTATTGAGCAATTTAGTCCATTTAAGCTTATTAGCTTCTCATAATTGTGCCTGTAGTACACAGAAAGGCTATTATCCACTTAACTGCTCTGAAATCAAATAAATAACTCTTTTTGAGGATTTGTTTGTGTTTGTTTTGTATATGAGAAGTGTCTGATTGTTGGTAAACACTGCAACAAGTTCCTTGTGAAGGAAGCGCTCGTCACAAAGTCAGTTCTTTGTCCTGTGAGTGAATTCACTAGCGGCTGCTTTTATACCAACCCTACTTCTCCTCAGGAGTAGTTTTACGGATAACTAATCAGACTTCATTTTGAGACATTCACAGAGGTCTGATGCTTCTTTTCAATGACTGCATTTACATGCACAAAATATGCCAGTATTTGCCCTTATTCTGAAAAATATAAAATTCCTAATAAGCTGTTAATAATGAATATTCCTCTAATATTAAAAATAAATAGTTTTTTATTTTTAATATTTTTTTTCAAAGGTGGCAGATGTTCCACTGTGTGAACTCACTCTTTCATTCCTTCAGACACCTTCTAGAAAAGGTCAGCTTTTCAACATTTGCTCTCATTGGAAATCCTGCTGATATCCTCTTTCATAATCATAATGTTTAACAGTAGGTGTTTTTCCTCCTTCCAAGCAGAAATGTGGACTTTTCTTCATTTCTACAAGAGAAGATCCAGTCTGTAAACAGGAGCCGTGTGTCGCAACCTGCAGTAAAACAAGCAAATGTGACACATATTCTGAATGCGCTGTACACATGTCCAAACAACCCTCATAACACTGGAATAATATGGCATATCCCACATGTCTTATTTGGAAAATGCTCCATTCTACATAAAGGCCTAATTTAGCATTTCCAAATAGAAAATTCTGTTTAAATGATTCCTGTCAAATGATAGTGGAATATTAGTGTGCAATACTATGTAATACAAATGTTCATGAACTGGCATGGGTCGTGTTGTGAGTGTTTGAAGGGCCAGGCAGTTTTAGTTCCACGTGACATAATTTATGTAGTTCCAGGATATATCGAGAAAAATCAAGAGAATACATTGTACACATTGTACATACATTGTACGGAGATTTTAAGGCTTCTCAAAGTCACAGACCCACATCTAAAACTATTTACTGAGTTACCTCCCACACACTCATTACACAGTTAAACTCACCAGTCTCTGCCTCTCTCTGTCATACATTCTCACAGGGTCATCGACTTCCATTAGTTCCACTGCAATAACCGCAGCATGTAAGATACACACAACCCTATGCCAGCAATATCTACAGAATATTTGATCATTTACAAATATTTTTCTCAATTTGCACTTCTGCAAACAAAGTAATATGCAAGGCCTCAGAATCTGGTAACTACAAAAACACAGTTGGCTTGTATGTTCATAGTCACGAAACTCTGCATATTGACTCAATTGATCAATATCTTTGCACACTCTTTATCTCTATGCTTCTACCTAATAATCGTGTATAGCAGGTGTTTTGCAGCAGCTCCTCGATTTAACGAATAACACACACACACACTAAATTTTTAGCTGTCTTTTTCTGTTCATTTTATGACACTGTTATAGTATAAACAATAGTTTATTTATGTGTGAAGAAGAGACATTTATTGGGATTGAATACCGGAACACATAAATAAAAATTGTATTTCTGTTTGCCTTTTAGGGTTTGTAAACAAAAATTTCAAAAGGCAGATTTGACATAAATTCCTTAAGCATACAAGGCCTATTACTGAGATACACAAAGAAATTACTGATAATGACAGGTACAAATAGAAGTTAAGCGCCTCAAGAGGAACGGGGGAGATGACGGCAGAAAAATATAACACAAAAGAGCGCCAGTCAAATCTCAAACAGTGGAAAATGATGTGGAAATAGTGATGGATTTTTATACAGGTGAAGAGACAATTATCACAACTATGCAAAATAATTACAATAAGGCAATTATATAATAATTGTGAGAGGCCAAGATCAGATTCCGCAGTTATCATCCACATATTTTTTTCTTAGGTTGAATGTTGCCACAGCAGGATGTCCACTCGTCATTCACACTGATGACGGCACCCTGCAGTCATTCGCTGACCCTGTGCGAGAGTGCATGTGTGTGTGGTCTCCAATATTGCTGGGTGTCCTCAAACTTTCTAACCCCTATTATTTGTCTTGATGCCCTTCTCCCGTGTTCAAATCCTTTTCCACTCGCCGACCTGTTTTTTATGTTACTTACACCTGAGTCATGAACCTGAGTTCACTCTGGATGTGTATTGCATGTCACATGACTTAATAAAAAGCCTTTCCTTCAGGTAGGCCATAGTTTTGTTTTTAAATTCCTTCTCCTGTATCATCTATGCCACCCTCACATAAAGACGCTGAAAGAGACAGAAGGTACACATCCAGATGGCCTATAAATTCTGAGCCAAAAAAAAAAGAAAAAAAAGGCCTGCACAGTTTGTTCTTTCTGAGGGTGGCCTGTCTGTCGAATAGTTGTTTTCAGCAGAAGTACAGTTCAAAAAGTCGAAGATGAGTCTGTCATTTGATAGTGCACTTGAGGAGGTGTGGACTGCTCTCAACAAGTGTGCGCCCTGCTGTCTCTAGATACTCTGCAGTCATTACCCACACTTATCTGCATCAAGAAAATTACCTTGACAACACAACATAACCTAGAGTTCAACTTGTGCACTCAAGGCAGATTTCCATCCACACGTAAGTAGAAACATAAACTATCTGGATACTGTAGTACAGTACGCATTCTTCACTCACCAGCTCACCAGCAGTGCAGCAAACCTGACAAATTTCCCACAAGAGGGTACCTGCCCCATTTCACTTTGCACTTCAAAGATGGCACATCTGCCTTTTATTTTTTTCCCCTCTTTCTCTTTCCTCCTCTCCTCACTTTACATGCCTAATTGTGCTGAGAGCTTTGATGGTGGGTGGGAAGTGCGTGAGCACTGTGTTGAGCAGAAGAGGAATTGAGCATTGACACTAATTAGATTGAGAGCAAGTGTAAAAAAAAGAAAAGTCTGCTCAACATTACAGTCGGTATTGTCAAAGTGAATTGTTGATAGTGAAGATGGGGTTGGAAGACGCACCAGGGAGGTTTAGAGTTGGACGGCACATGATGAATGCCGTCGGTGGGAATTATGCCTCCGGGGGGAAATGGTACACTGAGTGCAAAGAGCATGCAGAGGGTGAGACGTTCATGTCTGCTAGCCATAGGCAGAGAGATGGTGATGAAGAATGAACAATTGTTGCCTGTCTTTAGGGTACATGCCTTAAGGCAGAAGACCATATTTATATACAGCAGGTGTAGAATGTATTAAAACAGGTGTGTACCTGCACTGTGATGGGGAAACATTGATAGCACTTTAAAAGACAGCATGAATGCAACAAAAGGTAGTTGGAATTTTAGACCTACGTATACGTGGAATAATTGTCAATGCGATGCATACCAAAATATGACACAGGAAGCAGTGAGAATGGCAATCTGTAACAGAGGCCTAAGCCACTTCTTAACTTCCATTTAAAAGAGTCATCAATCAGGCTAATGGGCGACCACGCAGAGATGTCAAACGGCTTCAGTCATGAGCACCTTATTCCCCCATGCAACCCTGTCTGCTTTCTTATGCTGCTTATGCTTATGATTGTGTTGCTTCAGTCTTTGAAATAATATAAAGTGCCTCCGGTATGTACTGCTGCTCCTGACAGAAGCCAGAAATCTTTTCGATACCACTGAGGGCCCTTTTTTTCACTGCCTTCAAAGGCAGAGACGCAGCAAGGGCTGCTCGCAATGCCGGGCTGGTTAACATTGGGGAAGGGAAAGAAATGGATGTGAGAAGGTGGGAAGAGAAGGAGAGATTGCCAAGACAGCCAGCGGTGACAGAACCATAAGTTGTGTGGGACAGAGAGCGAGGGAGAGAGAGAGAGAGAGAGAGAGAGAGAGAGAGAGAGAGAGAGAGGGAAAGAAAAGTGGGGCTTGTAGGGACACAAAAAGAGATTGGACGCAAGCAAAGATTGGAGGGACTCACAGATGGAGCCAAATAGCAGGCACTGAAATAAAAGAGAGTAAGAGACAAATGAGACACACAGACCAAGATGAGGAGTAGGGGGAGTAGGAAAAATTGTCACAGGCGCTGATGGAGTAAAAAGCGATTAGAAGGAGAGAGATTTGAAGATAATATGTGGCACTGAGAAAGATAGATGCCAGAAATAAGAGGGGGATAGAGTATATAAGACACTGATGGAGAGTGACGACATCTTTGGCAGATAACAGTTGGTGTCCTACTTAGATCTGACATTTGGGAAAAATGGAGAAGCTCTTAGAAACACCTAAGAACTGTTAACCAAAACAAATATACCAACCAAATAGCTGGTAGTTAGACTACAGTTGAAGTAGTTTGATGCATTATTGAGCAGCATTATGAGCTGACAATAGTAGGCTGCACGGGCTGCATCTTTTAAATGATTAATTTCTTTAAATATTCCACAGATTTTTTTTTCCATGCTTGATGTCTTAAAAATATTTTATTAAGACAGTACTCCATTCCGTTCTATTCATAAACAATTTGTATCATCTACTGAGTATTTATAAAGGACCTATCTAGAGCAAATGTTTCTAAGACCTGGAATAATATATAATCATACTAATAGATAAAACCACCAGAAATAAAATGCAGACAGCGATGTACTTGAGTTTGAGATGAGTGAGAGTTTTCACATCAAAGTTTTAAGCCTGGAGGATGACAGTACCAAGGATCCTTGATCAGAAGGCATCAGTGATTACGCAGACCTTAAGATGGATTGTAAATTTGACAGTAAACCAAAGGGATTTTGATTGAGCTTTATATGAGACATTTATGAAGAACAGGTCAAAACAATGGCAGCATCATTCTGGACTGTTGCTCTCAGATTTTAAGGCAGAAGAAAACAGGAAGAAATAAATATGATCTGTGTTACTCAAATGCAACACTGGAAAATGTCCTCGGCCCGACGTGATTACTGGTAAACTTCTAAAAATGTGTGCAGATCAGTTAAAGCGATATCTTCACTGATCTTTTTAACTCATCCCTCAAATTTTTTGCAGGTGTAGTAATGAAGAGAACTGCATAAGTATTTGAGAGCACTTGCTCAGCCCATGTCAATCCTGAGGTGGGAAGTTGAAAAAGAACAGCTCTGAACTTTACAAAGAAACAGTCTCCTGAGAGTAGACACAAGTAGGAAAATGTAAATTTTGTACTGTAGATATGAGTATGAACCGAGAAGGGAAAGAAGTGTTAAAAGCATATAGTGTTTTTAGTGTGAAAAATGGTAACAATTGTCGCCCTGTCTGTTTCGGTCACCTGCTGGATCACTGCACACAGGATCAGTGTCCAGTTTGCTGTCTGGGTCCTACAGGCTCAAATGCTGAGGTCCCGACTATGAGACGTCATCATCAGTGTTTCATTGCAGCCAAACAGCAGCTTATTTCCATTTGATTTGATGCTTCTTTCAGTTTGAAGTGGTGCTCATCAGTGTTGCAGAGGGTTGTAGTGACTAATTGCAAAACTGTGTGCTCTTGGTCTCGGTTATATATTAAAGTCCATATCATGATGTAATCTTGGTCAAAGGTTTATGGAAGCTAGAAGAAGGATATAAGCCACACATCTCAAGCAGTCAAGTAATCAGTGAGTCACTGTTCTTGATAAAAAACCTCATCTACTTTCTGTCAGCAGGACAGACTGGCATACCTCCGCCAAGGCCCCACAGATCTCAGAGTGTTTTTTCTAGTTTTTTTTTGTCGTTGTTGTTGGTGGTGGTGATGGTGGCGTTGCAAGAAAAAACTTTTACAAATCATTCAGTAAGGTAGTTGTAGGTTGAGCACGCCAGTTTAAAAAAAGGACTGGAGTTATTGCAGAATAGCAATGTAGAATGGATGGTTGCAACACATCTCAAGTAAAGCTCTGTTGATTAGCCAAGATTTCTGCACCAGAAGCCAATCAGATTCCAGTCTAGAACACCTGTCTTCACTGTAGCCAATCACATACTGTAAGTGCATATGATGTGCTGTGCAATCACTTAACTATTAGGTTAAATAACCCACTGTATGCAGATACTTTTCAATCACAGTTCAATCAGATGTGTCCACTATCCTTGCATCATAATCTGCTCACTCAGTTCTCTGAATTACTAGAAGTTATCAACGACCGTCACAACGACCTTGACCTTTGGCCACCTAAATCTAATCAGTTCAATCTTCCTTCTGAATGAACATTTGCCCCAAATTTGGCGGCATTCTGTCAAAATGTTCCTGACATATTGTGTTTTAAACATAATGTGGACCAATCAACATGCCATATAAAGATGCACCATGGACACATCTGAAAACATATGGTATGGCTGCAGTTCTTAGGAACAGACAGCTGACATTAGAAGACCAACCTTCATCCCAACCCAACCCAACCCAATCCAATCCTTTTCAATCACCCACCATGTTTTTATTGAGCGATTGTTGTGTACAAGACTTTTTGTGAAATCCTGTTTGAAATTCCATTCAAATCTTGACCACATCTTGTTGAAAAGATGAAACACCTGTGTTAAAGCTCTGCCTTAAGACCTCTTGGATCAATCAGGCATGTAGTTAGACACCCTTGATCGGGCAACTGATCACATGCTTGCTGACAAGGATAGTCTTTAGGGTAATAGTGGAGCAGCCAAGCCCCTATTAGTGTCCATCAACTGCTGTGCTAAATGCCAGACTGACAGTGTAACTGTTTGGAAATACCAGAGGCTTGGATGCCAAAGGGAGAGTAGATATCTATGCCCTGCTAGTTGCATCTCCTTTGCCAGTCTGTCTCTGAAGCCAAGCTGAGCTCCTGCCCCAAGCCAAAGGTGTAATAGTGCCTGCAATCAAGAATACACTATCAGTCCAAAAACAGCAGGCAGGAGTGCCAAAAAACATTTGATGGAAAATCAACCTAGTTGCTGTTTTGCTCAGTGAAACTGTGTATTCCCTTCAAAATAAATCAGTTGATTTTTGACTGCAGTGTTCAAGCTGTGCTTCTAACAGCCACCTGTTGTATGCAAACTACAGCGATTTCATGAAGGCCCTCAGTCACCGAAGTACTGTTATTAATTAGGTTGAAGACGGTTTTAGAAGACTGTGTTGTAGCATCCTTTATAGAGGTAATGAAATAAACAGATAATGCAGCAATTTATAATTTCAGTTGAATGTTTATTTACAACTATTTACTGTACAACTATTTCTTTGGCATTTGGCTTTCAGAAAAAAAAAAACAATATTTTTTCTCAAATAAAAAAGCTGTTAGATGTAACACATACCCGTCAATATGAGGTGAACTGAAGAAAAATGAGCAATTACCAAATATACACATGCAGATTAAACACATCATGGACCGACATTTTTCTTTGCCAGGCTATCAACAAGCATTGAAAAGCATTCTTGCCTTGATTCTTAGTGCGTTCATTTTTTCTATTTGCTAGAAATTACTCAGATGGTTTGTTCTGCGTGGTTCACACACACCACAGTAATAATAAAAAAAAAAGATCAACCAATCAAAGCAGCAGCACTTAAACCTCTGGGTAGAATAATACTTTGCATTACCTGATATTTCTAAAGAGCGTCATTGCTTTCAGTATTCGCCCAGCTAGATTACTTTAGCCCTGACTGATTTGCACCAGCGCTTTGAGCTTAAAGAACACTGATAGAATAAGAATCACAATGAGATTACACTACACTGTTGCCGAGTTTCAGTACATTCACAGTGGAGGGCTTGTCCACCTCTTCACGCATTCTGACCTTTACCCCTCTGTCCTCTTTGGGCTTTGTGGATGAGTTGAATTGTTCTTGCCGGTTACAACCAAACAGTGTCCATGTCAGTGGAAGTTGGCTCGGTTACCATGGCAATCACATTCTCCCTTTCTCACAAACATAAATGGACCGACAGCAGCAAAGATGCAGAGAGGGAGAGAGAGAGAGAGAGAGAGAGGGATGAGTGGCTCTCAGAGGAGCACATTAAAACAGAGAGCAACACAGATGGATGAAGGCCTCCAGGGTTAGGCTTGGCTCACTGCTAGTGTATAAAGAAATATATACAGACGCCTGTAAAGACAAAATATATTACAAAAAGGCCAGTGCCTTGTTTATGAGCCATGTTGATGAACTCTGTAGCTCTGGGCGGTCTGTCTTTAAACTGTGTTACCATATTCATTCTTGGTTGAAATTTTACACTTCTATTTTAATTGATGAAGTAAAAAAAAAACCAAAAAAAAAACCACACACTTTGCTCTTCTCTTGCCATGAAATATTTAATCTCCCCTGGTAAAACAAAGGTGAGAGTGCAGGCTATTAAAGATAACGCTTAAACGTTTAGTTCAGAGTATTATTTATTTATATTTGTGAATCAAAATTACAGAGTAACAGAGTTGTATGTCTTGAAACACTTTCACAATTTTAAATTGCTATGATAGATTTTAGGATATGTGTTTTACAGTTTGAAAATACATGTAACAATTCTTAATTCCGCAACTCTCTGAACAACACATTCACAATCATCTATGAATTATATATCATCATGCAGCAGGCCCATGGGTTCATTATAGTCGTCAGCTAGTCGTCAGGATAAGGCCAGTGATTTTCTATACCTTTGTTATCGTCAACAAATCCTGGGGGAAGACTAATACCAGCAATGAACACCCTTACGTCTGCTTTCCCTCAGGAAACATCAGAGGCAGAAGTCCTCTACAGATACAGTAATGAGCAGTGGTCATGAATACACACTGGAGTTTAAAAAAATCACAAATGTCATCCCGTTTGGTCACCCAGTGCCACAGCGATGCTCAGTGATGTGTTCTTATTGGTTTTCAGACATCACTGGACCTCCATGGCACAGACGAGTGAACTAAATCAGGTTTTTAAGTACACAGACAACACTGCTTGAAAGACGAATTCATTGTTAGTGTTAGTCTTTCCATAGAATTTGCTGACAATAACAAAAGTATAGAAAATCACCTTCCTTATCCTTTAAGGCCTTTATCTAAAGTGTACAAAGTTGCCTTTTCTTAGTGCAGGTGCAAGTTGCAGCCACTCCGTCACACTAAGTGCTGCAGCATCTGGCCCTATCAAGGAATAGAAGGAATCGATAAACTCCACCAGTATAAGCATCATTGCGGGCAGTCGAACTGTAATCATGGTTGGTTCTGGCATATGATGTAGAATCTGTGTGGGTCTGTAATTGGGCCGCCTTGTGTTAGAAGGCTTGATGAAAAAAATGATTTCTGTTCGCCACTGCCCCTGCTGTTTTCTACCTCATATCTGCTCATTGCTGAGATCTATTAACGCAAACCTGAGCACGTCTAGCAGTAGCAAAGTAAGTTCTAATAAATTCGCTCTACTCAGAGCAAATTCTGGATTTGTGTGCTGTTGATTGCTTCACATATTTCAAGGAGCAATTGTCTGAAAGTGTGTAGGCTTCTTTTGACTGTTCTAATTCTTCAACAATGTTTCATTATAGTCAACATATATGCCATAGTCATTAATTAAGGAAGTCCATGGTGAGTTTCTTATTCTGCAAGCTGTGAGAGACTTTGCTCAGTGCAGCCACAAGTAATTAAAAGAAGCGCCTGTTTGGCAGGATAGCTAATTAAATTAGCTTTTGCTGTGTGTGCGAGTATATGTGTTTGTGTGTCTGGGCTTTGAGCTTTGTGCATAAATGGGTGAGCATTTTCAAGTTATTGTCTCTGTGTGTGAGATGTCTTTTTGTTTAGTTGAACTGAATGAGGACTTACTGAATCTGCCCAATCAATTCTGTTTGAGTTTGCCACACATTTGTGGCACGATTTAGTCTTTAACTAATCCAGTCACTGCATCACTAGAGCACATCACAATAATCTATAGACCCCTTTACACAGTCTGTTCAAGGCAGGACTCTTGCGCCTTTATTCTGCTTTGTCATTCTGTATAAAAGGTCCGAACGCTGGCTGGGGGGTATTTTGTTCCACCTACTCTGACGTTTTGATGACTTGTTATGTGTGCAACTCTCCACCAGGAAATTTAAAATATCTGAAGAAACTTTAAGAAGCTAAGCTACAGGAACCAAGACACTACTTGAAAATGTCTATGAACTGTCTGTGAGCTCTTTCCCCTCTGAGCAAAGGATGATATTTCTCACCATTACTGTAATGAAAGTAGCAATAGTATGCATTTATTTCTAAGGCATATGTTATACATCTCATTAGACGCAGATACTGGGGTAATATTATGCCAAATTTGTTTGGTTCAGTGTGGCATAATGAGAGGTCCACTTAACAGCAATATGAGACTTTGGACTTAAGACTTTATTGTCCCCCAAGGGAAATTATTTTTCACAAACTGTACACACACAGTAACACATGATACATATATTGCTACCTCCTGCTGTGTTAAAGTGAGGCCAAAATGCAACGGTTATGGGAGCTGCCATGTTGTTTCTGTGACGCAGTTTGGACCCAGAGTCTGAGCTAGAGAGACGCTAGGGAGGGGATGTCCATCTGGCCACCCGATTAGTTTCTGCCCGTGTCCAACACATTCCTGATAGTGATTGATTAATGCTGTCAGGGACCCATTTTTATATCATCTAATATTAAAAACAACCACAAGAAAGACCATGACTTGAACACAAATCAGCCTGATGAAATTTACTCAAAAAGACAGAATTACCTCAGGAAAAATGTATTGGACGTGTACTTTTTCGTTTAGTGGCCCATGTCCCATTGACAAACAGGATTTATGACATATACTGCAGTCAGCCACCAGGGGCCAATCAAGACGTTTTAGCTTCACTTTCTAATAAGTGTCTCTACATACATCTTTATACACTCAGCCTCTAAGATCTTAGTCTAAGTGCAGATATCTCTCTGTGTCACCTACCACTCTCTGAGGAGTACCCCCGGTGAAAGTCTGTGTGCACGTACAGTATATGTGTTGGTATATGGGGAGGTTGTGATGACTGTAACTCAAGTGTGAGGAAAAAATGGGCAATTTGGTATATTGTGTGGGTAATAATGTGTGTCTGTTCATGCACGCCAAAAACCAACACGCCTATCTCAGCATGTCCCCCCATGTGTTTGTGTACGGCAGAGAATTTGTCACCCGTAGCGTGAAGTGATGGCTGCCACCTGATAATAAACAGAAAAACTCGCAGAGCATGACTGAGTGCTCTTGCACTCAATTTCGTTCTGTGACGGTGGCTAGTACTAATTTACCGCAGTCTTTTCACTGTCTTACTCAGTACCAGCAAATGCCTAAAGAACTCCCTACAGTATCAGTGCTCTCACACCCCCTGGAATGGCCTTCTTTCTTTTAGCTGCATGCAACAAAGAAAGCTCTGAGAGCCAAAAACACAATTTTGAGTGAAAATGTAAAGTATTGCATCAGCACAGAAAGAGCTGTAAGCCATGGCATAATTTTTTTTTTTTTTTACACACATCATTATCCTAAGTAAAAGTCACATAGGTCATCATGTTCCTTTGCTATTATTTTGTTTTACACTTGAAGCGAGTACAACTAGTATCACACACGCAGTGTTGCTATTGTTATTGGGTACGAGCTGCTCTGAAAAGATAATTTCCCAGCTTGGGATAAATGAAGTATACACTAACACACTTAAGTTTGTGGTCTGTCCTCACATCATTTTTATCTTTTTTTCTATGTTAGGCTTAGGGCTGGGCAATATCTTCAGTATACATGATATATCACTGGTTGTTCTGCGTGGGATGTTGTAAATTACTAATATATCGACAACATTAACTACAAGTTATCATGTAATTTTTTAAGCCGCTGGCATAATGATTTTGCTTTTCTCGCTCCACCCTATGGCTCTCTGTCTCTCACAGATGCACATTCACTTAAATTGAGCCAAGGACCAGTTGATTTTACACAGAGCACTGCATCATGGGTTGTTTGTAGTATTAATGTTGTTAAGCTACTAAGTTTATTAAAGACAGTTTATAGTGATTCATCAGTGTTAACTTAGCCCATTTTAACCCGTCAGAGTTTGTGTTTTCTCATGAAGTCATGACATCTGGAAAGGAGTTCAGATCATCTCCTGATGTCTTTACTGCAGATATAACACAGATCACACATGATGAGCTCAGAAAGATGTTCCAAAAAGTGTCAGAGTGCGAAGACTGGCTGCAGCAACACAGTTTTGTACAGAATTTCAAAGAAAACCTAAATGTACTTGTTGGCCCTTGCCTGTCCTCACTGTGCAGTTCATCACAAACAGCCAGCAGCGCTCGGTTAGTTCATTAGTAACTTGTTAATTCAAACTGTGGACAGCATGTCATAGACAGATCACTGTTTTCTTGTATCAGTTCCTAACTTTTTCATGTGTTGTCAGCTATGCTTTCATTTAACTTTCACATATATTTTCAGAACAATTAGACAATTTTTGCTTCCATTTAAATTTTTTTTTTTCATTTGAATTATGTTCTTAGCCTGTAGCCTAACTGCAATGCTATTGAAAGCACTATCTTTCACATGCGATAGGTCTGTAAGTTACTTATGAACAATTGAAACTCATCAGCAGAATATCGAGCTATATCATCCATCGCCATTTTGTAGTCTAAAATAATTGGCTAGAATTTGAGCATCTGTATCTCATATCCTGTTTCAGGTACGGTGATAATGTGTTCATGTACTGATGAGAACAAGATGGTAATGGGGCATGAAGGAATCTATAAACCTTTGGTGAAAATCCAGCATGTGGAATTGGCATATCTTTTCAGTTGCATTGCACTGGCAAAGGTATCAACTCTTTTGGGTGCCAGCTAGTTACTCTTTTTATGTCTACAAATTAAACAGCCTATATGCCATATTAAATCTGTATTACAATAAATATTAAGCTGTATCACAGAGGCTCCCACTATTCCAGAGGATCACACTCTCCTGGCACAAGTTTTTGACTAGTTTGTGAGGACTGAGACACATAAAGCAGATAGATTCTTGTCATCTTTACTGCTGTACTAGCCACACTGCTTCGCTCTATATATTACTTCTCCTGCTTCTTCACTTTTCTTACATATAAACTTTGTAAAAATGTAAATTCATTTCAGGGATAATAAAGCCAGTTTGGAGCCAGAGGTGCCAAGTGAAGCATGTAACTCTGTTTTTATGGGTTTAGGTTACAAAGAGATCTTTGAGAGCAACAGATTAGTTTAACAGATACGTTTAAATGAATTGAACTACACTCCGAGAGGACAAACCTCCTCCAAGGCAGCTAAATTACTCACAACAACGTACCATCCCCAGCAATCACATTGGCTTCATGGAGAACATAATTTCTGCAAATTTTCTCAAGATTTTATTTTAGCTTCTGGAAGACAGTGGTCCAAAGATGCCTCATTTAAAACTCAAATGAAATCTGCGTGCGAAATCTAGTACACAGATTTCTCTCACTACAGTGATTCTTAGAAAATCATCTCCTGTGACCTTGTCATTTCAAGGGACTACAGTTATCAGACTAATGACTTTAGCTTTATTTTAGTCCATTTATAGGGATCCTTTATAATCTGTCAGCACTAAACGTGTTTGGTTTGGACCCTTTAACCTGCAGGAGTTTGTGCAATGTGTTTTGCTGCTGCTGTTAAGTCATGATGATAAAACAAGTTCAGATTGTTTTCAGGCTCAGATGTCTGACTGTGCAGAAAGCCTGGGTTCCATGGGTATGTCATAAGTCCCAGTTTATGTATCAACAAGTTATGGACACTAGCTAGACTGTTATGCGCATTTTGACATTTAAAGGTGTTCTGTTTTATCGTCTTTACTGTTCAGTTTATTATGTTAGGTATTAGTC
>JAPQRN010000016.1:8445203-8485289 GCA_037367275.1 Coranthus polyacanthus
CTAAAAGCTTTGTAGAAAGGGATACAAGTTGTCTTACTATATCTATTACGAGTAAATCACGACCCACCATCATGTTTTCAGTTCATGACACTTTGGCCAAGTTAGACTATGGCATGTCACAGTTTAACCTCCTTAGCAAAATTAAAAATGTTGAATGGTAAATTCTAAACTTATCTGGCAGCCACTAATATACCAAGTAAAGTCTACGTCTGGGAAAGGACACCCCTTGTATGTGCTTTTTACTTCACAGCATTTTAAAGCTATAAGACATAACATTACCACATTAAAATATCTAAGAAGGACTAGGCCTATATATATATATATGTTTTGTTCACTTGTGTTAACATCTATTGGTATTAACAATGTTAAAAGTCAGGGAAATTTGTAATTTTATTCAATGTAATGATCTGTTGATGCTTGTTCCTTGTCAATGGCATCAAATCCCCTTTACTAACATTAAAAACAAAACATAGTACGAATAAAACTTTTGTGATGGTGGTGAAAGCAACATCTCTCAGTATCATCATGTACTTCTGTGTCTTTCATTATTGGTTATTATTTGTTTGAGAGGAGCAGAAATGACTGTGCTTTAAGTATAACTCGCATTTTCCCTTTTTCTGCCCTATCACATATCTCCATCCATTCACACAGGCAACAGTGCCACTTTCTATCATTTGAACAGAGACCATGCAGCTTGTTATGCGCTCACAGATATGCTCTACCTGGTTTGCCCCATGTGTCATTCCTGGCACAGTCTCTGGTGCAGCGATTCCAGGGCTCTTGTTGAGAGCAGCTTTGGGATTTCTCCCTGTACGCATGGCAGGCAGGAGGTGTTGGCACGGGAGGAAGTGTTGACTTTCCCCGCTGGATTACGATCCTTCACCACCCTTTACCTAGCTGAGAGGCTGCTGGCTGGGCCTCAGTCTATAGCCGGTCCCTCGTCAGCTATCCTAGACCATAACACACACTCAACACTGTGGAACAGCGCTGCCTCCAGGTGAAGCTGTGCTACTCTCATGCGCTTGCATACATGCAAACACAAACACATTAAAACGATAATATGGGTAAATTAAACATGCACACGAAATGCAGACTCCGCGCTTTTTTTTCACCTCTGTGCGCACACACACACACACACACACACAGACTTCTCTTGGGTTCCCATCACACGTGGGATTGGTGGGAAAAAGAAGGACAAAAAGACAAAGGGGAAGAAAAATGTCTAAAGTCCTTAATGGAGTTATTGCAACCACATTCTTCTAATGTTCCATAATCAGATAATATCCCAGCCTTAAGTAAATCACTCCAGGAGATACTATCGGCATTTGCTTGGGGACTAATCAACAAGATATCGCATCTACCTTCTTACAGACTTTATGATTGCTAGTTTCTCTGGGTGGATATCTATTGCCAAAAGGGATTTTTTTTTTATTATGAACACTTGGGTGCTTTTTCCGCTCAGAGGAACTACTAATTTATGTATTCATTCCTTTTTGTCTCGACTACAAAGGCAGTACGTGTCCCAGTTCTTTATATATTTCCCTCAGCTGTTGGATCTTGAGCCTACTTGCCAGGCAAGACCATGTAAGTTTCGCAAACCAATCCCACCCATATTCTCAACATGCTTCTTTCACTGTCCAGTCGGCAGTACGCCTTTTTGTGCATGCCTCTAATGGGTGTTTCACCGATACTTTTTTTGAACACACTTCCAGACTTTGTTCAAAGTCATTTCTGAGGATGAGAGAGGTTATGTGAATGCCTTGATACCATTCCAAATGAAATGAAATGTTTACTCTTTGACTACCGCAGCACTAAGCTGTTGTAGTGCAGCATTTGCAAACTGTTTACTGAATTTTTCTAACATGGACAAGATCGCAGACCCCGAAACTAGTAATAATCTTGTTGACTTTTGACTGTGACTTTTGCCAGTATTCACATGGAGCATTTGACAGAGAAGAGTCACTGAAGTGAATATTTGATCCACTAAAATAACTAGAATGTTTGCTCCGTATTCGGTTTGGTTGCTTGTGTTCAACAGTGATTATATTTTAAATATACGTTTGGGATATGTCAGATATTATACTTCTTTATTTAGTCATTCTACAAATAGAGGTGCAGCAACAGAAAAAGGTTGAGTTCTGTTGGTGGACAATCAAATCCTTGCTGAATAACAAAAACACAATTAAAATCAAGTTCAACTTCATTAGTTTCTTCACTTAGATGTCGGTATTTAGAATGGACTATAAATGGTTGTTTTTTTTGTTTGCTGTAAATAATGTTATTAGGGAAGTCAGCAGTACAGTAATAGACTGACACTTTGACACATTTTCTGCTATTTCAACCAGTTAAAAAGTGCCAATAGTGTGTTTTTTTATGATACATTTCTTTGTATGTAAATCTATGTACCCACTCCTTCACATAACACCTCTTATCTTGTTGGTAACCACCTAATATTACTTTAAAATGTTACAGACGTAATAGCAACGTACGTTTTATTAGTTTTATTGCTTTGGAATGAGTAGATGGATCATTTTTTGGTTTTAGTTTTCTTCTCATTTCGTACAGAGAAGTGGGCTTGTTACATGGATAGTTGTGGAATGATAAAAAAATGAAAAGAAGTTGTAATACTTTACCAGCAATTTTCTCGGAGCAACCACAAGTAATGATCAGGCTGTATATGATAGGACTCTTCTGCAGCCTCTGCTCCATTATCTGGAGTTCAGAGGGCTCTGAGCTGCAGGTCTTCACACACATTCACACAGGGTCACTAACGGTCTCTTTTCAAAGTCTAGGAAACAATTTTATCGGTTTTCAACCTCTGAAAACTGTCAATTGTGTTGGTTTCAATGCTGCAATAAGCTGTTGCCAGCAATTACATTGTGCTCTGTCATAGTTGGTGTTGGAGTTGTTTAATAGTAGTGCTTTTGTAGGTAAAGTAAAATAATAATAGATAGATAATATTTTACATTATGGTGATGTGGAAAGTAGGCTTAGGCGATAAAACAATGATTATCGTTATCACTATATAATTTTTGTTATTGTGATAATCATGATAATTGTCATTGTATTGAATTTTATGTTTTTGTTTTGTCTTTTTGGTTTAATTTGTTTAGATTCAAAAATGCTTCGAAAAATGTTTCAGTATTTAGTTGCTTCACTTGTCATTTTCATCACGTATATTTTGATGTGGGACAAACCTTTCATCATGATAGTTGTTTTGAGCTGTGAAATGTTCTGAAGCGTTTGTCATGTTCTGACCATAAAGAAGTCGAGTTTGAAACCACAAATAACCACCTTTCATCTTGCTGAATAAGAATCAAAATCAACTAAACATGCACCAAAGTTTTGTCTTGTCACGTCTTTTTTGCGAATTATTTAAAACCACAAATGTTTTCAGTTCAACTCTTGATATTTTAATATTATCGACTAACATGAACGTTTTTTTTTTGTATCCTAACATATCTGACCATATCGCCCAGCACAAAGTGGAAAAACACACATTACGAGTTTTATATGCGATGTCTGTTGAAGCAGCAAACACACTTGTTTATATGTGAAATTCTGTAAACAACGTTAGCCTTTGATTTGAGGTCAGTAAAGCTTGCTGTTGGTAGTAGCCTCAGACTGCTCTAAATATACATTCTAGATTTCTCATGAGTATAGAAGAAGCAGTACATAATGTATGCAGATAAGCAGAGGCAGGCGGCCCAGTAGATGGCCCGTGGTATTACACACATTTGGGAACGACCCATTGGCAGTGTTTGTATCAGCTCTATCTATAAACAAGGCCATTTAATAAGTCAGCATGCTGGGCGCAGACACTTTATCCCTCAGGCTGAAGCCACCACTAACCCTCTTTAAATCACTACCAAGGCTCTCCGTTGACTTGCTTGTTTACTTTGCTTGGCACTAGCGACATGACACAGTGTTAGCAGCCTACCATCCAAACTCCCCCTCTCTGTATCCATCTCGCGCTCCGTCTCGCAGGTCTGCGTGGCATAAATAGCTTTCTGCAGCTTAGTTCAGGCAGTCTGAAGGCAGCTGCAGGAAGTCGCGTGTCCGTCGAAAACTTCAACTCATACTTTGCTCGATCTGTCGAAATCATAATTAAAGTTGTGTGCGATGCGTCCATGCAGCTCATAGTCCCACGGTTCTTTTGATCTGCTGTTTTTGTTTTCAATATACATTTTAAGGGATGTGATTAATGAATTGCTCTGAAAGCTGCTCAAGGCATCATCGAGAGAGGATTTGATGCAGCTGGTGTGAAACAAATTTAGGAGGGGGGGGGGTTAGGGGTGGGAAAATGCTTTATTTATTGCAGCAGTATTAAACCACATTAGAGATATGTGTCTTTGATGATCAGAATTAAATTATCTCTGGCAAAGAAATACCGCAACGGGTCCTCAGCTGAATTAAAAGCTGTGTCTTCACACGTTACACTGGGATAACCCTAATCATTAATATACGACACTGTTAGTTTCTCAGAGGTTTTCAAATTAGTTCAGTCGCTGTGTTTGTTTATATATTCTTTGGTGTAATTTCACCAGTTTTCTTCGGTGAAATATTTGTTTTTGAACATGCAACAAATGTTGAACTTCAGCTTAAGTTGAATGAATAAAGTGAATAAAGCACATTTCAATTGTTTTGTCCAACTTGTAGATTAGAATAAAACTAATTAAGATTTGCATTGTTGCTCCAGCGAGGATTACAGCATTTTATGCAGTGCAGTAAAATCATTTTCAAAACAAAAGCCATTTGAAGTGTTGAACACACAATTCTCTCTTTGTTTTAAACAGATATTTAAACTCTGTATCTAATTTCTCACAAATAATAGCATTAATGTTTTCATAAACAAGATTTGTACACAGGTGCTGTGACAAAAAGGCTATTTTGTTAAGTGCTTTTGGATTTTTGGTCGTAACTGGTGAGACTTTTGGTTGTCAGAATTACTTTCTGGCAGATGTCCCTTTAAAAAACACCATTTTACAGTTTAATGTGTGGTATCTCAAACCCAGTTGACAAGTTTATTTCTTGCTATAAAATAATATCCTAATTGGTTATAATTGACATTCCAATAAAATTGTATTCATCAAGTAACATATACCAGTAGCATTGCTTCCAAAAACGACAAGCTTTTTATTATGTTGTAAAATAGTGCATCTGGTTGTCCTCACCTATTTGCTTGACTTTTGGGTTTTAAAACAGCAGCAGGGGCTCATGAAAGTGACTAATAGAGTTATGACTGCATAAAGCGGCACTGAAACTGTGGGGTAGCTACAAAGATTTGGTTAACTATAACCAACATAATTAGCAGAGGATAGCGGCCTGTGTGTCCCAGGTGAAGCAGCAGAGGTTTTTGATTTTGTTGAACCGTCTAATGCATTAGTGTTATAAAACAAGAGACGAAATGGAAGGTTCTGGCACAAGTTCACCTACTTGTGCTTGCACCTGCACGGAGGAGGAAAAAAAAAATTGTAGCAGGTCAGGGACTCCAGCAGCACTTGTAGTATAGAACAACTTTATTAAAGCTAGACCAGCGCGTTTCGGCTCGTGGCCTTCATCAGGATCCACAAGCCCGTTGGTCCCCGACCTGTTAGAAAACAAGAGCCAGTTTTTCAGCTACATTTGTCGTTGTTGTGCATTTGTGTAGCTATTTGCTCTGTTTTTTTTTTTTTTGGTTTTTTTTCTATATGTGCTATTATGCCTGGGGTTTGTAGATCAGGGCAGATGACAGTTTATTTGTATAGCACATATCATAGCAGAGAATTTCAAGAAACACCAAAAGAACAAACTTTTTAAAGGAAGTTAAAAGGAGTTAAATAGCACAATAAAAAATGTGTAATAAATAGGGTAATAGGGTTATTGTTCTATAAATTCACCTATGAAAAGTTTTCAAATAACCAAACCATATGTTATCAACAACTGCCTCACAGTTTTTTAAATAATATTTCTACTTTCAAATGTTTTAAAAAATGGCCTAAAACTATCATGTGAGTGTGAAGATTTAAAAGTTACCTATTTAAAAGGCGGTGGTAAACAGAAACGTCTCATCCTATGACTTGAAAGAGCTCAGAGTTGGAGCAGACCTCAGGGTTTCTGGGAGTTTGTTTCAGATACGTGGAGCATAAACGCTAAAGGCTCGTTCTCAGTGTTTGGTTCTGACTCTGGGGACAGTGAGCGGACCAGATGATCTGAGCAGTTTGGACGGTTCGTTACAAAACAGCAGATCGCAACCATTCAGTGCCTTAAACTAGGGTTGGGCGATAAAACAATCCCAAAACGGAATCGCGATGAAAGTGAACTCGATAACAGTGGCACATTTTGTACATTTTTTTGTCAATATGGAAAGTGTACCATGGTAGTCACATGGTAAAAAGTCTGCTGAGAGTCTCATTTACCGGCTGATTCTGTTCAGTTTGACGGACAGACGAGAAAACGTTCATTTCTACATGTAATGTTAAGGGAGACAGTGGCAGTTCATTTCATAATATTATCTTAAAACTATAGAAAAGCAAGTCTCGGGACAAAACCAACATCCATGGGACTAATTCCTGTGACGTAAGAGGAAACAACTGTGTTACTTTCTCAAGTACTGCGGTAACAGGGGTTTTCACTGTGTTCATTCAGGGCTTGAGAGCTGCCATCGCTTTTTGGTTGTTGCTATTTGACTGAAAACGGCATTTTTGCATAATCTTTAACGCGTTTTATTACAATATGTATCAAAGTAGCTCAAAGAGAGTAAACACACAATTCCAGTTTTATTATTTTCAGAAAAAAGCACTGCCTATTTTGACTAATACAGTATCTTTTTTTCCTCAAAAGAAATCTCAGCAGAGTTTTTCCATCTTCTTCAGTATAGGCACAGCATGTAAACATTTTTGCACATTTCACCTACAGAAAGTCTTACAATGGTAGAGAAAACCCGAGTAACGAACTAATGCAGCGCTGTATAATTACATGTGCCTGAAGTACACTGAAATACAAATTAAAACAACCTTGTTATAAATGTGCAGATGATGTGGGAAATTGTTTAAAAAAAAAAAAAAAAAAATCTAAATTTGTATAAATGTTCTTTTTGTGAAGAAAGGCTAATCATTTGTCTACACAGTAGGAGTAGCCTGTCATCATGAAAGATCAGGCTGAGTCCAAATCTAAATACAATTTTCAAGCAAACAATTCCCAATTATAATGTTATTCAGTAAGAATATGCATAAATTATTCACAAAAGCAGTGCAGATCACGACCCACACACCCTCTCTTCTTGCCGCATATTCCCACAATGAAGTATAAGGTTTTTAAAACAAAGCAGTTTGAATGAATAAAACATGCTTGGTGCAGCACACGCATATAATGTGTTGTGTGGTCAGATGACAAAGAGATGTGCTCACAGTGATTAACATACGTGACTGGTGTTAAAATCGTTATTCACATTACTGTTATTATATCGCTACACTTTTTACCCCCTAACCAGACTGACAGTTTATGAAAAAACAAGTCGAAGACCATCATAGTTAACTTTAGGAGTCTTTAAAACCTGAACTTTTCAGTCCCGCGGGGAGATAAAATGTCTTTTGACTTTGTTCATCTGAGAATTTGTGAGTTGTTTGTTGTGTTTTTATGACAAAGGACTTCACCAGAGTTGCTGAAAGAAATGGGGATTTTTACACAATATGATTTTATACTATTCAATATCCAAATGGGCTTTCAAAATTGCTCGGTATTGATTGTACTTAAAATGCTGTTACCTTTATCTCCAAACGTTGAATCCAAATGATTGAAAATAGAAATAAATCATTTTCAAACAAAAGCCAGCCAGAATACGCTATCCCAAGAAGTTTTTTTATCAGCATACCAAACATACTTTTTCCCACCTTTTCTTGTGGAAGCTGTGTTACTGTGTCACACAATTGAATGGGTTGTAAATTAAAATGTGAGGCTTGGAAATTGTTGGGACCCCAAAAAGCCTGTGCTGGCCCCGAGTAAATGTATTATAGTATAAGAGGATTTGGCAGAGAATGCAATTTGAATGGTTTGTTTTCCTCCCTTTCTCGGGCCTTTAGCTTCAGATTTATTATCTGAGGGAATTCTGCTCTCACCAAACGTTTGCCTGATTTGGTATGCTGTGTCAACAAGAGCCTTAGTTGATTGAATCTGTAACTGCACAGAGAGCGAGGAAAGTGTTTACCAGCTTGATTCACTGATACAGAATACATAGATCCCGCAGGTTGTCATTAAAGGCAAGGCTCAGGGAAACATATCGAAAGGACGCGTATCTTACATATTTATTCCAGTGCATGGATTTGAATTTTCAGGTTTGTTTTATGAGGGTTTATTTTAAAATTTAAGGCAGCCATTAGTATACTATAAGCTGCCGAGTGATCATCTGTGTCTGTGCTGTTTAAGACCCCGTTCAATGAGCATGTTGCATTATGCAGATTGAGCCAGACAGTCAGTTGAACCCAGCCTTGTGATGCATTAAATGAGGGCATCAAGCTCTGTTAGGCGACAGGATTCACAGGTGACGCTGAAACAGAAATCTCCTAATAGAATTACACTCTTTCCTTTGCAGTTGGCTGGTATAATTTGTAATTTGTACCCTGCCTATAATTGCTCCCAAGCAGATATTTCCTCATCTTATTTGGACTGGAAAACAAGAGTTAATCGGTCTCTGACTTCAGGCCCAAAGCCATTCCAGGTCCGGTCTTAAAACCTTTATACTTTATGCAAAATCGCTGCTGGGTGTGTAGAAAATGTGTGTAGTTCACATTGCTTGCAAACCTGTTGTAAGCGCTTAGACTGCCCTTGCCAAATTGTCTGCACCCTCAGTGTACGGAGCATGCAAATGTGGAGGTGAAAGCGAATGAGGCTTAACTGGAGGACTCCAATTTGAAAGCTTTCAAGCTCACCTCTAGTTTTAGCAACCCGAACGGATAATAAGCATTAGATGTCGAGAAGGGAGAAAAACATAGAGCAAGATTTGAGTATAGACACAGGCCAATTACTTAAAGGTCCTTCTGCCCAATTTCTTTAATGAAGTCTGCTGTTTACTTGTATTTGTTTCAGTGTCATTAGTTACCTTCATTGACCCTTGCAGCTGCAACTACTTTAGACCTCCTAGACAGCTTGGAAACAAACAAAAACAAATAGAAGTAATCAGACTACTTCTTTAACTTTCCAACATTAAAGAAAGTGAAAAACTAATCCCAGGCTCTGCCCCCTTTAAATGGGTCTGCCCCAAAAGTTAAGAGGTACATTCACAGCCCGTGCCCTACCGTTTCGCGAAACGGTCATGAAATGTTTTTTGCGTAACCCTTCTAGCAGAAAGGCAGATGGGTGTGGTCACAAATACCTCCTTGGCAGAGGTAATAACGTCCCTTTTGGAAATCAAAACACACATGCTCAATTCAATTTTTTAATTCAAAACTTAGTTAAGGACACAAATCATGTACACAAGCAACAAATCAAAGGAAAAACCAACATAAAGTAAGGTGTTGGGTGCCTTGACATTGATTCTACAAGTCTGTGAACTCTACTGGAGGGATGAACATCATTTCTTACTCATAAAACATTCAGTGACCTTTGGATGTGGGCATTCTCGTCACGGAAGAGACTACTCGCATCAGGTTTTTCCTTGTCACCCTTCTGCGTATACTAAGATGTTATTCTAAACTTATATAGACTAAGATTCAGTGATAGCGATATTGCCACCATGCCAGACATCAGGATTTTCTTTGGCTTTATTCTTTATCCTTTCAGACCGACATGCAAATTGCATACACAACTAATGGCAAAAGGCTGTTAGAGTGCAACAGCTGACATACACAAGGAGACACGTGTGTCCCAGTTAGAGAAGTACACTTTTATACAATCTGACCCATGGGACGCCTGTATTACCATTATCCACAGGCAAGAGTGCAGTCTGGAAATGGAATAATACCAAAAAAAGAACAATAAAAGAAAACCCTGTGTAATAGATGTTTCCAAGTGTATTTTTACAAATGTAGTAACTGCAGCAGTGAGCACGCTTTTATGACCCCTCCTGTGACAAACAAAATAAACAGCAGTGTCAGGGCAGGCTCACCTTGAATGGTTCCTGAGAACAATGAAAAATAATTTACTCCGAAACATTTCTGCTATGCATTTTAGTTTCCCTTCATCAACAGTGCTTTTCTTAACAGAGAACATTAAAAATGGATTTTCCCCCTTTCAAGTTGAGATTCTTTGTGCTTTCCCACCACACACACACACACACACACACACACACACACACACACACACACACACACACACACACACACACACACACACACACGACTTTCAGCTTCTGATGAACTTCCTGCTTGAATGAGCGCAATAGGTTTGAAAGGGAAATGGGACTTCAAATCAAAGTGAGGAAAAAACTGTGCTTTGATTTTTCACCCACTACCTTTTTTTTTTCTTTAGCAAGACACGTCACTGCTCTCTTTTTGAAAGCAGCTTTAGTTCATGCATTTTCATCACTGCTACTCTTTGCTATTGCCCAAAATTGTTTTCGAATCACAGCCCATCTCATATTGCTTCTGTAATTACTGTAACAGCACATCAAGTTCATTCTGATTTTTGAGAACATTTCAGAAATTGCAGTAATTAACTGTTTTGCAAAAATCGCCAGGTTTGTGTCAGTGTGTTCCATACACTTTGTTTGTTGCACTTGTCTTTGTTCTACAGTCTTTTGCTTTATCTCCTCTTCAGGTCAATTCTTCTGGGTAAACAGTTCAGCCTTTGGTGGCCTCTGGGTGATCAGTCCATGGCTGTGGGGAGGTCAAGGGCCATGTAGCCTCGACATGGCCGTATTTCTTCACCCCAAACAAAGTGGGCAGTATACCATATGGCTCATAGAGAGAGACAAACCGCCGCTCTTCCTCTTCTCGACTACCACCTTGCCACGCATCACAGGGTAAGCACTCGTTTTATACGTGCATGGAAACCCCAAGGCTGTGTTCACACTGCAGGCCTTAGTGCTCAGTTCAGATTTACATGGTCACCATGTTTGTATTCACTGAGTCACTTCTATCAGCGCAGGATTGTGACAAATGTCCATTTGTCGACTGTTCAGCGTGCATTGCAAGAGTTTAGGTACTGATTTTGGACCACATATGGAAGTGACCAAAATCAGAATTGAAAAGATTACATTTCATACAATTTGTGAAAAAAAAAAACAGCAAAAAAACATTTGGGCCACTTTCGCCTGCAGTCAGACCATAGCCTAGCTTTCTTATTGCTGGGTTTGGTTAAATGCCACTTAGTGCACGTTAAAAACAGACTAATGGAGGTAAAGTGAATAAACATCCATAACTTCTGTATTGTCTGTCTAAAAGAGTCTCAGAATGTTGTGCTGCTTTGTTTGTGACATTCCTAAGACAGACATGAGGACTGTCAGGTTGAGTATGAATGTGATTTGGACGTGACAACTGATCAGACCCAGTCAGACCGAGTGAGTCTCAGCAGATAAAATCTTAGCAGTGTGTGTGGTGTGTACAGATTCTAGCCGTAGTCTTTAGAACCAGTCATGGCCAGTCACTGTCACAAAGATGTCTTTATTAAACATGTGCAATATTTGCGGCTGACACTGATGACATCGCATGACACACAGGAAGAAAAATGAAGAGCAAAAAAAAAAAAGTAGTGTGAAATAACACTGGACAACTGAAAGTGAAGGAAAACTGGTTCGACGTTGTCAAGAGAATTTATGGGTTTCATGTACAACATAGCATAAGTGACAAAGAAAGAAACTGGGCCAACAATCGTGGAAGTTTTGAATGTATCAGGTAAGCAAAGAGCCACGCTAGCTATTATGACATGGTGTTAATTGTGAAGGTTTTTTATATTTAACTACTACCTTATGGCTCATATGTACACATGCATTAGCAAAGGATGGTATCGTGTTTGGCATATGGGTAATTACTGAGCGTGTTTTGCAATAGATAACCTGTTGTGTGAATGAAAACAAACAGGGAGGCCACTGGCTGTCTGGCCTCAGATGACCAGTCATTACTGACCAGAGTGTGTTCTGTAGTGGATTGACTCAGGTGTTTGTGCTCCTCTCTGAAACAGAAACAGCCCTACTAGAATGAAGCCAAATATTCTTAAATATAACCAAATTGTCTTGTATTAAGCAAAAAAAAAAAAAAATCATCTGCCAGTAGGGTGTGCAAATTTAGATAGATTTCTTAAAAACAGAATAAAAATCCAGCCACTGAAACATTAAACTAAAAGAAAACCTAGTAAAACAAAAAGCCAAAATGTAAGCAAGTTGTGCTTAGTACAAATGGAAAGAAAACACAGTTATTTGAGATAGACTCAAACCATTGTTTTAGCTTGTCACTGTAACTCTCAATATCTCAATATCAGCTCAATATCAGCTGGAATTTCACGCTCAGGTCCATGTATAAATTCTGTAAATACATGCCTGCCAACCAAGAGCTTGATTGTGAATACTCTGTTCCCAAACCTGTATAAATGTGTTCCATTAGAAGCAGAGATAGAAAACCTTCAGCAGAATTAAATAATGGCACCCTCATTGAAAATATGAGATTGTGTAAGACTGAAAGAGCTGGCAGGGTAACCAAGGAAAGCTTGGTTGTTAAAACACACGTAATTCGTTTCTGCTGCAGCTGGGCACCAATCAGCAATTACTGCATTCATATAACCTTCCTGTGTGACTAATCCTTAATTAACACCAGGTCTGTTCACTCCTCATTGAGGCTTTTCATTCTCAGCTGTACTGAGATCTGTTTCAGTCTGAGAGCAACAGGTTGACAGAGGCCAGGAAAATAACGTAATAAGGTGAATAAGGCTTCAAACCCAAATACTAAATATGTGGGGCCAAATCTGTATGGACTGCATGCCTACCTTTTTTAGCATAGCTGCAGTTTGGTTTTCAGTGTGTAGGAAGTCTGAATACAAAGAGCAACTGTCAGTACACTGTTACGGACGTTTTTCATAGTGCTTGTGTGTGTAATCTCTTAAGGGCATTGGAATCATGTGAATGTCATACTTAATGCATCTCCCCTGTCCCTGTTTCTGTCTGTCTGTGGGAGTAAATGTGCGTTAACGTTTGAGTGTGCGCGTGTTTACGCTCATGCTTGTGTGTCTTCTTAAGGGAACATAGCAGGAAGGCGTTCATTACATGTGTGACGGATTAGGCTGAGCGTTTGTGGCTCTCATTTGTAGTCAGAGGCTGCCATCCACCCACCCCATCTCTGCCACTTGGAGACCGGCTCAGCCAAACTCCCTACATCTCAAATCCAATGGGAGGACACTCGTGTTGTATGAAGAGAGGGGGGGAGAAAAAAAAAACAAAAGCAATAACAGCCACCCGTGGACATAGCAAGCGTAGGTCGGCTTACTAATTGCCAACCTGTGCCCCTGCTTTTGAATTTTAATGCTGTGTTTTGACAAGTCCCCTCAAATCAACAGTCAAAGCATTTAGCACAGAGTTAGCCAAGTGGGAAACAAAACATCCTTGTACACGCTGGTCATTTAACGAGTTCTCCTCACAGTCTCTGATTGTGAGGCAGAAGTTGCACGTTACTGAAATCACTAAATAAAAATTCATGGGATTCACACAAAAAAAAAATCACCATGCCTTGACTTTACAGCTTTGTCTTAAGTCACATTTTATGTTGCGATGATGAATAATGTAGATTTAAGTTGAAATAATATAAATATCCAGTTAATTCCACATTCAGAATAAAGTTGAGGTCTTTAATTATTGCTTAACACAGCCATCAACCACAGAGCGAGCACTTGCTTTGAAATTCGGCGAAAGTTGCTCCACTGTCTGAGTTGAGTTAATGTTGCGTCACATCTGATGAAATTGTCCAAGCACAGAAAAATCTTTGCGCGCCAATTCTCAATGGCTAATGCTTTATCCTCTTTACCATCCAAAACTGTGGTTAAAAAAAAAAAAAGAAATAAATACTTGCAGTATGTTAACTCCCATTGGGGAAAAAGTATAACACAAGTGTAGAGTGAAAAGTTTTTAAAGAAATACAAATATTTAACACCTTGGGACTAAAACAGTCTGGAGGACTCAGAAGAACTGTTAAACTCTATCAGACCAAGACACTTGAGAGTATATACCAGAGACTACTTTGACTTAGACTGTTTTTTTAAACCAAAACCTGAATAATTCAGAAGTTGTCAGAAAAATGTCACTTGGAGAGCATGCCCATGGTGATGCAACGTGGAGCTCAAGTTTAGTCCTTTAAACATTTGAATCAGTTACTTCAAACGTCCGATTGAAATGGCTTTACCCTGTTGAATTAGAGAAGCAATATCTCAAATCTTTAAATGATTTAATGCGCAGTTTGTCCACCACCGTGCAGGTAGCGTGTAAAGAAGCTGTACGATGAGCTTTGTATTACATCTTTCTGTCACGTTCCCTCAAATGTCTGCTTCAGATTGCATCATACAGTGTACAGCTACCTGAGGGAGGCATATTTAGGACCTCTGAACACAGGCAGCGAAGGACTTGACGCATTCCAGCAGTGCTGGGCTGTCAAAGTGAGCGTTACAATCATAAGTGTCTCAGTCGACAAAGAGAGGCAGGACACAGGGGGGGGCGGGCTTTGTGTGCTTCCTCCTTTGTGTATTTATAGTGGGGCATCTCCATGTGAAATTTGTGTTTATGCGTGCAGCACAGGTGGGAAGTAACTAAATACAAGTACTTCATTACTAAATAGAGTTTTCAGGTATCTGTACTTTACTTGAGTATTTATTTTTCAAGATGACGTTTTACTTTTACTCCCTGCATAATAATACAAATAACCCTACTTTGTACTCATTTTAGGGGGGCAGAGGGGGACTGTCCGTTATTTCTTATTTTGCATCATTGAGTGCCTTCCTAACATCAAGAGCGATTTCATAGAGGGTACGTGGATGGTACAATAGCACACAGAACAAACTTTGGTGTACAGAGCTGTGCATATCATGCAGGACAGATGTAAAAGACGTAACAAGACAAAACAGACTTGACCGTGGAGAAAAGGCTGGGAGAACTAATATCGACAAGGAGGATGATGTGAGGTTCAGCAGCTTTGCACAGAAACAGCCGATAGAAATGTAGAAATACTTTTTACTTTTACCCTTTGAGAACATTTCAGAGCTTGCACATAATGTTTTTATACAACTATATGTATTTATGCGTGGATAAAGAACGTGTATTTTTACCATTTCTGGTGTGTAGAGGCTTTGTACATGCAAGTATATGGCGGGTTATTGGTAGGGGACGTACATTTATGGCACCAAACGAATTGCTTAGACACTATCGAGTATCAAAAAATGCCTCGCCGTGTGATAGCAAAATTGCAGTTCTTTAGGAGTAAATCTCACCAGTGTCAGTGCATGCAACATGCATGGCTTTTATACATTTTTTTATTAATGATGTGATGTTAACAGACAACTTCAAGTTATGGTTAATAGGTTTATTGTTTTATGTTGTACTAGTTTGAGTGGTAAAATGCCAGGGTGCGGAAGCACAAGCCTAAAGAGTTAAAACAGACAAAACAAAGTGAG
Source organism: Coranthus polyacanthus (assembly GCA_037367275.1). Classification (NCBI taxonomy): domain Eukaryota; kingdom Metazoa; phylum Chordata; class Actinopteri; order Kurtiformes; family Apogonidae; genus Coranthus; species Coranthus polyacanthus. The sequence goes on from JAPQRN010000016.1 coordinate 8,460,762, forward strand.
AGAGATACAGTCATTGATTGTTTTACAACCTCCACACGTCTTCACAGGACTCTCTTTCCTCCCCCATTCACACACCTATTAACATGCAACATACAGGACACTGTGTACAATAGCCGATATATAATTTTGTATGCATGTTCACTTATATGATGCAAATAGCTTGAGTTGAAAGATGTATTAAAGCAAAGCTCAGTGCAATGAGTGTCACTATCAGAACCACCCAGTGTGACAAATTGCAATCATGCATTAGTGTGGAAACTGTTGCATGACATTTAAAAAGCGCAGCATTAAAGCACTATCATCTTAATGCTGATCCAGAGCTTGCGTTTTGCGTGGGAAGGAGGCATCAAAGACCTACAGGAGGAATGTTAGAGCCATATTTGGAGTCTATATAAGAACATATTTTTTGGCTTTTTATAATTTTGTTGAGTTCTTTAAATAACCATTACTTTTCCACTTTTTGTTTGATCAAAATTAGAAGAACAAGAAGTGGCCAAGACAAGGAACATTATGACGATATTTAAGGTAACTTTATCTGCCCTACACATCCTCTCCTCCATAAGCCTTCACATTGAAATATAAACAACCAAGTATACGGGAAAAGTAATTGCAACAGGAATACGAAAGGTTGTTATTAAAGAGATACTGCACTCTGTCATAGTCACGCCGAAAGGTTTACCATACACTGGAATCAGAGATGGAGACAAAGCGCTGCCAAGCTGTAATCCCTGTATCTAAAAGAATTATTCTTGCCACTAACTTCTATTCAACTTACAATCTCATGAAGGAAATAAGAAGACTCAACATCGACATCATATGCATCCTCATCCATTTGTTATTTCTGTAATAATTAAGTACCACAGTGCCATGGAACAGTTGGTGCAGGTTGCATCTTGTTAATAGCAGTAGCATTAGGTGTGGGCGCAGAATTCTTTTTATTTTAAGTTTATTGGATACAAATGTGTTTGATGTATAACAACCACTTTGATAAGAAGTACATTACGTTTAATTAAAAGCAGTTTTTCCTCTCAAGTCATTTGGCTTTAATTTAGTCCATTTACATCCAGCGTCTTCCTGAAACAAACGAATAATCTTTTTTTTCTTAAGCCACTTTAGTTTTACATTCGATTACTCTGGTGTGCGTGCTATTTAAATCACAGCACGGGATTATCTAATTATTTATTTTCATGCAGCGTCGCACATGTCACAGTATATTTTATCCAGTGCAGTAACGTTTTTTGCCCCAAAAATAGGAGTAACAATAAATTTGCTGCACAGAGGGTCTCTCCTGCCATGTTTTGTGCAACCATCAATGAGTGAAGCTGAACCACAATGAGAGAGACGGGTCACCTAGTGGCACTCTTATTGGCAAAGCGCTGTGTTCATCTCTGGCAGGCCTTTACAACTCCTCAGCTCCTCCATTTAGTGCTTTTCAAAGCTGACCTCCGGCTCTCCGACCATGGCCACTGCAGGGCCAAGGCTGATGGGACCCTCAGAGCTCCTGATCTGGGACTGCTGCCAGATGTAATTCTGCATTTGCTGGACCATTTTGAGATGACACAAAGGCAACTCAGAACCGTGATTTTTTTTTTCTCCCCCCTTTTTTGTTGTACATAAACTCTCAAGGACATACATCGTAAAGTGTCAAATGCTACCTATGTGGTGTATTGGGAGACATGCAGTGTGAATTCTGACCCAAGGCTCCAACCGGAACTAAAACTTTGGCCTTTTTTCTGCATGTTTCCTCTTATGGTTAGAAATAGTTGGCTGTGACACTGATTGACTTTACAAATAATTGTCTAAACTCACTAAACGTTTTACTTTTGTGTATGTTATGTGTTTGTCCTATATCCAAATAACATTTAAAAACAATTTTTCCCTCCACCAAGGAGGTGATGTTATAACTCCTGTATGTCTGTCAGTCTGTCAACCATATCATGCCTGGGACAAACTGCCTGCCTCACGTCTGTGTGACGGCCGCCTCGTTGCACTGCTGCGTGTTGCTTGCGTGTGTGTGTTCACTGCTGCCTTTCTTTTTACAATGAATGTCTTTCATTTTTGATACGCTATGAGTATAATTTAATAGCGGTCGTGAATTTAGTTTGTAAGAAAAGTGAAGAATTCAAGCCGTCACATGATTTTCAATCAACTTTTGGAGCCACAGAGACAGAGAAAAAAAAAAACAGCGTCATTTATTTTTAAGCCTGTGACACATTCTGATGCAGTTCAGACATTGAAGCTGTCGTGAAAGGTGTCAGTTATATTAAATATTGCCAATATGTCACTACTAACGGAGCTTTTCTTTATTTTTACCGTGAGCTGCTTTCCTCATGTGTGGAATATAGGCATCTCTTCTGTTTTCTATGACACTTGACCCTCACCTCTCACACGGCCAGTGTGGCCACTCCATTCTGTTAACACGGTCGCTGAAATGCGACCACCTTACATCAAAATTACTGAAAGTTGGTGGATGGGTATGGTGGAGAGGTAGGACATGGGCCAAGGATACGCCTTGAATTTTGGACCAGATCCATAAAAAATGGGTGTAGCCTTGAATTGTTTTTAACTTGTAATATTGCAGAGCTCCAGGGTAACTTAGAACAGGAGTGAAATATATAAAAATGAACTAACCAGTGCCACCAGCGGACAAATTAGAGTGACGGCCTGACTGTTACCATGAGTCAGTTAAATTAACCAGTGGCACAAACTGAGAAAATGGAGGAAAACATAGGTCATGATTTGAGGTTTGTTTGTGGTTTGTTTAATACTGTTGTGGAAGGAGAAGTTGAAGAGTGGACCATTGGCCTTGGCAGAGGTCTGCGCTCTCTGAGTGTTGTAGTTAATAAACGCTAATGTGACTACAAGGTGCAGAGCAAAGTAAACACTTTTGTTTTAGAATTATTTTACAGTATATAATTAATGTATGTTTAAAAACATGTTTGAGTTAAGTTTTTTTGGCTTGTCTTGTCTAGATAATAAAGTGTGGTGCGAACGGTTTCAACCAGCCGTCACTGTTATAGTGCATTCAGTCATTTGAATTGTAATGGAGGCATAAATGAAACAAAACTTTTCAACCCTGCCAAGGTAAAGAAAAGAGGGGAGTTGTGCATTGTCTGTGACTGCTCAGGTGGTTGAGTGGGAATCTAAGGGAATACATTTTTATTTCTTGACTTGCTCTGTGTGTGTGTCTTTCTCTGGCTCTTCAGCAGGCTTCATTGGTGTTTTGCTGTTTCAAATGTAAATGAGACCTCTTATAGCTTAGCCACCACGACTATTCTTGCTGCACTTCTTCTTTTTTTTTTTGGCAGTTTCCAGAGGAAGCAACGCTATTTTCATAGACTAATACATTTCTCCCTCCTCTGCGTTAGTTTCTCTGTACGAGGTCAACGCTAAGAGGTCATCCCATGCTTCCATTGGTGTCAGGTGCTACCTTTACATATCCTTAATTTATGAAATATTAAATAAGTTGTAGAATGTGAATTGAACCCGTAGTTATACAGTGCAGTTCCAGTCTTAAATCACCGTTCTATGCACCAAAGCACACACGCAGCTGTCATATTTTCTAGCTATTTATCTTATTGGTCCGTTCTCTGACAACACACATATACCCACATTTTTTCTCAGTTAGTATATTGGAAATATTATGACTGTTACTGTGTAGTGTTTTGGTGGCAGCTCCCCATGGGACTTCATAAAGAGCTTCAGAAATGAAATATTTGAGCCTCATATAGGCACTTCTTAAAAAAAAAAAAAAAAAAACCAGCAGCCTATCCACAGATGAGTTATATCTTGTCATCCTCAGCTTGCATACTCCACAATTCTCTGCCTCTCATGCACTTTTTTTTCTTTACCTTTTTCATCTTCTTCTCCACAGACAGGTTACATAAAGTACAATGGTTTTTTTATTCCCACCCTTCCCCCAGTGTTCATAGGCCCTCTTTCTCATCTAAGAATCTCTAATCATTTTTCCCCAAAGTTGTATTGTACATTCCTGACAGTTGAAGTTTTTACACAAAAGTAGAGAAAGGTGAAATTTGGGAAAAGCAACACTGGCCTAGTTTTTATGACAAGTCTGAATTTCAGTTTTCACCTGTGGCAAAGCACTTGGTAATTTCAAGCTGAGATATTAAAAGCATTGCACCTAAATTGCAAATGCCTTTTGCTGTGCTACACAAAATGCTGATAGTGTTTTTGTTGGTTTGGGTTTTTTTTTTTTTGTCTCGGCCTGTGTTATGAAAAGCATTGTCTAACTTGAATACCTCATTATAAAATTGCATTTTTCTCTGGAAACACGTATCAAGTGTTTCCAATATTCTAACAATGTTTAAAATCTAGTCACTAAACAATAATGAATAACTAATTTGAGAGTTTTGAGTTCACGCCATGTTTTAAAGCACAAAAGACGAACTGCCTTCAAGTATAGAGACACAGTGCAAGCCTTAGCCTTATAGATATTCTGATTTATTTTAAGTAATGCTGCTCTCGTGTTTCAAATGTCACAGATTGGAATGATGGCGAATGCCTCAGCCTGCTTATTAAAACGTGAAACTGCAAGACAAGACCAGACCAGGGTGACGTTTTTATTCCCAAACTTAATATGTAGAATTCTCTCTCTCTTCTAGATTTCATTTCATTTGAGAGCCACTTGTGTCTTTTATGCGTTTATCCATCCCACGGCAGGATAGTTGTTAGATTTTTATAGTATCATGTAGTGGCCAGGTTTGTGTAAGTCAAACAATTTATTTCCCTTCATAAAAATCAATACAGCTCAGTCATTGGCAGCCATTGAGCCATAAAGTGCTGAGAATATGAATCAGTAAAATCATATGGTGTAAAATGTGTTTGGAGTAAATAACCTAAATAAACACCTACTATGGGCACAAATTCCAAGTTTTTTTCTCTCACTGCTTTTCATGACAGCAGATATTTTAGTAACAGCATTTGAAATTGCTCTGTAGTTTACAGCGTCGAAGCCTGATCACGTTTGTCCGTATTATTTTATCTAAATCCAACACTTTGACATCATTAGGATACTGAATAAATCTGCAGCGTTTAAAAGGCGCTTTGCTTTTGAAATATTTAAAAGTTTATCTCTAGCTTCTAGGCATCTAACCAGAAAGCTATTAGTCAAGTGTCAGACTGAGGTGGCACTGCACTGGAAATATAAAGCTCCATTCAAGTGTTGTAGTTGGGTCACGGTTCTCCCTGCAGCCATTTTGGTGCCATCATGCAGGTCAGATCAATTTGGGTATTCATTCAAATGTGAACATTTTTAAAAAATATAAATGAAACTCTGATGGGTTTTAGTTGTGTGCAATATTATTTTTCTATCACATCATATTTTTTTATGTATCAGAAGTTTACTGAAGTGAACCTTCTCTTTATTTTTAGTCCTTTTTCCAGACAGTTTTGAAAATCAAAGGCCACTTGTCTATATTAGGGCCAATTTCAGCCAAAGCTCAGTAAGTTGACCTGGTCAGGAAGGCGATGTAACCCAGTCTTTGAGGCATTTTAGGCTAATCATATTTATGAGATTGGTCAAAGTTCCTTTTTTATTCACAGTTCTAATACCCTAATCTCCAGCCACACATAGAAAAGCTTTGTGGTTTAAGAATTGACAGTGGAGTCTTATGCAAACACCCTTCTTTCTTAAAGACCCACTCATTCTCTCATGTTATAAGAAGAAATAAAAGTGCTTTACATTGAAGGATAACTTGAGGTTGTAAGGAAAATGTTATTAAAATAATATATTCGTTCTACAATAGTATATGAGCAGTGATGGTTTTTAGTTTCCAAAAAGTTGTTGTTTTTTTTTTTTTGCTAGAAGATCATGATCAGCTACGAAAAGTTTGCAAGGTCACAAACGCTCACATTCATTTTTAGGTGAGCACAGAGAAACTTTCCACCTTAAACAGATGAATGTGAAAACAGCATGAGAGCGTCAAACTCTGCAGAGACATCATACTACACAGTGAAGCTCACGCATAACAGTGAAAGAACATGAAAAAAAAAACCTGTTTTTGAGTGGAGGGGGACTTTAAGCTCTGGTTTAGAATGAAAGATGAACATTTCATTTGAGATTTGAGATCATAACACAATTTGTGCAAAAAAATAGTTGTAATATGTGACCTATCTATACCACATTAAAACACTCTATACCACACCAAACACCACTGCTAAGATGTTAGTTTGCCGTGAATCTGCTGTCAGTCAGCGTTAGTTTGACCCATTTTGTTAGAAGCACATGTTGCTTCTTTTCCCATTGCACTGGGTTACTACATTTTCAACCTAATCTCTTTGTGTTTCTGCTGTATTGGACACATAACCTCGTCTTACCTCAGCTAATTCATTCAATCGTTCATTCAGTCAGTCCACACAAAAAATAAATATAACTAGAAACCTGTGCCAACGCAGCTAAATACCAGCATAGAAGATTTAATTTTTGCTCTGGATCCTGACACTATACATGTATGTAGTAAATTAGAATCAAATCAGATACGTTTTGACCGAGATATGTTGTTTTTTTTTATTTCGGCCCATATTAACAAATGCGAGCTTGACCTTTGAATGCCAAAATGTAGTCATCTGTAGTCACTGTCACAATAGACTGCTAAGACACAAAAACACACAGACAAACACTGGTAAAAGCATAATAAGCTCCTTGGCAGGGGTAGCAATGAATACATACTAATAAAGCACTATGTAATTATGTACGCTAGTGCAAATCAGCATTTATCCTCTCATGCATCAGACCGTACACACTACTTTTGGCTGACAGCCAGAGAACAGGTGTTCTGTGCAACGCCCTGGATACCAGTAAAACATCTTTAGCCTGAAACTCCACATTTTATATGAAGTGATAGGGTGAATCTGAAAGAAACCTTCAGTCTTCTCATTGTCCACTCCCTCGATGCCCCCAGAATTGGTTATTATGTATTAGTATGGACAGTTTGGTACCCATAATTGCAAAGACAATTGCAGTTCACAGCACAGCATGGGGCAGATTGATTAAGCAGGTTTTTGTTTTGCAATTGATGAAAAGTTTGTTTTTTTTCTGCAGCTGTCAGCTGAGAGTTTAATCCCCAGGTTTGTTGGCCTGTTCCAGATGTATAATCACCTCCGATCAGGCCATCCTCCAGTCAGCGTTACCATCTGCTAGTTTGTCACTTTAGTTATTGAGGTGCTTCTGAGAGCTCCTACAGTGCAGATGAGAGGTCATTGTCCAAAACCTTGAAAACCTGCATTTACAGGATGAGACTGGGGTCCCGAGGGAAAGAGGCTTTGCACGGCAATCAGTCATCCATTCCAATCTGTCTACAGGAATGTAGTAATATGAATAATGTACACTAGTAAGGCAAGGCAGTTGATAGCCAATATGAACATAACTTGCATGTATTACTGTTGTTATGGAGTGCTAACATCATTTTATAGCAGCCACACTGACAACACACTGTGTTATCTCACAAAGCCAATTTAAGTATTATAATTAATTTATTTTGATGATACTGTATATGAAGGTTTGTCTTAAATAATTGTAATTGCTTTGACTTATATCTAGATGTATCAGATATATCTGTCTAGATATGGGGCAGAGTTCATTCACATCAATTTATTTCTTTCATGTTTTATTCTGTATCATCCTTCCTAATGTAGAAAACAACCTCTAATTGAAACTTCCAGTAACATTAAGGAGAAAAGGCTGCAGTAATTTAGGTTTTTTCGAAATATAATCAACACTTCTCTTTCTCTTACCTTTTTCAAGACTTCCTTTTTGTACAGATAATGGGTTCAGATTGTTTTGTAAGTCTTCAAATGGTCTGTTTTCACTTTTAGCAACCAGTTGACTTCATCTGGTGGCTTTTCAGACTGCGTTCAATCTCAAGTAGGGCTGGGCGATCAGATCTTACATCGTCATCGATCTTAATTTGTCATATGATCTGCTTTTCAGAGGGATCGTACAGATCGTGTCATTAAAAAAATAAATAACAGCCCTGTCAAAACTTTCCTTCTCAGCTAACATTCATTTCAAAAGGCTCATTTACCAGGGTAATTCATAGTATTTTAAGGCGATTATTGCTATAACTTATGGGTTTGTAGTATTAATGTCGCTATAGTTCACTAGTGAGTTTATTTCAGTCCGTTTATTGCACTACTTAAGTGTCTGTCCACGAGTAAGTGTTCGAACTTAGTCTGCATTAACTTGCAGAGTTTGTGTAACGTTGTTTTGCTGCTGCTGAAGAAATAATGATGAATAATTACCATAAGTATGGCTTCCTGACTCTGACGTGCAGTGAGTCAGTGAGTTACACAGATACTTTACAGTTATGTTAGAATGTAAAAACATTTTTGATTCATCATAAAACTCTGGCAGGACAAATTAGTCCACCACAGTGTGTGTAATTAAAGGAAACACTGCAGCTGACACAGATGTACGTACAAGAAAATGTGGGCTAGTGTTTACTTCATCTAGATATTGCCAAAATATTGCAATAATCTCAGTCCAAGATGATGCAAAAATGCAGAGTTTCTAGTCAGACAACAAACAACAAAAAGCCATCACGCAGCCCCTAGGAACAATGGAAAATTAGAGGAAAATGTGTTATAGTTGCTCGTAACTCGCCTACACTTTATAAGAGGTGAGAAAATTGTGATTCAGATCATGGGTGTTGATTCTACCTCAAAAGATTGTGATATGATCTTTTTGCCCGATCGCTCAGCCCTAATCTCAAGTTAAAGAAGTATGTGCGCTAATGTAAATTTAAATGAAATCTCTTGCTTATAGGAATTATTTTCCGTTTAATTTGGTCTTCCTCTTGTTCTTCCATGACCAAACTAAATGAGCAGCTGTCAATGCTCACAGTTTAGGGACGTCTCCATTGATATTTTCACACCAACTCATATCTGGAAGAGAAACAGATGGTCATTATGGGCCCCTCTGCCTGAGGGTTATGTCCCCCCAAGTAGATGCCACTTGAGCTACACTCACACATATGTTCATTATCTCCAAGCACTCCATTGCTCCTCTACTACATGGCCTCTGGCATCCGTGCTGCCCGCCTCTGTCGGGCAACTGCAAAATCACATGTGGATCGTCATTTACATATTCAAAAAAAACAAAAACAAAAGTAATGTTCATAAGTGTCTAATAATTGCCTGTTTAACGGGCCATACATTTTCAGTGCTGTGAAAGTAGTAAATGAAATATAAAAGGAGTGGTAATCAGTATTGCAAAGCATATGCAAGGAGATGACGGTATTACTAAAAAAAAGTTGCGTTACCAGGGAAAGATTTTTATAGTAAACTTCGTCCTTGGTGACAATAATTCTGCAAACATCTGACTGGCATCGAACAAAGTAAAGGGATCAAAGAACGGTCCAATCTGATATTGTGGCTGTGGATTATTATATGTATAGATAAAAGGAAGATAACATCAACCGTCTTTGTATGAGGATGTCATTTATTTTTGATTAGATCTGTACAAATGCAACAAACTGATAAGGGAACTAATTATTCTTTGATCATACACTAGTTATTCTTTGAGCGTGTTGATGAAATGTCCCAGTTATAGCGTTCCAGTGACACTCTTTCTCTGGAAGAAGAGTAGATATTCCTTATTCTTTCTTTATTCTTTAATCGGGCCACTCTTCCGGGGATGTGCATTCAATAAAAACACAACATACAAAAGAAGGCAATCGACACAGGCAAAAAGTCTGATCAAGGATAGTGCTGCAACTAAATAATATATATCATAAAAATAGGACAAAATAATACATGGCAAATGCTCAACAATGCATGATATATAAATACATATATGTATACGGTCTGCAGGGGGTTTCATTCTGCGCTTTCAGATATTCCATCAAAGTCTTTTTAAAAACTGTTCTACTTGTTAAATTTGCAACGTATGAGGGCAAACCATTCAGTGCTTTCATCACTCTGTAGATAGAAATCCACTGCTTTGCATTACTTTTTGAGAAGTGAAGTGAAAAATAACCTTTTGATGCATGCCTAGTATGAAAGTCGTGGCCAATTGCTACCGTGTGTACAGAACATTTGACATTTGACTTACTATATTTATCAGTAACTACTACACTAACCATTTCTGTAAATAATAAATGGAAAGAGAGGCAGAGGGGTATGCATTTTTCATGTTTGGATATGGAAATAATCTTTGATGGAAGCTAATGATTCTCATCATATATGATTCTCATTAAATATGTCAAAAATGTATGAAAATGAATACATCCTCAACAATACTCACCTTTGAAGAGGTTAAGTGTCATTTGGTTATGTTTAAAGTATCAAAAAACTGAAATTTACTCCCAAAGTCTTATTGTTGTTTCAGTTCAAATTACTGTGGTTAAGTAGTTCTTGTGTAGCGAGAGCCTTTCTGCTAAATATGACGCCATCATCAGAAAGCATGTACTGTTGTTCTCAAGGGCCTCTTGTCGCCTCTCAAGCCCTGTAGATATAATAGCGCATTGTTAAAAAACAAAACAAAATAAGAAGAATGTGACTGGGCCATAAACTTGAATTGCACATCCTGTTTAAATATTTCAGAGGCACAAAATCAGATAGGGGACCTGTGATTGTGAAACATGGCTTCAGTGCCGTTGATGTTTCCAGAATCAAAGACGTTCAGTCAGCTCTTCCTCACAGGGGCTTTTTGACTTTAACAAACTCTGTCTCTGAAGGCCAAATAAACCAGCAGGCAGTCTTCTTTAATAGCTATTATTGTCCCCGATGCACAGTTTGGCCATTCAGAGGAGGGTAAACTGTAAGTTGTATGAACAATGTGAGATTGTTGACTGAGAATTTACTAAAACCTTCTGCTGCCTTGTCCTCATTATTTCCAGGACATTCATGTTGAATGTATAATGCTGTCGCTGTCTGCGTCAAATCAGGACAGTAGTGTCTCTGTGTAAAAAAAAAAAAAAGAATAATAATAATAACAGTGCATCTCACTGTCGTATCACTTGGGTAACACTAAGGGATGTAATTCATTTCTATCTTTCAATAGATAATTCTGATTCCATCACCAGAAGATGATAACTCTTTTAACTCATTAAAGCACATACCTCCACCAAGGCCCCACACGCCTTTAATATAATTAATGCAATAGGAGATAGAGAGAATTGGTGTGAAAAAAAAAAAAAATTCAGGTCCTGTCCCTTTTTGCTCCAAAACATGATGGCCATTTTCTATCCTTCCACCAAGTTTCACTTCAGTAGTTGTGTAATCCTGCTGACGGACAAACAAAACAACAAACTTGAGTGACTATGAACCATATATAAGTTTATTGTGCTATATGTTGTGCTATGTATCATCATCCTGCTTTCTTTTGCTTTTCTTAAAGTATTAATATCAGGTTCTTAGTGCCTGTTTCAACATGGCCTTAGGCTGTAGAGGTTGTTAACTAAACAACATACTGTAGGGGTTTTGCGTAGGGAATTAGGGCAGATATAGTCTTGTAGTTTTTGGCTTTGTTGTTTAAGAATTAGTAGACTGATTGTTTACTTCCAAACTCTCACATAGCTGTGTTGGTTCTATAAGGCAGATGTGACCTTTTTTTTCTATGGTACCAAGTGTTTTTATGCTAAAGAATTAGGTGTGTTGTAATAGTTACCAATTTTACTATGCGTGTGTGACTGCTAACACACCTGCCCACACGCTCAATATTATTGTAATTTTTTGCCTCCACGTTCACTCTAAAAGCAAAACAAGAAAGCCATAACCAGTCAAAGAATTTTATTTTATATTGGTTTCCCATATATTCAGTGAAATAGACATTTCATCTTCCAAAGTATTGCCATGGGGCTTTTCCTCTAAAGTATTTTCTGCAGTTTGAAAGTTTAAATTGCAGCTATTTTAATGAGTACTTGAAATCTCCACTTGGAGACAAGGCTTTGAGACATAACAGCACTTTAGTAATTAATAGTGCATAAAAATATCCAGCTGCTCCCCCTTGATATTATAGGAAGTATCATGGTATGACCACCTGAAAGAAGCAGAAACAGCACTTAGATTTGAAGCAAGGCGTGTTGTGTCAGTGTGGGACATATTCAGACCCAAGGCTGATAATGTAACACAAGCATGACAAGAAGAACTAGATTTAGTTTCAGAGAGAAACCAGAAATTAAGTGATGCAATTGTGTGACATGCTGCTGCTTTGATGGTCGTGCTTTTCTAATACTGTGGCCATATGAAGTGGCCTGTAGGACATAATGATGCACATGTAGAGGGCATTTCATTGAACTACAGAGCTGACATGGATATTATAATAACAACAGCAATTAATAAACAAATGAAGTATCTTACCATGTCGGCTGAGGCACAGCTGAACAGATACCCTCCTGTATCACCATGTTTATCACGGTTGATTTTCCTGCTTTGTACAGACCACGTAGTAGTGACAGAAATTCTTCAAGTCAGGCATTATTCAGTCAGCACAATGACCGGATGAAACCGACAAAAGCTTACAAAAATGCAAGGGATAACATAAGGAATTATAAATAAGTGAAATCGTAAATATATTGATAGTAGAACAAAACAAAACAAAATCTGCATGATAACATTGTAGTTAATTATTAACTATTGAGAGAAGTTGATCTCATATCTTTTTTTTTTTTTATTTACCCGGTGAGATGTGGAACCTTTAACTTCTGGTGTCAAGTGCTGTCAAACGGTAACGCAGTTGTCCTAAGGTAAGCTCGTGGAGGACATAAACCTCCCGTAGAGCTGAACGCCTTCAAGTCAGAACCCCTCCAAGACGTAATGAAAGCTCAGTGTACTTCACCTGTTTGGCCTGGGAACCCCAGCTTCAGTCGGTGAGTTTAAAAATGGCTAGGCATATGTCTTGTGTACTTACATTATATCAAATGTTTGTAATGACGTTCCAATTCTGAGAAATCTGTACTTTATTTAAAAGTGTGAAAAGTGTGTTTCAATGATGTCATATCCCCTATATTTAGCTGACATTAGCATTTAGTGTTACTTGCAGCTATTTCACTAGAATGAAATGATATAACATGAATATGTCACTAAACACATTGGGAATTGCCTTTCAATGTATTCTGCATAGTGCTGTATAGTGACAGAAAATATATAGACCTTCTATGTATTTAAAAATATGTTCCTATGACGCTCTTGCATTTGACAGTTAATGTGGTTGAAATCATCCTTGAAAATCATGTAAATTGATTTACTTATTGCCAGATATATGAAAATTCAAAAAAGCCAAATCCAATTCATCTGAAAACATTTTGAGAAAAGTAAAGGCTGAACGCAGAGTTGCAAAACCAGGTCGGTGGGAAAACCCACAGATTATGAACCGAAGACAAAAACATCCGAAAATAACTCTAATAAAGTACTAAAAGTTGAATGATGTTTACGGTGTAGAAACTCAAAGCTGAGAGGAGTGGAAGATGTTACCCTTTCCTTTCGTCTTTTCCCCAAAGTTAACTACAAAGCATTTTCTGCTTTAGTGTCATTTCCCAATGATTACAGCACCTTTCCTGAGCCAAGTGCTACATTATCATGTCACCCCCTCAGCTTGGGTTCAGAGGAACCATTAAAATTGAAGAGTGAGGAAAGATCACTCCACTTTTGTGTTACTTTGATGTTGATTGCTCAATAAAACCAAACTGACACAAGACTGATGCTCCCAGACAGATGACGAAAGCGAGACTTCAAGGCCATCTAACATCTCACCTTAAAGCTGGCCACAAATATAAATCAGAAGCCTTTTCTCCTCTCACCGTTGTGCTGACGCAGAGACAAAGAAAAACCCAGCTTCAGTTGCTGCCTTTGATTTACATTTCTTTTAATTAAAACAATCCTTTGATGAATACTTTTGAAACACATTTTCATCGAAGCCATTTGTTTGTACCAAGGTGGGAATGCACTGTAGAAAACGGGTTAACCTCCTAATGTACTGTACACCAGAGGGAATATTTTCATATGGATAATTTTTTCACTTCTGATGAAAGCGGTGGCTTATTTCTGTGTTGGTGATGTAAAAATCAATATGAAAGTCTGTAAATGCTATGATAACATGAGAGGTACACACTGGAGCTGGGAAGCTCCATGCTCCTCCTTATTCCCATGTGACCCTATCACAAGCCCTCTCCCCCTCCCTGCTGTACGCTCCTCGGTATCCTCTTGCCCTCTTCACCACAATTATACACTCCTACCATTTGCACTCACAGACCTCCGCCTGTATTCACGTTAACCCTCCATCACCTATCAGCCCCAGGGGCCTATTTTATCGAAGATGAAAGCATGGCAACTCCTTTGATAGCACAATTTATTACACGAATTCCCCCTGATAACTACAGGGAATTGCGTGGAGAGAAACAAGAATGCATTCGACTTGTTAAACCTGAAAATACAGTATCACCAACAACCACTGCTGAACTCAATTTTCCTTGTGCAGCTGCCACTGTTCGCTGTTAATATTTCCTATGAAACAGCTGGTTTCACTTGTTCTGTCAAATCAGGTGAAGCACAACAGGAACGTAGATGTAGAAAATAATTTATGAAGAGAAAACAAATTGTGTGAGCAGACATATTTAGTCTGAGTGATTTTGGTTTTGTGAATGTGGCGGAAGCTAAATATGATACAGGTCCTCGTGATTTATACTGTATTATGTCATCTGTTTCACTAGATTTGAGAATAGCTTGTTGAAAGTACACTTTATTGTGCTGAGAAGCAAATTTTTATTTAGAAATATTGTTTTACTGAAAAATAAACTCAAGGAAATGAAGGGGCCTTGAGGCAAAATTGCTGAAAAAAGCAAACTTGCCAATCCGTGATCTCATCATAAATTCACCTGCTCTCCTTCTGAAAATACCTTAGTCACACTGGTGTTTACCTTTGGCTGTCAGATGCATACTACCTTTAAAAGGACAGGTCTCGAAGCACCATGTGCCTAAGGCAAGCAGGATCAATCCTAAGAAGAAGCAAGCAAATATATTTTTTCTTTTGTTAACACTAGGTCGGGCATGAGAATCAATGTAAGTCCATGGTGCAACTTCACAGCAAGCTTCTCCTTCATTGTGTTTGGCAGATGGGAATAAACATAGTGGAATAACCGGCTTTGTCTGCAATCGGAGGATCTGAAACAAGATTAGGTTGATTTGAAGTAGCAGGAGTCTAAATATCAGTGCAAGGTGCTGCCTAGCACAAGATAAATGGACCTCTCTGCAGCCTCTGACACAGTGACTTGGGCAGTAAACACTGTTTTTTGTCAGAGTTGTCTTTGTGGCTACCTCAATTAGATTACCAGGATGTGTAATCCCTCTGACGGAGACGTTTCAAGAGATGGGAAACTCATCATGTCCAGTTTGTACACACACACACCTGCCACCATCATTAGGAGCAGAGAGGTCTGGTCAGCCAGAAGCCTCAGCCACGGACCCCAACAAAGGAATCCAAATCATCCTGTCCTCGTTCATTACTACACCTTCCCCTGTGAACCTAAAGACCTGTCATTGTTCAGTGCAGTTTTCAGAGTCAGAGCATACCTTTGGTTTTGAGGATGATGCTTTTAGCCGTATTCACCCATCCTCCTTCAGAGTGGACCTGTAATCTCAGAGTCCTCGTTGGAGTCCTCAAACGCTGACCTTTTTTTCAATGCAGGAGTACTCTCTGCATTTTGGACATTGCTCACTTGTCAAGACCTGCTAAGGGAAGTCCAGTGTTGTGTGAAACAGCCAGGGACCTGTCTCCCTTACTGTTAAAACCTTAGCAACAGCTGCACCCCAATGAACATACCTTTTAAGTTCCCTGGTGATTCTTTCTTTCTGCAGAGCCTCAGGATGTCACACATGGAACCCTCCGCTCGTCTGTCTCCTTTTTTCTACCCACCATGTTCATTCCTGATGTTTCCTCCCTCCTCCCACTCTCTTTGTCATTGCTTTGTTTACTTACACTGTGCTTCAGCGAAGCAGATGCACCTGTCCTCAGAGCAATATTTGGCATCTGGATATCTCCCTTGGCGGCTGCCTTTGTAACTCATCAAATGCTCTTTTGAAGCTTGCTCAGTATTCAGGCAGTGAGGCATGCCTGGGATCATCAGAGGTGAAACTGTTCCAAGCAATGGTCGGATTCAAAAGGTCGAGCTGCCACAAGCACTTTTGTGAGTTGATCATCTTTAAAATAGCAAAAGAATTCCTCCTTCACAATCTCTGCATTATCAGTCAGCAGATGGAGGGCTTCACTGCTGCATTATTCATAGTTTTATGGTGAATTTGACATGTCCAGCGGCATGCAAAGCATTGCTCCTGCGCTCCCAGTCATTTAGTGATATACAATATTAAGCTGCTAATCTAAGAGGTTTCTCCTTGATTACATGTGACAACATTCAGATTTCTATGGATCATTTACACAAACTCTTGCGCAAATCATTCGTTCATAAAATACGTTCATATACTTATATATATTTATATACTGTATATACAAGTGGATAATTCATAGCCATAGAATTAATCATTAGTCTTGATATGCCTTGAGGCTAGAAATTAATAGAGATTTAAAAAATTGCATAGCGTATATAATCATGAGCAGAGAGTATTATGTTCACGTTGAATCAGGTATTAAGAGGAAGGTATTTATTGTCAGTAATGTGCATCACTGTATCCTTTAATTAACAGACTCTGTTCCCTGCTGCACGTTGGTCAGGTCACAGCTTTGTTTCAGAGTAGTTTGAAACCCAGAGTAAAACTGAAAGAGTAATATAATAAAGAGCACAAAATGACACTACGACCACTATGCAAGTATAGCAGGTACATACGCCTGCTGTATTCAACATGTCGCTGAGGCATTTCCAAAAAATACAATGAAATTGTATCAAAATGCTACCAAATTCCTAGATAAACTAGAAGCAGAAATTATTTCCCCTTGTACTTCCCCTTTTTTGGGGGGGAATTGACTTTCTTTTGTTAAGAAAAAAAAAAAAAACTTCAAGGGCAACATATCTTTATGGTATCCAGTCATTAATACAGCCCCATGACCTTTTCACGTTGATCTTTATTCCATCAGTGTCTATCACTGACAGATTTTACAGACGTTTTCACATTGTACCTTCCTCACATTACTGTTGACTTTCTCTTCTTCATGAAAGGGGTCTTATTACTTTGAGCGATTGCTAAGAGAAGTAATAGAGATTACTTTAAATGTTATGCTCATTCTGGGATTTTCCCACGAGGCAATAGTATCACTTTCAAGGTGAAGCGGATTTGCAAGCATTAACCCAGTCATGCCACATGAATGTTAAGCCAAGACTGTATTGATCATGCCGTGGTGAATAAAACCAGTCTCTCTACACTTGAAAAGCTCTAAGCAAACAAATACATTTGAATTTTGATCTGTTTGTTAATCAGAAATGAAGAAGAAGCTGCATTACATGTCGCAACAGCAAGAAACACTAAGAAGTGAAGATTACGGATGAAATAGAGACCATAGTTCACATTAGGTGAAGTATCAGGCCTTGTAGATGCTGTTAAAGAGCAGACGGGTCAGGGATGGGTCCCCATTGGCTACAAGCCTGGCAATACTGAAAAACATACACTAAGCGAACTTTCAATCCAATTACTCGTACATGACTTCTGGCAATCTACAGTCCTTGTTTCAGTATTGATTTCAGAGGTCTGAATGCGACTCACAACTCGCGTTGGATAATGTAAATGTTGTATGAGGACGAGGAGGCCTTTGATGTCAACCGTTATTAACATCTTCCAGCTGTATTTCCTCACCTTAGACTTTCAGACTCTTAGGTGCTGATTTCAGTATTGGCGCATGGTGGTGTGTGTGTCCCTGAGTGAAAGGATTACTTTCTTGTCAAGGTGAGTCTGGTGTAGCAGTAGCAGTCACTCCTGTATTGCTCGCGGAATTTAAAAAACAAGTAGTTATTTAGATTCAACATGTTGAAATGTTCGGTGCCATGTAGTGTCTGTTGTTAGTTCAAAGTTTGGTAAATTATACAGAGGTTGTCATAAGAAATGTAAAAGTTCAACAGTATAAAAGATTTACTAGCATCAAATATTTGTTGTTTTTTTTTTTCTCCTTGTTTTATTAATCTTTTGACTCAGAGAAGCCAATACATTATCGTCATCTGGGCCCATAGAGAAGATCACGCTCTCACTTGAGGTATCTCTTCGAACATTATTTGTACAGTACATGTGAAAGCCGGCTGTGTGTCGGTCTGTATGTTGTGCACACCTTCAGAGTAGATCTGTAGGACTCGTCATTATATTATCATAGTATCATCTAATATTTGGGCCGATACGGAATTGTCATTCCCGTTCTCCGTTTTTGTCTTTTATTTCACCAATTTCCGGTCCACATTTAGTTTGTTTTTACCCGTGCATGTACTCATGAATTAATATAAATATTTTTACCTGGTGCACACTTCAAGGACTTCAAGAGTAATTAATCAGACATTTCTCTTACAGTGTTTATTCTTTTCTTACCCCTGTAGTGAGGACATAATGGGTCAATACACATTTTCAGCAACATGTAAAAAAAAAATCCGGGCAGTCGGAGCAAAAGAAATGTGTTCAGTTTCAGTTTGGCCACCATGTGCTTCTAAATAACTGGTTGTTTGTGCGTACGCTCACCTTAAGGAGTCACAGTACCAGAATGAGGTGTTAAGCTGGAAACTGGGGCAAGAAAAAGTCAGAAATATATATATATTTTTTTTTTACACCTTCCCTTTTCTATCTGTCAGCCACTGTGGATAATGGCACGGCTGTATCTATACCATGATTTAACAAGCACACTGCAGGCAATTTATTTTCTGTAAATCAGCTTTGAGGAGAAGTGAGGCCCAAAGAGGTGAGAGGCACATATTGGGTCGGAATGCTGAGTCAATAAATGCAAAACCTTTAGGTCAGTGCACAGCCGCTACAGTTGGCACAAATCTGGAGTCTAGAATGTCAAAATAAAACACAGCTTAAAGTAGAGTGTGATCTAGCCTGTACTCTGACTTGTATTTATCTCATATGGTATACTACTGTGTATAAATGAGTGTACATGAAGGCACAGTAGATGGTGATGGCGTAAGAACATTTGTCATCATTTAGGACAACAGCGATAATTACCCCGTTTACCCCAATATAATGTGTAGCCTTAGTGTTTGTGACAAGACTGTTTTCTAGCAGCTGGTGGGGAAATAGTCCGATTTTCTTTTTTCACTCTAAAGCCTGTTTAGGACAGGACAATACTGTCATATGAATATAGATTGATTATATTGCCTTTATAACATGAAATGCACAGTTTTCCACGCAGTTCTTAAATTTCAATACATATTGCCCTTTTACTTCATATTATGAAGCTCCCTGTTTTTTTTTTATTTTTCCACATTTCATATGATTGTAAATAAAGTGTAATAGTCAAAATATTTTTCCGAGTAATATGCAGAAATAGTACAGTATAACCACAACCTTTCTTTCTCGTGTCTTTGCAAGCTGCTCTAGGTAGTAAATTGCATTTAAATGAGTGAGGGATTTACACGTTTGCTGGAGCTGTTACATTATGGCCTTTTAAATTCAAAGTAAATGTTGGTGACATTTGAACTGCAGATGTCTGCTCTTTTACTTTGACCAACACCTTTGCTAGGGCTGCAGAAATATCAGTTCATTCATGGATAACCTGTAACTACAGAGTTCAGTGAAAATTGGATTTGATACTTTTATGTGCGTATGCTATATAAATCCTATAATTATATGCCTGTGTATATATCTGTTCAAAATGATATTTTAATAATGTTTTCAGTACATAGCTGCTGGTCTTATTTTCACACCATAAACATCTCCGATCAATAATGCAGCAGCCAAACTCAAGAAAAAAGAATATTTGCTTATGCAACGTTTTGAATATGTTCATCACTGTGTCATTATTTAGCTGAGTTTGTGGAATCTCACCTGCCCTTATTGAAAGAGCTGGAGACACTATGAAAAATACATTTCACTACAACACAAAAGCAGTGCATTGTCGGCTTTCGTGACTGAGAATAGACTGAACTAAATCATTTGAATCCCTGTATTTACCGTGTGAATTTTTTAAGACCAAAAAAAAGTGTTCGGAGCAGTTAATTGTGTTTACAGACCTTTGAATTATTGTCAGGGTTTTGGCAATGCCAGCCAGTTGATGGCTCGAATGTCAGTCACGCAGGTGTCAGGAAAGGCTGCAAGAGTGATTGCAATGCTGATGTAACTTGGGCCACCGTATATGTACGGCAACACAGTGTTCTGGGTATCATATTTCATGGAGAGAAAGGCACTGGAGAGATGTGGTAAAGGTTGTGGAGCAAGAGAGAGAGATAGAAAGACAATACGGGTAGAAAGAGGGGCTGAGAGAATGGAACGATATTGAGTGATTGAGAGAATTAGGAGAGTGGCTGATGGTCAGTGATGGATCCAAGCAGATCAGTCAGCCATGAAGGACTCTGGTGCATTGATAAGGAACCTGTGTGAGGACAAAGACGAGCAGTTGTTACTTTTTCAAGAATACCACAGGAGAGTAAATGCTGAAGCCTGAATCTATGCAGAGTCACCTTTAGTGTTTGGCTGGTTTGTCTCGCTTATAATAAAAGCCTTGTGTAAGATAAACAGTAAGTTCTGGGATGCCCTTGGGGAACAACAACAACAACTTATGTTTTTTGCATCAGGGGGAGAGATGAGAAACGTGATGTCTGTGCTGTGTTTATGATATCAGACTCAATGCAGAGTGACTCTGTGTGTGTGTACTTTTAAGAGCTCTTTTCAAATCCTTGTGAAACCGCTCTCTTCTATTATAATTTCATGTCCAAGAAATTTTTATAAAATATCAACTGTCAGGCAAAATGTTGTTGTAAAGAGCTCCGCTGGAATTTATAGCCGGCAATCAAAACGAAATAAATCTCATCCAGGGATTGGCGTGAAACTTAGAGTGACATGAAACACAGCTTTTAATATGCACGCTTTCAATCTGGTGGAATTGCTTTACAGGAAGAGATTGCCACATTCAGGTTGTACCTTGCCATGGATGATAAATACTTGAAGTCTGTTGTAGTACAACGGAAAAATACAAATTGATTTTTCTCCATTGGCTAGATGACACTAAAGCCGAAAGAAATTGCTCTGATTCAAAACATAAATGAATAAAAAATGGTATGCTCCTCGTGCAGGAGATGAAGAATTTATGGTGAGTAGACTTCCCTCAACAACCTTGTGGCCTGGTGCTTTGCCAAAAGCAACAAACTCACCTCATTGGCAGTCTGAACGGAAACTTATGCTAACAGGCTCATCGGTTCATAAATAGAGTTATTGCCTTATTTTTCAGTTCATGTTTTAAAAGGATGTTTGGAACAAAATCCAACTCACCAATTTAAGAAAAAAAACTATTATGTTTCACTTTTGTGGAAAAGTGTTTATCTCAAAAAGTTTCAGGCATCGAGCCAAACAAAACGTTATTCAGTGGTCTTGAATACAGATCAGAAAACAACTGGAGCATGTGTGTGCATATGTGTTGTTATATGTTGTCAGAACAGACCTAACATCCAGTCTGACGCAGTGGCCTCATTTTAGTGGAGGCCAGAGCTGAACATCCAGTCAAGTTCAGAGTATTCTTTCATTTGAATCCAGATCGATGCATTGATGTGAACAGTCCTCCATCATTCTCTAACTGCAGTAGTTTATCCTCTTGTTCTGATCAGAGATGGGGATTCAGAATTAAAAGGGTGATGTCCCCACTCCTTTTTCAGTTCTTGGATCATTTGCAGAGGGGGAATACATCTCAACCTCTGCTGACAGCGTCCACGTTGTTTCTCTCTTCCATGTATTCTGTGTATGTTAGGCATTTTATCAACCGCACATTTTTACGCTGGAGTGACAAATGGAGTTTGTTGAGGTATAAAAAAGTCTCACACAGGTAGGCCAGCTTTGCAATCCAGTTGCCATCAACTTCTCCTAGGACAAAAACGCTTGCAGGCGCCAGCGAAGCTCGCCAAATGATTTAGTACCATCTGAACTGTGTTTTCAGCTGCAGCTGCTCGTTGTCCAGGTCCTTGGTGTCACAAAGTTGTTCAGATAATCAATCGCGTGTTGAGTGCATGTGCTTTGATAGTATCGATCACTTCAACAGCATCATTCATTGCCTGGTTAAGCTCCTGTGACAGTTTTTTACTTGCCAACATTTCACAATGAATGACACTCTCACAACTTGGTGCTCCTTTTTTTTTTTTTATTTTGGAGGATGAAGACAGATAAGCTGCCATTCATTGCTGCTTCACCATCAGTACATACACCCACACAGGGGATCCAGCGGAGCTTACTTCAAAATATTCCACAGGCTTGTTCTTAATGAATGTTTTGTTTCCAAGTGTCAGAGTAGCCTGGAAGCTTTCAGCGCCTTGTTAGCTAGCTTCTCTCCACATGCGGCACATAAAGGGTTTGCGGCAACAGCATCCTGCGATAAATCAATTTTTTTTTTTTATTTAACTGTTCTCATATTTTCACTTGAAAGGGTTTTTTGTCATTTTACTCTGTTCCGTTGTTATTGCTGTCACTGTTTTTCAGCTTTAACTTGAAAAAAAACTTGCTAATGTCAACTTTGTTTTTCCTTCTGTTAGCTTATGGAACACATGTAGAACCTATGGGCTGCAACAAATGGGCCTACGTGTCACTTCATCTTAATACATTTCATTCATTACTTTTTAATTTTGTCCCGTTTTATTTAAAAACACTGAACAATATACAGATAATTTGCGATTTGAAAATACTACTTTTACAGGTCATTGCAGACTGGTGCCCACAGGTTTAAGGTTGAAGAGGTGAGGTAAGAAGCCTGGCTGCTCATTATTTTAATGAGTGTCCTCACAGTGCTATTTGGCACAAATGTGCGTGTGTGTATGTTTGTATTTTAAAATCTAGAAAAGCTCTTTATTGAAATGAGTAATCTTACTTAAGATCAGAGTTTTAACTAAAAGGATTCCAAGTGTTTCCTACATAAATCCTAAAATCTCCCCTTCTTAAAAGAGCTTCCATCCTGTTAGTACTGTATATACTGTAGTGTTTTAATTAAGACACTAGGTCAAACTAAATGAAGTGTTAGGAAACATCATTCTGTAACAATATTTCCGTGTTCGACAGTTCTTGGTTTTAGCTCCCAAAATGTTTTACCTGTGTATGCGTTGGCTCGTGGGCATGAAATGATCCCTTTGATTTTTGTCTTTATACCAGAACAAAGATGTTTGAACCATTGTCTCTTTTGTGGTTTGAATAGCATGGAGTATGCACGGCACATTAAATTTTTGCCTTTTTTCTTTTGCTTTTTGAAAATGTTTAATATGTCAGGGTAGCATATTTTCATATTGCTGTGCAGATTGTTTTGTCAGACATTTCAAAGAGATGCAGAGACAGATGAGGAATTTATTATAGGCTACTGATCATTTTTGGGTCACTGAAATAAGCTAATTATAAAGTGACAGCAGTGAGGTTGTGCTGTTGTAACAGTCAAAAGTAGAAGAAAATGATCTGCTGTTTGCTTTTGCTCTTATGGGAAAAAGCGGTTCATAAAGATCATATGTCCATGGGTCCCTTCTCTTTCAATGTGAAGTGACAGGCTGGAGATATCCATGAGAGCTTCAGGGAGCAGAAGAAATAGTGTAACTGCAGCCCTGTCACTACACATCAAATGCATGAGTCAGCACTGGCTCTCAAAGATCATCTGTGTAAGGAGGCTTCTCCTTTTGATACTAAGTGACAAGCCAGAGCATATCTATAACAGGACAGAATAAACAGCTGCCGCATTGTCACTATTCCCAAAACTAAGAAAACTGAATCCCTATTGACACTGCACTTAGGTCAAATCAACATAGCGTGGATTGCGTCATCAGTTTGCTCAATTTTCAGGACCTATGCACAAAGTATTTTGCCCTAATGATATGCTGGAGCCCATAACGTTTTGCACCAGAGTGCAATTTTCCACTTGTTTTGCATCTGAGTTTCTAGTGTTTCAGGATTTCAGTACACAGATTGGTCCATAATGAAAACCCTCAAATTGCGTGTCTTTAATGAACACACGCAGAGCTCTCCGCAATTACAAACCAACTTTCATGTCATTACACATTAATTCTTTAATTCGTTCATTCATTCATTCATTAATCATTCAGAAAGAGAGAGAGAAAGGTATGTTTCACTTCTAGCTGTTTTTTTGTGTTTTTTTGTATTTTCAGTTTGCACATCAAAAATCTGAGTGGAAATGGAAAATGTGAATAAGTGCAATGGAATAATTGTGTGCGACTGCATGTGTGGAGCAATGAGGAAATTGAAACAGAAGCTTGTATTAAAGAAATTACAGTGAAAGTGAAATACAGAAATACCATAGATGGAAAGCAGTAATGAAATACCACCATGTATGAAGAGCTGTAGAAAGGAATGTTAGATAAAGGCTGTGACAAACTGCTAAAGAGTTTGAAACAACAATATATTATTCAAACCGGCGGTTCGGTTCGGTTCGGTTCGGTTCGGTTCGGTTCGGTTCGGTTC
>JAPQRN010000016.1:8486665-8522955 GCA_037367275.1 Coranthus polyacanthus
GTGTGTGTGTGTGTGTGTGTGTGTGTGTGTGTGTGTGTGTGTGTGTGTGTGTGTGTGTGTGTGTGTGTGTGTGTTTTGTCATGTGAGATGTTATTTTGATATCCACTTCATAGTTATTTGCTTATTAATAATAGACACATGCTGTGAGAATGTTTAATATGTTGACTGCTTTTCCCTGAATATTAGATGAAGTAGGTCAACTATGTCTTTGAATTTAAGGTTTTAAAGTATTTTAAGGCACATGCAAGACCACATACATTATGTCATAATATGTCAAGAATACTTTGATAAGTGTTACGTTTTTGTAATTAAGCTTAATTTTAATTGACTACGATAACTAAAGGACAACTATTTTCATCTAAATTAATTGATGTATCTGTAGTAATGGGGTGGCTTGAAGAGGATTTGTTTTGACCCGGGTCAAAGAGGGTTTTAAGAGCCTTTTAGAGGAGAATTTATTTTGACTTGCATCGGTCTGCGTCTCCAATCTGAATATTGAGTGTGGGGAGAAGAAGAAAAATATATTAAATGAAAGTCTGGTGTGATTTGTATGAAATTCATATTTATTCCTTTTCTGATATCTGCGCATTGCCCACAACTGTGCTAAAAAATGGGAACCATGTCTCCAGTTATGCTCAGTCTGTGAGAAGATTCCGTTCATCCCTCAGGCCTGTAATCTGTTTTGCCTTCCCTGTTGCTACATTTCAGCTCAATGATGTCAGGCAGGTTTATGGTCAGCCATCACTCTTAAGAACAATAGGATCAAGGGTCAGCCTGAGCCTTTCCCTCAGCAAGACCACGCAATATCACTCTCAAGACAGGTCCTGCTTTCCCCCCATCCATGGTTATTGGCTGAAATATCTGCTCGCCGTGCTGCTTTTGACATGTAATCTACTGCTAGCCGTAGTGGAGAAGGGAGCCTGATGATAAATCTTCTGCGGGACTGAGCATGTTTTATAGGTTTCACATCCCTGCCGCTAAACTATGCTTGAGTGTTCCCTCAGCATTGGTGCTGAATGTAAAACAGTTCAGTGTGGTGGGCAGTCTCTGGGGAGAACCGTGTGCATTCTGCAGCACATCACATAACTTACGAGGTCTAGGCTTCATAGTTACTTCATGGTAAAGAAAGCAGCAGTTAGGTGGGACATCATACTGTATGAGGATTGCGCTGAATCCCATAACATGAAGTAGAGATGCAAGAAAACATTGATACCCTTAAATATCATGTCATTATGTTTATGATTATGTTTTGTGATACTGCACTGATTGATTTTTAATTGATAGTTTACATGTATTCACAGTAGGGAGTGTGATAACTGCAAATGCATATCCCACTGTTCTGATTGGATAAAAACAAATTGTTTTTCAAACACAGATTTTGTCCATATGGTGGTGTGTTATACCTTGATAGTTTTCCTAAAATTATATTAAAAAATCGCATATGTTGCCTTGCTTATAGTACCGGAATATTATCCTGGAAACTAGACACTATGTACCTGAGAGTAAATGTTTCATTTGCTTTGGCAGATCAGTCTGGCACTGCTCCCATTCAAACTGATTTTCACAGGCCGGACCAATCACAACTGCGGGGCAGGTCCAGTGTGGTTCGATACGATGACTGGCTGCCACCTGTGATTCTTCAAGTTAGGCACTGGCTTTTGTCCATGTGGGAAAACTTACCATGGAACCCCTGAACGCAGCGTGAACCACTCATTCTGTAACAGCCAGCCCTGCCCCAGCACCAGCAGAGTTTGTTTGGGGGGGTTTCTTTCATGCACTGCTTGATCCACAGATCGTAATTTCAATAAATGGATAGTTAATTTTGTCACAGACACGATCATATATAGCTGTGTGATTTTTAAATGCTCAAAAATACGTTCCCCCCCGATTCTGTTACATTTAATGTGATCAAAATCATCACTGAAGCTCATGCCAATAGATTTACTGATTGCCAGATAAGAAAAAATAAACGACAAAAGGAGCAAATCGCCATACTGAACGGCCCAGCCTGATCCGACTGACAACATTCTCATTCTGATACACTCCCAGTATTTTCCATTAAAAAAGGAGTAAATAATGGCACTTGACTGACAAGAAAGATGTGTTCCCATATTTCCAACAGAACTTGATGAATGTAATTTACCAGCTGGCGCAATGTCCCATGTGTCATTGATGACTTATAGATCTATCCTAATGCATCCATTGATGATGCCGCTTGAAAATCAAAAATGAACCGAGAGCAGCCTGAGACTCTCATGTAAGAATTGGTCTGGAATTGCCAGGCTACTGCAATATATCACAATATATTGTTGTGATATATAATTGTAGATACATAGAGTGATAGATAAGTGTAACCCCTGTATTATGATAGGTACAGGTGGAAAAACTGTTCATCTAATGGCAGAGGCTCAAAAAAACCCAGAGCACTCATTGGTTGCTAATGAAGAAATGTTTATTGTATGGAGACGGAACAGGAGACATGTTTCCTCCTTTCTTTTCTCAGCACATTTTTTTTATAGGAAAATTCATGACAAAGAAACACATGTCCATTAGTCACTTATGGCATACATTAGACTTTAATTATCCACCACCAACCTATAGAAATTCCTTCAAAACACTTAGGTGGACCCCTTCCGTGATGTCTTTTGATTGTCAATGGATCCCATCCTCAAAAGATACTGTGCCCCAAGCAGAAACTAAAAACGCCTTCAGGAACAACAGGATATACAAGTATAAATGAATACATGTATGTATATTTGTATGGTAATGGTTATACATAGATGATAAACATATAAATGTAAACTATAAACCTACTGCCCTAACATGGAGGAGACGTGATGCTCAGTACTGCAGAGCACGCTATTGACAGTAAGTATTGTGCATTCATTTGCTTCTATTTGTATGCTTGACATTCACACACAGATTTAGCACATAAAACTACAAGATTCATGCACCACAAAGAAGGTAATGGTAATTAAAATGCTGCAGAATCAGTTTGCACTCTGCAGGAACCACTGCCTCTCCTGTGCATTTGAATAATCGAACCATTTCCTCCAACATTTTTCCTTTCCTGCATCAACAATTCATTTTTACCAACAGTAACTCCAGGATCGACACAGATCCTTTTCAACTGTGGCAGGTGTTTCAAAAACAGAAGATGAATGGTCTTTTTTTTTCTTTTCTTTTTTTTTTTTATACGAGGTGTTTTAAACTATCCAAGCCCTGGAGAGATTTATATTCTCTATCATTGAATCCTCTGCGTTCATTACAGCTCATGGTCCTACATTTATGCCTACAAACAGACATCCCACAATTTATTGATTGAAAAAGACAAAAAGGTCTACATTGTAGCCTCTCTGAGATGCAGGGGTTAAATTTTGTTTCTTTCTTGCAAAAACACCAGGCAAATTAGACAGACAGAAAGCTGCGGAGCAGTTGTTTGTAATGACAAATGCTATGGCAAAATAGAGTTGTGATTTCTTTCATCTTCCCTTAGTTACATAAAGTTTTCATGGCAAAGTGTTCTCGCTGCCTATTCACAACAAGGTTTTCTGTTTTTTACTGTGCTACATGTCACTCACCCTGGCCCAGTTTCATTGCATTTGAATGACAGAGACTTCATTTTGTTTGAATGAAAGAAGATGCAGACACACAGGCCGATTTGATGGAACTCGGCAGAGGTGGTGTTCGTGATTGCTATTTACAGGAGTGTTTATGTCAGACACGGAGAAGAGATCCAGCATGTTTTAACTACTTAACAGCTGTCTCCCAGAACAGCCTGAAAAAAGGGCCCTCGTTTCCCTTTCCCAGCTTATCCTCGAAACTTTACTGTATATTTACTATACTATACTTGCTATATTTAATACAGTGCACAAAATTGTGTGTGGTTACTAAGGAACAAATGAGGAAGGAATGAGGAATGAGCTGTTAGCGGCCATCAATAAGGTCACGGTGAAGTCTAAACTGAGCACTTACAAGCGAACAGACTGGCAGACACAATATTAATGAATCATTAGGTAACGGAATAGTTCATAAATATCTATCATTACATATGCCATGTGTCAATTTGCTCCTTCTATACTTTCACTTGCTATTTTCAGTATGAAGGAAGGAAGCTGCGGTATAAGAATCCTTAGCTTTGTTAGCTTAGTTCAGCTTTAGGTTGAAGATATTCTGGCAGGCAAGAATCACAGTCAAACGTTGGTGATAACGCTCTGCAGATCAGAATGTTGTGATGATTATCTATGGTAGGTGCACAAAAGGCTGTGTTCAATTTGAGACAACACCTTGTTAAAAATCACGTACTGCGCAAGTAAGTAGTGTCCACGGTGTACTGTCTAGAGTGTACTAACAGAAATATCTGAATTGAGACACGCTTGCAACGTTCTTCAGCAGCTCTTTGAGGATCACAGCTAGTAACGACCCATTCAACACTGCGGCCACTTATTTTGAAAAAGAGCTAACTCTGCACCCAATTATAAGGGGCATAAATTCACATTACTATTATTATTATCTATGCTATTCACTTGTCTTTACCTGCTTCAAACAGAGCAATTTTAACTGATTATCATATCATCTTCATTCCTTTATTCTTCTTATTCCTATAATGTCACTCTAAATCTCACCTATGAACCTGACCGTGAATATGACTGAAGGCGGGGCCAGGTTTTGCGTCATTTTATTTAAGAATGAGGACATTTTCTTTCCACATCTCGACCTGCAAATATCAAACTGAATTCAGTGTTGACCTGTGACCGTGAAGGCAAAACTATCAGCTCACTGCTGTAGGATTCACACAGCTCTCCTTTGACAATATTAAATAATATGCTATGCTACATGTCACAAGTCATGACAAGCAGCCAGAAAGCTAACAATGCCTGCTAACTTAAGCTAGTACTAGCCAACTCTTTTGCAAAGCAAGCAATGCCTTCTTCTGTCAAATGTGTGTATAACTAATTAAATTTCATTTCCACGTGTTTGCGAAAGGGGTTGATGCTCTGCTAACCGCTTCAGTAGCACGCAGTTAAAAGTTAAAAGAGTGTGTGCTACTGTCTGGATGTAAATGTGAGGAAGTATTGGAAGAAACCAGTAGCATAGGGAAAAGGCGTCCGTGGCTTTTTGAGGTATGATTTATGACATGCTCCTTATTGTAGAGTGAAACATAACCCTTAGTACTTCAGGATTCCTAAAAGTGTACTGGTTGTAGTGGTAGGGAGACATTTTCCAGAAGAGATACTTTTGTGTAGTGGAATGCTTTGCTATACTGCTTTTCTGTATTTTCAGCTTCTCTAAATATAAACACATGAAAATCCAAATGTGCTGCCACCAGCAGATGATGTCCCTTTTTTAAGATGAATTTACATTTCTGGAGTTGTGACAACACTTCTCTTTTTTTTCTGTGTGCAGTGATGTGCACCAGCAGTTTTAATTTGGAAGATAATAAATCACAGAATAAACATGTGCGGCACATTATTGAGTATTTTTGTTTAGATTGTAAATAATATGCAGCCCAATGTTGATATTTGAGTCATTCTGTAAAAACCTGTTCATTGTACGTACTTTATGATCTATAAATGACAAACACTGAATTATTTGTGCTAGGATTAGGTTAGAGAAAGAACTTCATGGCAATATGAGAGTGAGTATTACAGGAAAAAGGACAGTGTGATGTATGAAAATCTGAGTGATAGTGGGTAGTTCTAGTGTGCAGTGTGTCCATGCGCTTGCCTTCATTAAGAATAACGCTTGGCCAGTTCACTTTTCCTTCTCTACGCCATTCATTGTGCTGTATTATTCCACCCACACCCAAACATCCTCTACATTTCTGTACCCTGGGGTAGAGTTGGGTAATTGATTGACACGCTTTAACCACTGTTCTGAGCTTTTCTGTCTGCTGAAGAGGGCAATAAGGTCAACGCCTATACAACAAATATCAAGTCTGCACACATATATAGTGTCTGTAATATCAGAAATCCTTTTCCGTGTAGGTTAGCTGCTCTGCCACAACACTTTTTTTCATCACAGCTCCAGCTCTATCTATGGCTGTGAAATACCTTCTTTTTTTTTTATAAGAGGGAGATGTACAGTTGTTACATGCATCATAGATGGCAGCAAGGTTGCACAAAATCCAATACTCGCATGAGGTGAATATAATTGTGCACGGTGCCCAACCCTTAAATTAGAGGCTGTAATTGGAACAAACACACGGGGCCTGCTGCCTTTAAATTGGCCGCAAAAGATTTAATCAACCAAGAGAAATGGCCATTATCCATTCAGCGAGATACTGGGGATGACAGAAACCATTAATGTAACTTTTCACAGATCCCGCTTTCTTTTGACAGAGCTGCATACAATTCCTTTTTAATGAGCATGCCCTCTGTTTATGGCTAGAAACATTTTGAAATTGACTAAAGTATTAAATATTTAAGGATCTTTTTGGATTGTGCAGCAGGGGGTGTTTGTTTATTTCTGCAAACTAGAAAAAAAAACAAGATCACTCACATGTGTACTAAGATGTAATCTGTGTAGGCAGTGGTGCAAGCATATTTTTGGACACTAAAATTGTACTGTGCTGTCTGAATTACGTAGATTCAACCAAATCAAAGCAAGCTCGACCGGGCACAGGCTGAGAGTCCACTAGTGTTTACTTCACTGTTGCAAGTTTGCCGATTTTGGGACTCTACTGAAAATTATAATCATTTATCTAATCCTAAAAAAGTTAGATGTGGGCGTTAGCTTTTGTTCCCATGATTTATTATATTGTTATATCTACTGTTGAACAAAAATAGGATACCAATTGAATTATTTAGCCATTATGCAATGACAAAATGCCAGCATTAAAGGGGTTTGTGCAGAAGACATAAAGTTATGCTCACAGGAGCAAATAAGAAATTTGAGCATACATTTGTTCCACATGATTGCTCCTTGTGTGATGATTCATGCAGCATACTGTTACATTTTTGAAACATGGTGTTCAATCAAGCTGCAACCAAGGCTCCAGAATTAGTGCAATGAGACCTTTTTTTTTCTTTATTAGATATGGCTTCGCATTGTAAGCTGTTCTTTATCAAATTTGGGTGCTGGATACAGTATCTTGAAGGATAAAAAAAAAAATAAAGCAAAAGACGTGTGCACCCTGTGGATGAAAGCGACGTGGTGCAGGAAATAGATATTTTACTCAACAAGCGAGGATTTACTGTTGAATGTACTGTTATAATAACAGATAAAGGCACTATTTTCTTCATCTGTGCATAAGAGCAAACTCACAAATGCTAAAATGCTTTTATAAACCGTCCATGTCATATAAAAACGTATTTATTTTTCAAGTAAAAACAGTTGGATATTAAGCTTTTTATTTCTCATTTACTTGATGATCACTTATTTCATCTTTTCAATAAGTAGACAGAAGACATTTCCTGCAAGTTTTGTCTATACTGACAAAACCAAGAATTTGCAAAATAGAAAGAAATGATGTTCTTTCACATAAGACGCCTAAGTTTAGGTCGTGCATT
Source organism: Coranthus polyacanthus (assembly GCA_037367275.1). Classification (NCBI taxonomy): domain Eukaryota; kingdom Metazoa; phylum Chordata; class Actinopteri; order Kurtiformes; family Apogonidae; genus Coranthus; species Coranthus polyacanthus. The sequence continues at coordinate 8,494,177 of JAPQRN010000016.1, forward strand.
CAGATCAGCTACTTGACCGGCTAATTATTTAACTCTTTCACACCTTCTGTTTTGTAGATACCACAAAATATCCCTGCTATTAAATTCCCAAATGGAAAACATCCCGTTTACAAACCAACACTTTTCAAGTAAATTCTGCTTACATATTCCCTTTTAATATGCAGTAAAAACATTTGAAGTGAGGGGGAAAAAGATGCATAATGAGTCTCTGTAAAAAGAAAACATGCGCATACATAGAAAAGCAGCAGAATTACCAACTACCATATAGTTGAAAATATTCAGCCTACAGAAAATTCACTCTTATGTTGTCTCCTTTCTAATGACTTGCTCATGCATAAAGGATTTTTTTTTATACACACAGAAGAAGTCATATCCATATGCTGGTAGACATATTTAGGGAAGACTTTCATCACTGTACAGATATAATAGTTGTTTAATCTGTAAAGATGTGAAGGCAAGATGGTGGATTGGTAATCTAGTTCTTCTTGTGGGTTGCAGATCAAATGTGGGTCTTGAATGTAATTTAGTAAAACAAACAAAACAAACAAAACACTTATAATAATGTAGTCAATTCCCCATATTTCATTTCCCTGTTTTCTTGCGAATAGCTGTGACTTTATATCGACAGGTATTTATCAGTTCTTGTTTGTCTGCTTTGCCGATTTGCATGACAGTCTCTTAAACAACAAAGCAACAATTAGAAAGACACAATTAATGTACCTCTTATAGTCTTGATTAATTATTTTGTCAATGAAATGCCAAACAAATTGCAAGAAGAAATCTTCAGAATGTTTTACGTAGCCTAAAGAGATGTGTTCATATTACTTGCTTCTTAAAACAGCAGTTTAAAAGATGAGAGGGTCTTTTGTCCAGTTTCACTTGAGCTGAACACAAAAATGAAAAACATATTGCATTAAAGTGGATGAAACCATGGATTGAAACCTAGTTCAAAATCAAGTACATTTCTTTTTACCAGTTTTCTGCACGCGGCTGTCTTATCAGATTTATTTATGTATTATGCTGGAAAAGTTTCAAAAGTCTTAACAAGCCCAGATTATTAAACAGCATTTTAGTTACTCTTTGTTTCTGAAACAATACTTATTTAATGGAGCTGTAATCACCTGTATTGTAATGAATGAGTATGAAATAAAATGCAAGGGTAGCTTTGTGGTGCTTGCATAGCTGAAGATAAAAAAAACACATAAATGATAAATACAAGCGGATGAATATAGTATCAATGTTCACATTTTTGAGTGTCAACAAGCCATTTCTAGGCATTACAATTAAATGAATGGGAATATATTACAGTAAAGTAAATAAAAAGTAGAAAGTAAGTTTTTGAGTTTTGAGTTTTGAATATCTGTCTCAGTTTTATCCTGAATGAGTCGTTGTTTTGTCTTGATGTCAGTGAAACAATCTCAACGTGTTAGCAGTTTGTATTGTACTAATATTTGGAAACAGATTGAATGTACTGTTGCTGTGCTGTTCCGACATTATACTGTGCACTGACGCTCACCGTGTTGCTGGGGAATATTTGTGCATTTTATGCAAACTCTAGTAACATGTGGTGTGGTCTGGTGACACATGATAAATGAGTCTTTTAGCAGAGAGTAACTGTTTACTGTTGTCCTCAGCCATTTTCGATAAGCTGAGAGCTTTAACTACGTTTTAATGTTACAAAAGCGAACATGTTTTAATCACAAGTGCTGTCACTTGATTGAAGCAATTTCCTGTGGTCCTGTAAAGTATGAGGTTGCAAAGTAATTGAATTTGGGCCATAATTAAAAAGTGCAAGGAGCCATGTGATCTCTTCCCCCATGCCTTTCATCTTTGTAATTTCATAGCAGTTTACATCTGAGAGGCCAAGTTTTGATTACTGGATTTGATAATTTATAGAGTTCCTCTGTGCTTTATGTGCCATGTAAAGGTACACCAAGAGCCTGTTTAATTGGACGTGCAGTTTAATCGACAAGATTAAGAGGAAAACAGGATCGAGATGAGATGAGGAAATGGACAGAGATGACAAGGACGATAAGCAGAGCAGTCTGCATTAATAACAAAATTAATGATGTTGTATTACTTTATAATCTCGTGCCCTGCTCAGAACATTCAATTTGATTTCTAAAGCCCAGTTAAGACCAAAGATTTGCAATGAGACCAGACCATTTTAAGATGTTGCAGGGAGAAGTTGCAGCAGTGTGAATTGACCTGTATTTTTTTCAGTATTTATGGGCTGTAGCTCACTGGTCGACAAGAATTATTGGCCGTTCCCCTGGTGAAATCCTGTCTCAGTGGTGTTTTCTCCGCGTATGTTGTTATGAGTTGACACAAACTCCTCTAAACTCCTCTAATCCACTCCAGGAATAGGTGGGAGAAATTCTGGACCCTCTTTTTTTCTTTATGTTTTCACTGTTTCATCACTGTGAGAAATGCAGCTGGAGCAAGTAACCCTCTACCGTCATTCATGTTTTAAGACTCTACAAATTACAGCCAGTTAGAATGGACGTAAAGAGAGCCGTCGCTATGGAAACGGTACACTGTCTCATCTTGGTGTGAACTTGCAGGTTTTCAAACGCTATAGACCAACGCATTTCAAAGAGTTTGCGTAAGTTTTCAGCTTGTCTCGCCGTGAATCTTTGGTCTGAATTGGGCTCAAACTATGTTGAAGACACTTTAAATACTTCTGTCTGTTACTATGTCAAAAAGGGGCAAGGTGTTCTTCTGTTCCCATGCCTGGATGCAACCATGATCACATCATGTTCCCATGGCTCCTTGAACCCCCCACCCCAGATATTCCTCAACTCGTAATTGCAAAGACATTTCAATTAGCACAATATCATTAGACAGCTCTGCAACTGTAGAATGATATGCCCTGAATTATTTAGGGGAGTAGCGGTGGAGGGAGGATAACACGTGTGAATATGGAGCAATGTGAGAAAACCGGGTCGAAGAGTCTCCAGCATCAATAGCACAAGCATGACAGAGAGAATGAGGAACAATAACAGATCACAGTTTAGATAATGGAGGAAACTGTAGGAAAAGAAATTAGATAACAATGACAGGAGGGGCAGAGAGAAAACAGCTACAGTAATAAATAGAAGAGGAATAGATGTCAGCATGTTGTACTTCTCTATCATACATGATGATTCCAGGGAAGACAGGTTTATTTTTCACATGTGTTATCTTAGCACTCAGGTTTGGTTTGACGCTTGCATTGTTGCTTGTTTGTGAGCCGGTGATATGTGAAGATGCTCCTGCCGCTGCACGCTGTGTGAATCACTCATCTGCATCCACAGAGGATGAAAATGATGAGTCAACTACGCCGCTGCTTTCAGCTTTAGTTAAAGTGTCTATTTGGTTGTCACATTTACTTCTGGTCTCTCACTAGTAGCCAATTATCGTACTGTAGTTTGCCATTATCCTAAATTAACAGCATTGGTGTGACACACTCCGTGCTTCATGTTATAGCTACTGTGTTTGCAAACAGTGCAGATGCTAGTATATAAATTGGATTTATGTTTGATGCATGATGTTTATGAGAGTCCTGCTGTAGATACCTGCAGGCATAGATTTTAGTCTATAATACAGCCCTGCACTTCACCCTTGAGGGCAACCCTGTAATACTATACATATTGGACATGACCAGGCTACGTCCTGCTCTAATTTATTCAATACGTTTTTATTCACTTTGTGATATCTAATAATTTGATTTGCATCACTGAACAGCACAAATCACAAGGAATCTGATCTTTTCAATTTTGCTGGTCTGTGCCACTTCCATACGTGGTCCTAAATCAGACACAGATCTGATCTTTTGAAATGGGATGATTGTCAGATTTTCACGTGACTCTAGATTGAGATTAGTCACAACGCTGCACTGGAGGGAGTCACCCACATATCACAAATTTAAATGAGCTCAGTCTCAAACATGTACAGCGGTAAAGCAGCAGTAATGTGAATCCAAAAACATCATGTAAAATAAACAATGACTGGGACCAGTGTGCAATAACTACCTGATAATACTTACATATGCTTACATACATATATTTTTTACTTAAAAGTAAGGTTTGGAATCCACAACCTTAACTTGTCGTGGAGTCTTTTCACTGTGTGCTTTAGTTGTTAGTAGTAGTAGTAGTTTAGTTGGCCACAATTTTACACACTTAATTTATAAATTCATGTGACAGAGGGCAGTGATCACAATGAGTAGAACGTTTTAAGTGGAAAACGTTATGTAACTGGAGTCTGATCCCTCAGTTAAGAATCTCCACCGTGTAGAAAACACAAAAATACGACAAAACACAAGCAGCCTGAGCTGACCAATCTCACTTCTTGCAGCCCACTGTGGCACTTGTGTGTACTTCTACAACCACCATATCAGCCACTCTTCAGCACTAGCAGGTTAGCAAGTCAGGCAGCCTTTTCCCCACCGTAACATTTTAGGCTTTGAAGCAATATGCTGGCAGTCACACAGATGAAACTCTGCCTTTTAATTATCATGACTACTATGCCATCACTCATGAGTATGTAGTAGAAAGGGTTGTAGCTTCCAGTTGAGCCGCACATAAATTCCTCCAGAGTTGGAATGGTTTTAGTTTCGGGGGCGTGGCTATAAAAGAGGCGTGAACTGGGCTTCACCTCGGTCCATTTATAAAGTTTTTATAAAGTGGATGTCAGAGCACTCTCTTGGCTCTCTGTCCTGCATGTGGACTCTTTGGAAGAAATTGAACCTCCTGCCTTGGCAGCCGGTCGCTGAGATAAGCTTATCTTACAGTGTGGAAGTCAGTAAAGCACCACTGTGAGACACTGAAATGACTTCTTCAGAGTGTGTAAGGTTAGTTATCCTGTAACCCCTGTTCTCTGATAACGTAATAACCGGAACACCCACTTTGCATAAACCAAGAAAAAGGTGGGCTTATCTCAAATGATGAGTGAAGCCGCGTCAATCACTTTGGGATAGGAGGTAAGGGGTAAGTAGGCAGTTTGCTGGTTAATGACATGGAGACTTTGGAGAATAATGCTGAGAGAGCATATCCCATAGTGAACAGGGGTTACGTAAAACCTGACCCTAATGCTATCTTTCATTTTAGCAGCAGCTGACAAGGAAAGAAAGGGGCTATCAAAACTTGATGTTAAGGTCTTTATGTTATATGACCTCCCAAGTTGTGTGTGTGTGTGTGTGTGTTTTTTCAGTCAGCACCTGTTAACGACGTGAAGTTCTTTATCAGGTTAGCAGAATGTGATCAGTTTCTCAGCTCAACGTCAGAACACAAAGTGTACAGAACTAACTCAAGTGTGAGATGGATACATTTATATAAATGTAATCAATTTATATCTGCAGCAAATGTACACACTTACTGGTATGGAGCCAGCCGCCAGTGTAAAACAGAATCAAACAGAATGTTGATTTTTTTTTTTTATATATATATATCGGTGTCTCCGTCCCACACATTGATGGCCAGTCGATGATTAAAACTCCTGCTCCTCCAGATGGCCAGACTGCCCCTGGTTCTTCTGTCTTAGTGGCAGGAGTTACTGCTTTTTTTCTAAAACTCAGACATTATGGAGTTATCTCCAAAGTCTGTGATAAATGACTCACATTCACAGAAAAAAATATGCAGAGTTCTTTTGCTTCTTCTTTTCACTGAACCTACAGATGTTTTGGGCTCTTTTCGGTCCGTCGTCATTTTATTTCACACTGCTTCTTCTTGCCTCCTCTTGCCCCAACCCACTGTGTTATTTGATCCAGTAGATGCCAAAAACCTCATCTCATTACATAACTTTCTGAAGCCGGGAACGTCAGATTGTTCATTTAGAGGCATTAGCAACAACTATTATCAAAAACTATAGTGCTGAAGAAGGAAACTTACATAATGGAAATGGGGGTTTTATGTTAGGACTGTCATTCTTTTAATGCATTGCTATCTTGTTAATCTAATTTGAAGACATCAGAGTCATCTGTTTCCATCCCATCGTTCTTGGCAGATCTCGCGCCGTTACTTTCTTAATTTCTCTTATAAAGTCTTTCACAGCTTCGAGTGTGAGCCCTTAAGTCCAGCCAATATTCCCTGCTCAGTTTGACCTCCGTTCATTCATGTTCGTAGCAGAGTTTTATTCAGCTGATATTAAACTTTGACTGATTTAAACATTCGTTAACATTCTTCCTTCTGCTGTAGACCATTTTACCTGGTATGAAGCATAAATGATTTAGTGATTAAATCCCAGAATAATTAATAAAACAAACAGAAACACCAGTCCATGTTCAGTAGTCTGTACACGCTTGGTCTACACCCACTTTGGACTTTTTGTGTTTCTTTGAGCTTTTGAAATTGCCACACCTTCGTGAATCCCTGGTGGTATCACCAACATTGGTTTTGTTTTTTTTTTCATCTCGGTTTGTTTATATGGTTCGGTCTGCTTTCATCCTCTAGAATTTGCTTTTGGCGGTTTGTTCATTTCTCAGTCACAGAATAATTTGCTTAGCACAGAAAAGCAAGATAGCAGCATTCAGGTGTGACTCATCTAAATCAATCTTCAAAATCATGTAAAAGCCTCACGATTACTACTCTTTCTGTTTCAGTGTCACAAACTGCCGTAATAAAATAGTTTTATTACGCGTCTGCGAGGCATACAGTCTAGGTTACGGGAACAAATGATGCAATTTTTCAATACGATATAAAGTGGTTGTTTTTCCTACATGTATGTGGAAAAACAAAGTTAAGGACCAATGTGAGAGGAAACCATATTTAATTCACTTTGGCTAAACAACTCTGAATTCTGTCAAAAACATTTCCCCCATACAAGTCAGCCCTGTATTTGTAGCCTTTGTCATCTAGCCTATCAGTCTAAGCAGCATAACACATCTGACTCTCAACAGATAGCATACAAATGCGACCTGTTTAGTTTGGGGAAGTGGCATTCATTCATCTGGGCCATGTCAGGCCGTTCAATCTAATCTGCACTTCTCTTGACGCAATGGCTCGTGCCTGTTGAGCTCTTTGCCATTTGCCAGTCAAAATCAATGTGGCTTAAGTAGAGATCCCGATCCAGCAGCAATCACGGCAAAACTCCAGCTCACCTCCTAACTGCTTAACCCCTGCTTCCTCCCTGCGTACCTAGCCGTACACAGCATCATTTCCAATCAATTTCATGTTTCTTCTCTGAAAAAATAAAACCCAGTTCAATTTAAAACAGCCGGCCGAAGCCTATGGCAATGTCTCTAAGGGGGTAAAAATTCCATTACCATGTAAAGCAGTTTCCATTTCTAACCACCTCTTTCTTTAGTTTTATTGCAGATGCATTCAACAGGGTACTTGGACTTTGGACATGATTGAAAACCTTTTCCAATTCACACATTTGGGCTTGAAGATGTTAGTTAAATGGCTTTGTCGATACCATACACTGTATTTTGTCAATACCGTGCGCATTTTAGGTTTAGTGTTTGTCACCAGGTTGTGTTGCGGTGGAGGACAGTGAGACAAGATACTGTGGACTCTTCCGAGATTGTGTGACGCAGTACGATGTTATTCACAAATGGCTATATGGAATATTTCAATTATGGCACTTTGACATTGGCACTGGTGTTTAACCGTTTTGTCGTGATTTATGAGGAATCTTCCTAAGAAAAAAATACATGAATAATAGTCTCTGGGTTTGTCCAGAGCTGATGATTGTCAAGTAATTCAATGTGAATACACAGGAAAATAGACTTGCGCAAGAGTCATTATGTTAATCAAGTTACATTGTTAAATTTAAGACACTTGATGTCAGCTCTGTAAACACAAAAATCTCTGTCTGTTTCTTTTCTTCATATTCATCATCTAATTCAATTTCCCTTCTGTAATTGTTTCTTGACATCGTCACTGGCTGCCAATTAAAGCTATTTTTACAGGAAAATGCTGTTATATTATTTATTTTTACATATCACTGGAAAGAATTTGTAATCCACAAGTTATGTGGTAATGTCGTATCTATTATTATTATGTATTTATTATATTATACATTAATGGTTGTAAGAGTAGCGGTGCTGACTCACACGGCTTTTTACATTCTTCCTTTCATACATTTTTATACACTTACGACAACCTTTACTCAATACTATCCATACAGAAATCAAACCTCAATTCTGTCAACATGCTGCCGTAATTCATATGTGAATTCTTGAGGTAAGATTTGAGGTAAGGAAAGCCTGAAAAATAAAGCAGAGAAAAATGGCTTCAAATGTAGGACTGAAGTGAAATCAGTGTTCCTTTGTGCGTTAGCTTCACTCCAACAGCGTTTCCAACAAGTCCTCACAGCATTAGGAAAACATTAACCAATTTGAAAGGAATATGCAGCGCATTTCTTCATGTATTGTTTATTCTGATGGATGAGACTCACAGCTAATGCAAACCAGAGCCCACGAGACAAATAAGCCTTAATGTGGTTAGAACGTAAACATCCTACATCGTCACTGATAAACACACACACACACACACACACACACACACACACACACAGGATGAAAATTAAAAGAGCTACATTAGCCAGAACAGTGCACTAAGGGGAGCATAAATGAATAGCATTATGAAACGAGAATTGTCAATTGGCAGCAAAGATTAGTTGGCCTGAGCTGTTTTGTTTTTCTCTGGTTAAAAAAACATTTTCATCATCGGGGGGAGATGCTCTCACCAAACAGCCTTCTGGACAAAGGTCAGGTGATCTGAAATAACCAACAGGCTGTAAGGACACAAAGGACCATAATGAGAATTATTAGCATCCACGTTCAGAATAGTCATGTATATCTAATTCCCGCACGAGGAGAGTCTTTATCATTCATTTTCCTTTTATTTATTTATATTTAGGACCGCTGTGCCTTGCATGGTATACTACTAATTAGCTTTAAATGTTTGAGTGATGTGCTCTGGCAGCTCTGCTCTGATCTGCTGCTCAGCTAATCAGTCCTGTGAGCACCAGCACAGACGTTGCACGATAAGACGTCGAAATAATTCAGTAGTCTTTTCTCAGACTACTGAGAGCGTTCAGGTCGACGCTGATCACTTTTTCATTTCACTTTGTTAATTATCAGAACATTGAGCATATTCAGTGAAGAGCACACATTTCTCTGTTTGATTCAAATATTCAGCATGTTTTTCACTACAGTTACTGTTTTTTTACCACTAGGTTCTACTTGTTATGTTGCAGAGCGTAATGTATGTCTGCATTTGAACTAAAAGGAGATATACGTTCCTGTACATTTACAATCCAGCAGCATCATCATAATGCTAAGTACTCATTCAGAACACAGGCCATTTCTTAAATTTGGCCCTTAGCTGAGAAGGCGGCTGGTTCAGTCACACCATATGTATATTACTTAGTGTGCAAATCATTTCAAGGTTATCAAGGAGACAGCAGCAGCCCTTATCTAGGGCTTCATTTCCTTTCTATTATGGGATATGGCAGAGAGCAGGTCCCACACCGCAGAGCTGTTCTCTAACAACGCGGTGCTATAACATCACTTCCCATCTGGTCAACACCTTCCCTTCGCTCGGAGCAGGGGCTGGATGGAGAGAGATAGGGAAGGAGAGGGAGCGAGGAGGGTTTAGTGAGGTGTGAGCGATGAAAGAAGTGAAAGAAACACAAAAAAGAAAAACTATAAGTAGGTAAGCTGGCAAAGGTAGTAATGCAAAGCCTGTTGAGTCAGAGACAGACATTGGGGAAATCAGAAAAGCTCACAGCCTGTTTGTATAGGGGGGCCTGTGCGTGTGTGTATGTGGGCATTTATGTTTGCACAATTCTACTCAAACAAAACACAAAATAAACCCCAAAGTAAACACAGTTGCAGACAGTTTCCCATTTCCCAGCACACTTTTCATAATCAAAAAGTATAACCCCTGAACGTCACCGTTAAATCCTGTGGCAATTAAAATATGGTTAAAGGCTACTGTAGTTTTATTTTAATAACAAGAATAGTGGATGTCTTGGCTTCTAAAGGAAATCCTGCTTTCCCTGTGCCGTGAATGCATCACCACAGAAATGACTTCCTTCTGACTGGCCACAGAATGTACTTTATTATCAGATAACAGCATAGAAATTACAAACTGGTCTTATTGTCTTCGTATTCCGATGTTGTATTTAGGGCTGGACAGCAAACCTAAATATGAAGAACTAACTAAAATGAACCTCAAGATGTCAAATATTGAAAGGCAGCGTTGTATTCTTTAGATTAATTAGAATCTTAGATTTCTTTAAATTCTTTAATCACATATTTTCCAATTGGCATAAACTACTGACGATATTTTATTTATTTAAGGTAAGTAATGAAAAGAAAAATGTTACTAGAGAAGTTGATTAATTCCGCTCTATTAGTCGTCACTGATTTTAAATGAAGTTGCTCTGAATTCAAACTCCGATAACAGGGCTAAAAATGAAGGTAATCCAACTTAAAAAACTCAGCAGTTGGAACATTACAAGGCCCAGCGCCTGAATGCTAATGAGTAATTCAGTTATGTTGACAGCTAAATGTTTTTATTGCATAAATGTGTTTTTCATTTACAGTTAAATACATTTACAGTTATGTAAGCTTCTGTTTTCTATTCATGACAATCTTGGCTTTTATTGACAAAGTGGGAGCATGATGTACTGCAACATCAAGCTGTCAAAATCACTTTCTGTGTTATTTCCCAACTGTGAAATGTCTCTGCAAAACGAACACTGTTAATGAAAACTATGACGCAAATGCACAATATTATGGAAGTAGGTATGAACTTGTAAATAAAAGGAAGGGTTGGGCAAAATAACAAGGGGGAGGGGAGAGAGAGAGGGGCGGGAGGGAGAGAGGGGACGAGATTGTTGATGAGCTCGGAGCCAAAGAGAAATCAGCACAATTTGCTTAATAAAATTAGGGCCAGTTGAACTGCACAAAGCCAGCCGGTGGTTGAGGGAGCACAGCATTCACTGCAGGACTGCAGCTCGCCTCCACGCAAGAGCTAGTTCTCAGTGCTGCTCTCTCTGGACCTCACACCTGCTTTGACTCGTGACTTACAAATTTAGACGCACGACAAGCAGTTAGTGCTCAAGTGAGACATTATCACACCTGGTCTTCTCAAAGCATCGGGAGACACAGAGAGTCAGGGGTGGGCTCAAAGGGTGGGCCATGCAGCATCAGACAAAGGAAGAATGGGAGCATCCCAAAATGGAGGGAAGTGAGGAAGCTCCCGTGTCTTCTTCCGCTGAAACCCTGGACAGTCCCTCCTCTGAGACTGTGGGGGCTCAGGCACAGCAGGCCCGAGCCCCCCCAACCACCGACCCCCGCAAGGGCTGTGGGTATTTCTGTCAGCCATGGTGTCTGCTGCTTGCACTGACCCTACTCCTGCTTTCTCTCCTCGGCAGCTGGGCAGTGGTGCACCTCGCCATGGGGACCCACGGAGGATCACCTTTTCGGATCTCAGCCAGTTACGATCAGAGAGTCCCACAGGACGACACAGCCACCATCGAGCCCCACTTCACCACCAACTGCACCATGGGTGAGTGGGACTCCGATCAAATAAAGATGCAGTTCTTGTTTATTTGTATGTATGTTGTTATTTGTGCGTTGTTATATTGTAGGAAATGTAGAAAAATGACCTGGAGTCAGTTATTAGTCATTCTTGGTAATTAGTTGGCTGAAGTTGAATAAGACAGTATTTTATCACATAAAACCATTTGCTGCATTTAGTTCCAAATGGCTCCAAAAATCATTTTCTCGTTTTCATTTTATCATAAATTAAACACTGTTGGAAATTTGGCTGTTTTGTCAGTCAAAGAAAGCAATTATGGGACATCACTATAGAATCTGGTAAGTCGTGTTGCATGTTATTACCTTTTTTCATAGTTTATAAAAACTGCATTCATTAAGGAACATATGAATACTGAACTCTATCCTGTAGTTTGCTCAGCAGTGAAAGGTATTCAAACGTGTAGGTCTTTGTGTTTTCTGTCAGTGTTTTTACAACGTGTATGTCGACTAAAATGCGTCTCACATGTCTGAAGAGTTCCCAAACATGTTAAACTGGAAATGGCACAGCCACATTCTGTGATTTTAACTTCATTACACCATGTTGAGGAATGAAATGCGTAGACTGCTTGAGACTGAAATAATATCCTCCTCTGTCAACCACGAAAGCTGCTGAAATTAGATTAATATAACTGATTCAATTTCCTCTGAGCTAGAAGCAGAAGCACAGCAACCCTTATTTCAAGTGTGCTTTACTGAGGACATATGTATAAAATCCATGTTTCCTGCAAAATACGGGTGTTTAATAAACCAGAGAGGAGCCAAATATCATCGTAACCAGGTGACGTTTTAAACAAACCAGTTGTTACACTTCATATTTATTGAAAAAAATCCAGATGTATTTAATATGTACTTCTTCAAGAATCTATGTGATTAAGAGTGTCAAAATCACCTGATTTAAGCTGTGTTTTCTGTAAGAAAACATACTGAGCTTGTTTACCAGACCGCGTAGAGCCTGCTGAACTCACATAAAAAGGAATAATCAAGTAAAGGATGACCAAGAGAAGCTGCTTAGCATGAACTAAATTAAATCTTAAAGTTGGCAGGAGCACTCAGATAAGATATCTACATGAGCATATGATGCTGCTTCCACAGTCTCCTTACAAATCCACGTTTACTACGGGGTAAAGGTTGAATTGACAGTTTCACTTTTAGTTTAGTGAAATTTCGTGTTTAAGTCTGATATAGTTTCCGTTCACAGTTTACTTGTGAATGGTCACTGAATCTAAAATCTTAACCTGGATAATGTCAGAACACCAGATTCCTAACACCTTCCGTCAGCACATATAAAAGTTATTCTTTTTTATTGATTAAACGTGTCTTTAACACAAAAACATTGTTGTAGCTTGTGTTTTTCTACTTAAAGACAGCAGCATAAATTGTGCTACTGGGTACACTGGTTACATGAGAACATTATCGTGTCACTATAATCATCTTCACTTGCCCTGGTTTCTTGCCTGTTAATTTTGAGCGGAAAATTTCAAATGCACAAACATTGTGCACAAGAAGCTCTTTGCCTGTTATAATAAACCAAATGCTATTTAAGTACATTTTACCTCATATTTTTCTACAATACTGTGTACCGGGCATTTTAAGAATGTTAATCATTCCCCAAGGCGTTTTTTTTAATATGGAGTGATTCAGACAGTCCAGCAAATCTAATCTCTCCTTTTACAGAAACAAAGTCTTTTTAAGCTGCGCGACGCTGAAATAGTGGCTTCTGTGCTCTGTCAATATTTAGCTCCTAATGAAAAACGAATATCATTCAACAATAAAGATTTGTCTAGCTCTAATGCTTCAAAATCGGTTCAAATGGGATGCTCGAACTGGAGGTCAGGTTAGAGTAGCTCAGTACAAAGAACAATTCGTTATTTGACGCAGCTGAGTTTTTCACAGCTGGCTGATACTGGCGACCTGATAACAAATCAGCAACACCTGACTCCCTCATTACATTATCTAGATTTACTTGTCAAATATGTAAATGGATGTGTGTAATAAAGAAAGGGAGATAATGAAAAAGAGGAATAGAAACAGAAATGGAGCCTCTGAACACAAATTCTCACACAAACAAATCAATACTGGTCCCACTAACATGTCACGTAGTTTTTTGCATAGCTGTCTTTTTCTAACACAGTCAGAGCAAAGCAGATGCGGTGATTCTCATGCAAGTACATCCTCTCGCTCTGGGTTCACTGTGTTCCTCTTGCCAGGCTGCACATAAGCTGTGGCTAGTAGAGAAAAAAAAAAAAAAAGCATGCAGACAGGCCATACTCTCCTCAGGCACCACCTGGGTCCCCGGCACAACACCCACTACACACATCCCACTTCTAGACTAAGCTCTAATCTATCTCGGCACGCTCGCCGTGCGGCCTCCCCACATTTCGCGGTGTTCTTAACCTCCCTCACTCTCCCCTGCAGCACCTGTCACAAGGCTGGGCTCGAATTACCTTCCTAGCACTGAACATGAAGCCAGAGCGGCTGATTAAGGCTCGAGCACTCAGTTCCTGGCAAAGACAGCTATTTGCTTTAATTGTTCCAGGCTCCTGCACTCAAAATTAGCTAATTACTGCTAATAATGACCTGTATTGTCAGGATATTGGGCTGAGTAAAACAAGCCCGATCCCAACTTGGTTTCATTAATTGTTTTTAATTTGGTCCCAGTGGTTTGAAGTTTAATTTCAGCAGACAGAAGGTTGCGGACACAAAATGTTCTGTAGCCTATTTCTCACAGGAATGGTTATTTTTCTGCTGACTTCGAGGGAATTTGTCAAAAGCTTTTCAAGTTAGTGAGATTAGGGGGGGAAAAAAATGGTTAATAGTTAATTTAATTTCCAGCATCTTGCGCTGTGTTTTTCATTGTTGTCATTTGATCATGTTTGCTTTGAGATATGCAGTATTATCTCTCAGAAGTCATAATTGTCCCGCGTATTATCAGCTTATTTAAATTCTCCTAAATCCATCATACAGATTATCACCTGTCCTTGTGATCCTTGTGATCTGAATTGGAAATTTGACAATGTCTATTTCCTCCCCCTTAGATGTTTTCTTGAGCAGAAAGGCGGCGATTACTCAAGCCACTGAAGTGAAAGGAGATATAGTCAATACAGGATAAATAAATGGAGCAGTGTCTGACTTCTTTCTCCATACCCTTCCACTTTAATTAACTCATCAGTCACTGGACCAACAAGCAATCCAATTTGTTGCCCTTAAAGTGACTTGTGTGGTTATATGCCCATCTCTGGAGCTCATCCTCTTGACAGGAAGCTAGACTCCCACCTTGTGCTCGTATTTGTCTGACGGTCATGGCGTAGCTGTACAGAGAGCGTAATTATTCAAGCGCAGAAACCCTGTCAGTGACACTCTTAACCTCCTACAGTTTCTCATCCTGCAAGTAAACAGAGACTACTGTGATGACTGACAAGCTCATTACCAGATTGTGTCAATGGCAGGTTTAACTTCTGCTTTGCCTCTGCCGTGGCGAGGCAGAAGGTCATATTTACCTTAGCACTTATAACGATGTTTGTTCACTGAAGAGCATTTTCCGACACTTGTGCTCATGCATTTCCCACCAAACTGTCACAATTCATTTTCCCAATTGGACATGTCACTGAGACAAGGCGGCGGTGAAACCCGTGGGAATTTGAACCGGTGACCTTCCCTTCCGAGGCCCATTTCCCTAACCATTACACCATGCTGCTGCAGGCCCTTAATGGAGCGTTACGGCAAGTCTATACTTTGCGATTAGGTACACAGCAGCATGAGGGTGTCCCTAGGCCCATCAATCACACACGGCCCTGTGGAGGCAATGAGGGAAATAGGTTTGGAGAAAGCTGGTGGAGTGGACAGAGTGTTAGACATGTGGATGGATGGGTGTTTTGCAGAAGAAAAAAAAAAAAAGTCATTCAGTATCATAGAGTGGAGCTGTAGCTTGGCTTTAAATACGCACAACATCTCCGGCATAAGACTTTAATTGAGTTTTCAATTTCATTTTGGCAGCATGAATAAAATAAAGTCATCCCTGGAGTTGTTGTTATTGGGTAACAAGTACTAAATAGAAATAAACCCCTCACACTATAACAACAGTGAGAGAGCGTTTATTAGATCAAAAGAATGTCAAAATTGAAGCAAATTTAAAAGGGTTGAGGGACATCACACTGCAACACAGGCCCTTAAGGATAAGTGATGTAGTGTAACCGATTTAATGTTTCCTGTCAGTCTCATCAGCCACGCCAGCGCTCATCAATCTGTAGATTTACACCTGTCGAATGAATAATGCCACACAGGTGCACAGTTTACTCAAAGTGCTTTACAACCATTCTTGCTGTGAGCTGAAAGTGTCGTCTTCTCACACTGGAAAAAAAAACTATGAAAACAGATCATAAATCAAGCCTAAGTACTTGTTACGTAATAGTGTTCTACTTCAATTTAACAGTCCATATATGACAATGTTTGTTTGCCAAATATATGCTGAGAAACTTATGTGTCACTGTAATAATCTCCCACTGTCCAACTGGCCATTAACAGTCACAGCACGAGTCTGTAAGAAATGCAAAGAAATTAACACAATTTCCAGTTCTTGATCAGTGCAAAGTGAATCGCAAATGAAAATTTGAAGAACTCCACCAAAAGTTAGTGTGCTGAACATTAACCTAATATTAGTCTTGTCTTATAACCAAAAACACACATGCAGCAACAGCAATTTTTTGGTCACTATAATTATTCATACTGGGAGCAAGAGCTAGAATGGGAAAATCAGTTCTCTCTCCATAAAAGAACACATTTCAAAGATTATCTGAGGTTAACACAAGGCACTGGGAGTCTGAGTTAATCAAATCAAGAGTAGATCTTTCAAGTCTTTTTGGTACAAAATTTTCTCTTTGTGTTATTACCCCGCTACAGCAGCTCAGCATGAATACCCTGTCCAGGGACGTACAAAAAAGGAATGTTGTACTTAAAAGACTCAGACTTTGGTTCACACTGAGAAAGTTTTATATTAGCTTTGGTTACATTTTGAAATACATGGGTACATGCGACAAGGACTTTGTGCCTCTCCTTTGTCATTTACATTAGAGCAGCAGGCAGGAATCTCTTAATGATTAGTTTTTCCCAGACGATGTGCAAACCGGGGCCACCTACTCCTGTGGGAAGGATGTGAGGCACGTTAAACACTGGCGGCTTATCAACTGGGGGGACCCATTCCAATTCTCCAGATAAGAGGGACTACACATACTGTGCACTAATGCACAGTATGTGTAGTCCCATTAGTGTAGTCTACATTAAAATATCAGCTAAGCCTATGTATATTTTGTGGACTTGTGAACTTACGTTATATCACGTTTCTAACTGTAAATATGTCATTGTGTCACCTTTACTAACATTAACTTTTAATGTTATATGTGGCTATTTTGATCCACCTCTTAGTGAACATAAAGCTGTGCTCTAGTTGGTTGCTTTTAGATCCTCCACAGCCATAACGTCAGAATTGGTTTTATTTTTTTGTCCTCAAGTGGACAGTGTGGACGGGTTTTGCAGGGTTGCCAACTCATTTTTGGCGAGAGACATTTGCTGTCACGACTGCGGATGATGCTATGCTGCGATGATAGAAAAATGTCATTTCATACTATGCAATACCGTTGATACTGACTCTGGTTCGGTGATACGATGTACGTACTGTGTGACGATAGAAATACGTCCATCGGTGGAGATATGGTAGTACCTTTTCCACCGCATGAGCAAGCCCTTAGTGTTGTCTCATGTGAGGCAGTCATTGTGTTTGCAAGGAAGATCTAAATAAAAGTAGAAAATAAATTTGATGAAGTTAGGCGTGGTTATTTTAAACCATTTCTTAGCTGAATTTACAGAACAACTACTATATCTTAACATACACCGTTATCAGAAAATTACCGTGATAAAAGATTTTTTTTTTCCGTATCGCTCACCCCTTTTTTAGCTCTTTCACTATCACGGAGGCACGAATTTCACTACTTTTACGGCGCTGACCAAATTGCTCAGATTCTATTCTACACCCAGCTCTAGTTCGTTCCCCTACCGGTCTCTGCGCTCACATGAAGTTTTATTACAGCTAAATTCAATACAACTAACAATAGCTGTTCTCAGCGATATCTTTTTTCTGTTTCTGCTGTGAGACAAAATAGCAACAATGAAATCAGAACAGTTATGAAATGTCAACAGACACAGAATATCAGCTGACTGACAGATCAAAAGTTTGGCTCCGCACAACAAGAATTAACAGTAACAGCTAACGAAAAACTATAAAAGGAAATAAAAAGTACACAAAGGAGTTGTATAACATCAGTTATAAAACGTATCGTATAGTTAAGTATTCGGCATACCTCACTGTGTGAAAGAGCTTCGGTCTTTAGTTTGACTGAAATGATCATTACACTTCTCAGCTTCACATTTTAGAAACAAATATAACTAATCCACCAACATTTACCACATACTAATGTTCTTTTAAGTTCATAGATCGATATTTTCGTTAAAGGGTGTTATGTCACAATCAGCACCAGTACTGGATTGGATTGGTGTGTTACTACCTTTCTAGTAAAGTGGTTATAGAACATCCAATACCCACAGATCCATTCTCTTATTGTTTGGAATCAATAGACAGGTCAGGTTAGATGTCGTTGGCTGTTGATTGTGCCGTCGGTTTCCGCTTTCGCCACACTGTCCCTAAAAATCTGTGACTTTTTCAGTCGCGCAGTGGCGGGATTGTCATTCTCTTTCCTTCTGCTCGCTGCGTGTTACCTCCTTTTTATGTGCCGTTTTCTTTTGTAGGCATTTAGTCATTTTAATACCACGACGCACTTCCTCGTGTGCACATCAAAACAACTTCTCTCCCGACACTATTTTGCAAAGGCACTGATGCGCCGTCCTGCACCGAACTTTGACCCCCATTACAGGACGATAGTGGAGGGTGGAGGGCTATGCAAGACTAATAACGTGCATCAATGTGGCTCCTTAGGCCATATTGTCATGCTTTGTTAGGCCATGTGTTGTTTTTTTTAACTCAACGCAACATAATCAGTGTGGATTTTGCTTTCTGCTTAAAAATAAAATCAAACCAAAACGTCAATTTTCGCAAAACATGACATTTCAGTTTCGTAAGTACATTAAAAGCAGTATATGTTGAAAAGGTGCTCTTTGATTTTTTTTTTTGTCTGGCACTTTAGGAGCCTTGAGGGCAGATAACAGTTCATCTACCTGCCACATATCTTCTGAGGTAATTTAACTTCAAAACCCGGTTGAGGTCGCGCATTGTTTGCCCAAAGCAAATGACAAAAAAAGTTGATGCAAGTTAAAAAGAAAAAAAAAAACATGACTCATCAATTAACAGAACGCGCACTCTGCCAAGACAAGACCCTGTCTGGCAGTACTAAGCTTCATCACATTCCACCTCTAATCTCTTGCCTTAGGCCTTTCTGCGAACAGCATCCCCTCAACACAAACTGTGTTTCTGTTGCAGGCACCTTTCCAAGGCAATATACACAGGCAGTTTCATTTTAAGATATTGAGCAAGTGTTAAATGGCCCAGGGCACCAAGGAAAGTGTCAAAAGCATACATATGCGAAATGGAACAGATGTCTAAATCAACCCCGACCTGGCAAAGAGGAGGAGATTTCTAAAGTCTCAGTGAAGAAAGTCAGCCATTAAGATACAGCGAGCCCAAATCGTACTTCATTGTTTAGAGGGGACATTTGTATCTAAAATACTGGACACAATACTTAACAGGCCATTTAGCCACTCATGTCCATTTCATTTCCAAAGACAGGCATCACTGTGTTTTACATCTTGAAATGACATAGTAAAGAGTCTCCTGGATTATGAAATGACCTGAACTGTATGGTAATCATTCCAGTGTCATTTCTGAGTAATGATGTTTTCTTCTAATGCCACGGTACCCATCAGCATCGGCTGCCACTGCCATGAAGAGGCGTAAAATCCAAGTGGAGGTAGATTAAAATGCTTTGTCGATGGCAGATGAAAACAAAAGCACTTTCCTCAACCTCATACTCGTCCACTGACGTGGATTTTAAGCTCAGTGATCTCTGTGCAGAGAAGCTGGGAGTCGTAGTGAACTTCTACTTCTATGTTTTCATGTCCTCAGACTTTTTAACACAAGTTGTTAATGTTTTATATTGACAGTTCAACCAGGAAACTTTCATGTCAGTCAAAACTGTAGCAGTTCTTTTCTTTCAGATACCTCTGGTACATATTTCATCAACAGAATAGGCTACATCTTACACCTCGTGATATGAGCAGCCTCTGCCTTGACGCCACTAAATCACTAAGTTATTACTCCATTTGAGATGTAAAAATTTGCTAAAATTTCTGCATCCACAAATCATCATAGTGTGAAACGTAGCAGTTAGGGCAAGACGTTTTTATTTATTTTATTTTACTTGTATTTATTTTGTGAGGGTTTGCAGTGGAACCAAACATACTCCTCATCAAATGGAAACAAGGACAAGTATGCGCTGTGAAATCAAAGACTTTCAGTATAATGCTGATGGTTTTAAAGGCTACCTCCCTGCCCATTCTGTCTCTGTGCTTTGATGTGAAAGTCACTAACAATGTACACCACAGATGTTTAGCTGTGGAGACACAGAAAGCCTGAAAGGTGAGAAAAAAAAACAGTTCTGTGATTCCTCTGTAAAAAACAAACTCATAATAATGCACAATATTTTCGAGGCAAATATTGAAGGGCCATCAAATCAAAACTAAATGAAAGTTTTTGTTTTATTTTTCTGAAACTATATTGTATGTTTCTGGAATATTGTTTCTTGGTTGTTTTTTGACATCAGATGTCAAGTGTTTTTGTCGTCATTAATTTAAGTAGAGCTTATTTCTTTATTAAATTTGCAAAGCAAACACTTCATGTGTGTTTTGCCAGAAACCCCCGATGGCTTTGCAAGTCACATTTATGACACTACTTTGTCAAAGCGGGACAAGACTTATTTCCAAAGCTGTAAGAGCTGTGTTAGACTTTATTAAATGCACTCATTCTGTCATTATTTGCTGGTATATAGTTGTTTATCTGTAGATATCGATAAATCAATCAAACTTTATTTAAAAACTCTGGGTCCAGGTAAAGACAGACAAGACATTCATAATAAAAGTGCAAAAAAAAAAAGCACAATAATGAAAACATACTTTAAAAAGCAAACAGAAACTGATCAATGATTGCCGGCTTGTCTTCAGAAATGCGTTTGATTGTTTCTGTAGTGCAACCAGTAAGCGACATGTGTTTTTGTGCAAGTTACTTACAAATGTTTAGTTAGAACAGATCGATATGATTGCAAAGTGTGGGGAATTTGTGTGGGGAATTACAATCCAAACCGAACCAAGTAGTTTTTTGTTTTTTTTTACCTCGCACAACAAGATGAGCACTCAAGGAGAAATCTAATGATACATATCACCTCTATAAGGTTGAAGTCTTCAAAATTGCCAGAATCACCTTTTGACTCTCAACAGTATATACTCCTCTGTGCTGTAGGAGCTGTCGTCTATAGAATGTAGAATAGATGTTAAAGGTATTATTTTCGTCTGCTGTCTCTTGCAGTCTGCTCCTGCATGCCGCTGTCTCCCCTATAGGGAGCATAACAGATAGTGATAGCGATTGGGCCGAGCTCTGACCAATCGAGCGTGGCCGTGTGCAGTTAATTGAATTCATGAGCGAATACTTCTCATCTTGTCGACTGTCCAGTGGGAAACTCAGCTGCATCCATCTTCAGTATCGCGGCCACTGTAAATCTCGATGAATATCTCCAGATTCCGCCGTCAGTGCTCCGGCAGCTTTGCCCCCGTGAGATGTGTTTCCCATGACGATGGACAGTTCCGAGGTGGGACAAGTAGGCACATCGTTCGCTCGAGGAGAAGCGCAGATAAAACAAACAAAAAGTCATGATTCAACTTCTTTTACTCAAGTAAAAGTAAAAAGGCTACAAACTCTGAAATGTACCCCAAGTATAAAAGTAAAAAGTAGAGCTTTGATGGACATTTATACTAAACTAACTGAACCTCACATCATATTAATATACCGCACAGTCTATTGAACCATTCTAACTCCAAATAAAATAAAAATCAATACACTGAAAATAATGAACATTATCTTCTCTCCAATGTGCAAATCATTTTTCAATGCCAGGAACGAAACTCAAAACTTTATGATGCCTTTTCTCCGAGTTTTCTCGTTAGATTTCTCATATGTACCGATGGATACATCAAGGGATTGTCTTTCTTATGTGTTATCATCCATTTAGGTTGAAATTGGCCTTTGTCTTCGAAAGCACTGATCGATGAGTCCCCTGAAATACGTTCAAACTGAAGTAACAAGCCTGTTTTGGAAATGTGATGAGAAGAAAGTAAAGATATTTGTATGAAAATGTAGGGAATAAAAGTAAAAAGGTGTCAGAAAAATGAAGTAAAATACAAATAGGCCTATACCCGAATATGCAACAGGAATGCAGTATTTGTACTTTGTTCCGTCCCAGCTTCAAGGCAGCAGGTCGGTTTACGTAATACAACGTTAGTTAGCAGGATGGAATAACTATTTTCCAAATATTGCTGACTGATCTGTTTTCTCTGTATTTCGGTGTATTTTTCTGTTCACAAGCTCCCGCAGATCAGGGAGTTGTTTAGACAGTTTTTTTTTTGTTTTTTTTATATTTATTTTATTTTTCTTTTAGAGCACGCACAGGGATTTCAGGATGAGACTGACATGCTTGCTCACGCGTAGGAAAACGAAGGCCGCATTAATTTCAGCGAGTCTACCCTCTCTGTGACTTTAACAAGACTAATCTGTTTGTATTCAAATTTACAAGCAATCTTCATCAAAGTACAGCTTAGGTTTTTATTCAAATCATGAGTAAAACTGCTTTGCATGATCTCGTGATATACTGCCAAGAGACAGCTCTATCAGTGGAATCTCCAGAACGTGATATGCATGACACATTTATGCAAACACCCTAAAATGTTAAGTGCCATCTTGCTTTCAGCTTCGTGTTATTGATAACACTGGTGTTCCCACAGTTCTTGGTATCAGTAACAACATCTTTATTTGCATTATACCGCTGACATTTTTTCCTGACTAAAGATTTTTACAAACCCCCAGAAGTATTGCAGAACTCAAGACACTGCACTTAAGCCTAAAAAAAAAAATAGACTTTATTCAGCTTTTAGGCAGATGGCATAAATGACATTTACAAAATAAGGGTCACTTGTTTGGTAATCTGATAAATGGATTTTTTTTTTTTGAAGAACGAAACTGAATTTTAAAATATGCTCAACTTATTCGCTTCCGTTTTCAACCCACATATAACAGACTTGTCTAAATTTTCTTCCTTAAAAAAAAAAACAAATTGAACACATTAGGCGGGATTTTTTTTTTTTAAACAAAGAGTTAAAAAAAAAACAGGCTTGCCGGCAGCATAGGTGGAGCATCAACATCTCTGAATACGGCGTCGATGTTTGGTTGAGCGTGTGAATCACGGACACCTGACATGATCAGCTCTGGACAAAAGAGAGCTGCTTCGTCTCTGGATTCCTCCTTTTTCATCTAATTTGTGATAAAGTGTTTAAGTAACTTTTGGAGTCTTTCCAATCAGCACAGTGTAGAAGAACATGAGGTAAAACGACATGAGGGGAAATATGAAATAGTTTTTTGACATAGTTACACAGTAATTTAATTTACAAATACAGTAATTTAAAATACACTGTGTGCAAGCCCAGAGTTTCAGTATAAGTGCAGCTTTTCATCTAGATTGATTGACCTTATGAGGAATTCATTACCCTGTTAAACTGCTGTGTTGTTTAGCTGTCCTCTTTAGCTTTGGCAGTAGTAACAACCCTCTCTATCATTATTATGACTCCGCCGGCGATAGCCACGGTCGTTGGCATTATGTTTTCTTATCCGCCCGTACACATGTATGTCCAATGCGATATCTCAGGAACGGCGTGACGAAATCTTTTCACAAACTCCGTCTCGACATTAAACCTGGAGGTACCAAACAAATTTCAATCAAGTAAGCCACCTGCGCAGATAACTGTGGTGTAGGCTTTAAGCCTAATTCCTTGACAGGTAACATTTAAAAATCAAGCAAGTTCAGATTTTCAGCATTTTTATGATCAAAATGTCTTTTCTATTTCAAAGGCACGTTTCCTCCTGACTAAAAAAAAAAACCCAGATGCTTGGGAGCTGCAACTATTCATACTCATGGAATGATAATGATTGTACATAATGATATAATGTATGTGTGTCTGTACGTAGCAGGCCCAGCTCTTCCTGTCAGAATCTACTAATAGATTATATTATATGTTATAATATTTACTACCTATCCTCTGCAAACGTTCAGAAATAAACACTTCTGACATGAACTTTATAGAGCGTGACTGATCCCCATCCATCCATCCCCGCTCCTTGATGAAAGACTCTCATGTGGCAAATATTATTTTGGAATAAATTAAGTAAAATAAGTGAAACCAAATTAGATTTATTCATTTGTTTGAAAAGACATTCATCAGGAAAAGACGCAAGTGTTTTTTGCTTAGAGGCTAGATGTTTAAATTTCTGAAAATCTTCTTGTCCTACAGCGTTTGTTTCCCAGTGACTGAAATACACTGTTTTTATTTGCGAATATGGGTTGCTTTGTTGCTGCATGAAAAATTCTTCTTGGTGTTTTGTCTGCTGGGTTTGTTTTTTTCTTCCACCTTTGAAAATGTGTCATATACACCTGAAACAACATCGGATTTATGATTTTTTCCAAAACAAATCTGCTATAATAACCTGGAACTTGAGAAAAAATGGCCTCCGTATAACTTAATTGTGCTTTTTTCTGCACAGCTGTGTATGTTATGTTACTACAGTAAATGTGAAGGGGTGTCTCATCCCTGCCTATAACAAACAGCTTACTTTCAGGACAGGTGTTTTAGTTCTTCCAATGTTCTTCCCATGAACTAAATTGTAAGCAATTTAGCCGCATCCAATAAGTAGCTCTGTTCCTGTGTTTTGCGTATCTCTTTTGTCATTTATCAGCGGCTGTTTTGCCCTCTCCAGTCACCTCTCCAGCTCCTCGCCTCTCATACATCATTCCCCACACAAAGCCAAACCAACCCCCTGAGCATACGGATAACAAAACTCACTTACTCCCACAGGCAATTCATCCCCCACTGACCCACTTGTTTTCAATCTGACAAGTGTGATTTAAGAACTGCGGTAGGCCAGGAGTGCAGCGGCCATGTCTGGCTGCACTTACCTGCTCCAGGAGCTGAAAGTTCAGTGACACCGCCACTTTGGTACTTTTTACTCCACTGTCATCAAACTAAGATAAATCATTGCATTTACATACCTTGCCCAAAGGTTCCAGTGTACTCCAGATTACTTTTTTTTTTCTTCTTTTTTTTTTTTGATAAATCGTTCTGCTTGAGGTGTCAACATTATACAGAGAGGAAGCCACTGAGCACAACAAATGCATAATGCATGTATTGAGCATGACTGAATACTCATAGCAAAACCGCATCTATACCGCCGTGGTTGGTCATAAACAAACAAGCCTCTGTCTCATCTCATTTAAATAAAATGGTAAATTTGCTTGCTTCTCTGCACTTCTGTAAATGTCACATGTCTGTGAGACTGCAGCTTCATGTAAGCATATGTTAACGGTTCAAGACTGCTGATAGATTATTCACATCCACAGCACTGACATAAAAGGGCATTCATTATCAAAGTCATTCACTAATATGGTTTCAAAGAATTAGAACTGGGTTAGTAGTTGACGTGTTAATGTGTCTCTCTGCAGCCATTAAGGCCATGCCACAATGCTGGACCGTGGGAGGCCCTTGACTAATGTGTTTTTGTCCATTAAAAAATGCCACCCCCATGTTTTAATCCACAGAGTTGACTGTGCCAGTTCCCTTTTGGGCCCTAAGGTTTCTCAACTATGGTGAAAAAGAAGAAGTGCGGCGTGCTAAGAATCAGGCATAGCTGTGAAATTTCTGCCCTCTTCTGCTTTATAACTAGACCGTAATTTCTGTGCAGCTGCTGAGCAAGAGTGGCAGTAAATACTTAAATGTCATGACTAAAATGTGACGTAAAAAGCGTCCTATTTGTGTTCTTAGTCTTTATGTTGCATATTTTCTGGTCAAATGTGACTCTGAAGACATGGAAATAGATACATTTAATCATAAAATGCAGCCAATTTAAAGCCGTGAACTTAAAACTTTCAATAATGCAAAGTATTGTTAAATGCTTAAAGATATGTATGTATCAGTGACACATTAACAGTAGCCAGTATTAATTTCAACCAAATGCATAGCAACATCAGTATTTAGCATCTGTGTTTCACAGAGTTTGTGCTGCGTTTGATTTGTTTACGTTCTGTTGACAGATTGCCTTATATTCATGCTGCAGTTTATGTTGTTGTGTGCTTGTAGGCTTACAGTGAACCAGCGTGCCTGAGAAAAGTGATACTGGAATAGAATATGATGGTATCGTTATGTGACACAGAAAACGCAGCAAACTGAACACAAAGTGCTTCACAGATTTCATGTAAAAATAACTGTAGGATTATTGCCTATCAAGTCTCAGTTCAGGTAACAGCATTTGCACTGTGCTTCCTCTTAGTCGTGGGCTTCAACGTTATCAGACTTCCGAGACCATGTTCGTCTGAACAAGGAACAAATCTCCATAATACAGATCAAGGGCAAGCTACAGTAAGCGGAGCCAGTCACTCATGATAAGAATCACTTTCTGTTTTTTTTCCCCCTTATGAGAGTGGAGGAAAAAGAGATCCTCATCAGCAGAGCTTTTTTTTTTTCTTCCACTTTTCTGTTTTGTTCTCTTTACTGTGATCAGTTTCGGGTGATTACGGTGGAGGTGAGCAGTCAGATATCACCTCTCTGATTTGCATTGGTATGCAAATGTCCCAGGTTGCGATAGAGTTGTTGAGACCAGTTATTATCAGTTGATGTAGTGTGTGTGTGTCAAGGTGTGTGTGAGGGTGTGTGTGTGTGTGTCAAGGTGTGTGTGAGGGTGTGTGTGCGTGTGTGTCAAGGTGTCGGTGTCATGTTGTCTGTCTGCCGCCGCTGCAGTACTGATTCAAAATACCTGTCTGATCAGGAAATTGGTGTTGTTGTCAGGTTGCTTCTCTGTACATTTTTAACATCATAGTTATTCTGTGGCTTTGGGGAAAATATCCAGTCATTCAAAGCCAAGAGGAAAAAGTCAAAGTCACAAGTCACTAGTGGCAAAGTCCAAGTCTTGTAACTTGAATCTACACCTCTGGGAACAACCATATTGATTTCAAGAATATTTTATTAGAACTGCCATACCATGAGTGAAAGGGATGTTTATTCTTGGCATTCAAGTTCCCATTGGTCTGTTAAAGAGAGGGTCGGTACATGGTAGCAAAGAAACTTTCACATGCTTTAAGGAAGTAGACATGGTTTAGAGGATCAGATTAATGCATAAAACAAAGTAGCATGGGCACAACACTGTCCTGTTGGAAACATGCTTAGAGATTGTTTGTGCAACTTGCTTTTTACAACACATAGTTACAGCCTCATGTTTAGCAACATCTAGCAGTAATACCCCAAACTGTAATATTGTTACGTTTAAGTGACAAGACGGAGCAAGTTGGGTGACATAGTTATATAGCAACAAAACTGGAGCGAAGAGTTGTGTCAACAAAGCTTTGGACTTTAACACAGGTGACTGCTGTTGGTCTCCCATATCGAACCGAAAGTAAATGTTGTTACTGCCGGCTGAAGTTTGAAACGCAGATTCAACACAGAACATTTAACATCAGTTCTCCTGTCTCCTCGCAGGTGTCACTCTATGATTGTGTGAAGTCATAGCCACTCAACAGCAGCGTGAGGACCAGAGGAGAGCACATCAACAGTCAGACAATGGCCTTTAGACTCAGATGGCTGTCGCCTCTCACCAGGGGAGCTCTTCATCTCCTGCTGCTGGCCAGGCTGGTGCTGCCTTCTCACACAGAGAGTGAGTATTAATATTATCCACACAGCTCACACGACCTCACCCACATATTCGCATTTTTAATGACAGGTGACATCGATTAGATTTGTTTTAGAATGCAACATCACTATTACTTCTAAGTTTTTACAGAGGAACTTGTTTAGCCAAAAGTGGAAAAACGTGGTTAAGAAGACGCCTGATTCCTGATGGTCACGAGAGTCTGTCCGTGGCATAAATTCAAAATGACATTCTGCGTATTTCAAATATCAGCAGAGAATTATTTTTTCGAGAATTTTTTTAGAAAAAAAAAAACACTTCAGTGAATCCTCTGTCTGTTTATTGCCCATTTATTCATTAATTTTTGAAATGCATGACCTCGTTGTTGGAAAATTCTTTCACTTTGACAGTTTCCTCAGGGTCTTAAAGCAGGTTTCTGTCCAGTTTCATCCTTTGTTCTGTGACTGTAACATTACCTACTGTATGATATCACAGTCTAATATCACATCTTCCAAAACAGCCTCACATATTTGTCATGAACCACTTTATGTCACCTAGCTTGCCCCGTCTTGTTTAGATTCTAATTTCATATTAAGCCATTCTGTCTCAAACATGCAATTCACAACAAGTTTGGGTGGTGAAGGGAAAACTCAAGTATGCTTCAAAGAAATAACTCAGGGAAATTGAGGATAAAAATATGCAAATGTTTTCTCATCTCGATAATAAAGTCATATAACTCTCAGGTGTAGGTTTTAGCACAATAAGAACTTCTTGCTACACGGGATGGATCTGCATGAATTCCATTGTTCATGCTTTCTCGTCAACACACTCACCAGTCAGATCTTAATCTAGCTTTGATGCAAAATCTTTTTCTATGGATTTGGCAAATTCCCATATTCATTCCTTAGGCACTGATGTCTGTAAATAGTTCTGAACTAGTTCTGTCTTCAGTTTTCTTTCATCTCTCAGTTCCCTGACTCATTCTTACATTCTTTGACTTTTGTCGCATGTGTTGCAGGAGGAATATATTTCATTTAATGACATAATTTTTATAGAATACCTAAATGCTAAACTTTAGTCCGAACGAAATGAAGACGGTGACCTCTGTTGGAATCAAGCTAATTATCAACACAGACTCATTGTAGTTCTTTGCCTCAAGATGAATTAACATAATGTTGTGTGTTATTGATTTTTTTTTTTTTTTTTTGGGGGGGGGGGTCATTTTTTTTTCCTTTTAAGACATTCCAGGTAGGAT
>JAPQRN010000016.1:8531253-8555737 GCA_037367275.1 Coranthus polyacanthus
CACTGGTCCCCAACACTGTATGAACAAACCAACACAGATGACAATGAAAAATATGACCATCTCCAATTGTCGGTACCATATTTTAGGATCCAGATGTGGTGACCATGCCGCTGCCTATAGAGTACGGACCTGTCCCAGAGGAGGAGGAACGTGTGCCCATGCGCCCCGATGACCAATCAGCTCCAACTCTGCTGGTGAATGCCCAGGTGCCTGATGGGGAGGGTCCACAGCCGCCCCCATCCTACCCTGCAGAAGAGAATAGGAGGGTAGCGGAGCACACCGTCATCACTAGTACAGCATCGGAGGCCAAAGCACAGACATCAGCTCAGCTGCAGCCATTCCACCAGCACCAGCAGCCTCACACACAGACCACCATCACCATGACGACCACCAACACAGCCACTTCCACAGCCGCATCTACACTCACTGCCAAGGGACCCCATGTCTCCACCCAGCCCAACCCAGAAGGGGGCCACATTAACCTGGCCTTCACCCAGGGCCACCTGCCAGAGAAGGAGGGCCATGGTGGGAAAAGCACCAGTCTGTGGAACCCCACATATGGCTCCTGGTTCCTGCAGCAGCAGCAGAGAAAGCAGCAGCAGCAACAACAGCAGCAGCAGCAGCAGCACCAGAGGCAAGGAGGGGTGGGGGGAGCAGGGGGCAGCACTGGCAGAGTGCCCGGAGAGGGACAGGAGCATGTGGGCCGGACTGTGGCGGAGGTGGCCGGGGCTCTAGGTCTGCAGCACCCGCACAAGCAGTTCCAACATCAGCTCCAGCAGCAGCACCAACTGCAGCTGCTCCACCATCAGCAGCAGCAGCAGGGTCTCTGCAGACCTCTGTTACCCCCACCACCCCCTCCTGCTGCCCAGTCCCCCCTGCTTTTAGATTCAGCCGCCCTGCCCCCTGTTCCCCTGTACAGACTGAGACGCTTCCCATGTGGGAACATCGGCTACGGCTACCAGGAGCAGGGACTGCCGCTGGACGCCGCACACAGCAACCCCAACCCGCCCGCTCCTCCACCACAACAGGGCGCCTCCCTGTCCTCTTCCGCCGCCCACCAGAGGGGGGCCTCCATCCCCACCTCAGTGTCCCTGAGTAGGTCAGGTATGTCCGAGGACAGCCGTCCACTGCTGGTCACCATGGGGACAGTGCAGGACACCAGGCTGCCTAGGATGGAGGGCCACAATGCCACCGTGCTTTAGCCCAAATGCCTGTACCGCTGGTCCTTTTTTCAGACCCTGTGTGTTCAGGACACACAGCACAAAACACTGTGTCAGGACAAAGTCCGTTTACACCAACCCCATGCAGTCCCACTACTTCAGTTTCATCTTCCAGTTTGGAAAGAACCCATGTGAACCAGAGCTGGATGAGTCCATCTGCTTTTCCCATGTTAACACTGGAGGCATGTCAAAACGGATGCTAAAGCACATCAAAAGAACTTAAACAGAAGCTTCAGGAGGCAACAGTACAGTCTAGTTTTAAAAGAGTTTAAAAATGTATTTTTTCATTGCTGGAAGGATCTTGACTGTGGGAGACTGAGAGAGAATCAAAAGGAGTGAGTATATGGCTCAGGAAGATGTGCGGAAAACTTTCTTCCTGACCCTGACCAGGAACGAGTGTGCTTGTGTGTTCACAACAGAATGGACTGTAAGGTGGATCTAAATCTTTATATTTTGCCAGACTTCGGACTTTGCGTCACAAACTTTGGTGATCACTTTGGCAGTCGCAATTGTGAAGCTGCGAGCCACATGAGTCAGCTGTCCTGCTGAACCCTCACACTGCTCCTTAGCCACACCCTTTTGGAAAAACAACAGCGTGGTAAATAACTTGTATCAGACTATTTTTCAAGAATATCACTAAATTGGACGCTGGATTACCAGAGACTTTATACTAAAAAAAAATACTGGGAAAAATGTGTTTGTTGATGTTTGATGCTTGCCTGCTTGTTTATTTATTCATTTGTTTATTTATTATTTGGAAGTGGCTCTATAAATTATTGATGAACACTGCTTTTAAAATCCAAACAAATTCATTTTACATCAGCTGGTTTACACTTTTTTAGGAATTCATTTTTAGTATTACTTTTAAATAAAAAAAAAGGAGAGTTTGATAAATCTTGCAAATATAAGGATATAAATCTGCAAATATCCCGAAGGTTTGTTGAAAAACCGCAAAAGGCTATCAATTGTGTATTTTAGGGTAGTTTTTAAGGCAAACGGGTAAACGGATAAATACAGATTATGGAAACAGGTGGGAGAGATTATTTGGCAAAAGAATTCAAGGTTCAAGACAAGCCGCCCTCAGCAGCATTTAAGATTTTTGTTGCTGCTACAGAGATTTATAATAACCCGTTGGCCCCGGTCTTATTGAAATCACTGCTCCACAAACTCTCCTTTTGTTCGCTTGTGTTGAAAGAGTGCTTTGAGACAGTGACGTAGGGGCTTTTCTTTACGTGTAGCTTTTATAGCTCAGTCCCCTTTCATTAATTCATTTCTTGTTCACAAAATGTTTCTTCCCCTTTTTTTTTTTCTTCTGGATATAGAAACATAGTGGATATTGCTGAATCAATCTTAACCTTCAAATTGCTATCTCCAAGCACTCTACGTTCCTAAATTTGCATATTTTATCTTTTCTATTATAGAGTGAGTGTTGTGGAATACAAATGAGTCTGAGTGCAAAGTTTGAATACAAACTGCTTTTGCTCCACATGTGAATGAACCTCGGACCAGTGCGAGTCCCGCTCTGTTTCAGTAACCCATGCACACATTGTCACACACATGGTGTTAACACTAGTCTGTGGTTAAAGTCTGCTTTTTTTTTCGGTTTAAGGACTGTTAAATACAGTATACTTATCAAATAACGCCACAATAAGTGTGGCGGTTTTGATATTTAGGCGGGTGACGATAATGCGTGTCAGTTTTTTGATGCTTTTGCTTGTCTGTATTTGGCAATCCTGTCAGTTCTCCCGCCGCAAAGTGATGATGAGCTGTCATGTTTGTTGGCAGATTACAACTGCCTGTCATGCTGCTCACTGACTGATTAAGACAAATGCATCCTTGTAGGCCAAGTCAATGAGCAAGTTAAATATTGGCTAATGAAAAGCATTGCTTTGTCTGTATTTGTGTTAAATGCATTAATTCCGTGTTCCCTTCAAAGCTCATCAGCACCGTCATGTAAAAAGAAACTAAACTGCACCTGTAAATGTTGTAATTATAAAGTATTGTACTATGGCTCTGGTAAAAGCTGTAAATTGCCCTTCAGAAGACATTCGCCAAAATTAATAAATTACTATGTAATAACTGTTTTGCATCTGTCTGTTCGAACGTCTCAAATTTGGGATTGGGGCCAATTTAATCAGATGAAGTAAATGGAAGTGCTGATTACATTTTTTAAAACACAATCATCATCTACCGCAGACTCACAGCAGCTTGTTTAGAGATGTGTCTCTAAGCAGCTCACATTGGTGACGTTGTTTATCTCCAAAGTGCCATGTCCATGCACCAGAACAGTGCAGGTAATTGTACACATTATTTAGTGTAGGACTTCCAGCTGTCAACACAGAGTAATATCAACTGAGCAGTAACAGACTAAAGTGGTGAGGATTCAAAAACACAGAGTTCCTTGCGCGCCACCTATTTAAACGTGGTATCATGAGCTCTATGCGATGTTATGGTAAACCTCCCCGTTTGTAATTTGTTATTCAAATATCTCGCTCTCATATCTGTAAATCAGCGTATTTACAGTGTTTCTGTCATGTAACAAGAGTGGATGAACAACATTAGGGACACAGATTCCTGTCCAATTCTCTGTTCTTTTGGTTTCAGTTTAATAGATTTGTAGTGGCTTCGTAGTCTTGCATAACCAGACCCCCAAAAGTGTTGTGGGGGGGGGGGACTTGTTTTGGTGAAACATTTGGAAAGCGCTGGTGTTATCCCCACAAAAGAAAACGCCACAAAGAAATAAGCAGGCCTGTCTGATTGAGCGATTCCAAATCTTTGTTGAAACTGGTCTTTTTCAGCGTGTAGTTGCTAGCTTTAAGGTTCCTGTTGTTTAATGCGGGAACATATGTGGTTGGGTTTCGTGACTTAACATTGAATCCACGTAAAGTAATGGTCTGAGTTATCATGGTAATAATTTAATATATTCCTTTAGTAATTCACAACGGGACAAGTGTGTTTTTTATTTATTTTTTGCTATCAGCATAGGCCTACATTTTTCTGTGGCTTTTCTCTTGTGGTTTAAAGTGTTTTATATGGCCTAAATTATACAGGTTATATCTCACTGCACTGTGTTATACTTTAACATCTCTGTTCATCCACAGGTTATCAAAAACAGATGCACGTTCCTGTAACCCGTAGTGAACCCTGCAAGCAGAATGTACGCATGTGTAAATTAAATCCACAACAGGGACAGCTCAGATTACACACTTCCTGTGAGTTGAACTAGTCTTGATGTTTGAGGCTTTTTTTCTGAATGCAGTTTTTGCTCTCGTGTAATCAGGATGATTGTAGCTGTCTTGATTTTACACACCTCCCTTGCCCTCTGTTGTGTCAAATGTTGCCCTTAGACTGGCGCAGTAGACCCCCTTTAACCTCCTTTTAATTTAACATCTCAAAGGCACCTAATTTGTGTGCTACATTAGTGCAACCCCTGGCCCTGGTCCCTGGGTTACGCTATTGTCCGTCTTTCCCATATGTGCCCACTCCTGATCCAGCTAATCATGTGTGACTAGAGTAGAGAAAGATGGAAAAACAAGCACTGATGGGACTCTCCAGGGCACGGAGGAGGAGCTCTTTTTGTCATTTTTAAAAACTGAATGTCAACTCATCCTTTGTTGGACAGATAGATAGTCTGTATTACTTAGGAGTCTCCTTTTAATACACTGTGTTTGTGCTTTACTAGTCTTGACTCTGCTGCCCCTCACAGAAATAAGGTAATATATATATATATACACACACATGTATATATATATATATATATATATATATATGTTATGAGGGCATAAATTCAGTTAAGAAGTGCCGGGTGGCAGAGCAAACAAATGGGATGGATTTTAGTTCAACACACATATGCAGTGCTCAGTGGAAACCGTGAGTTTCTTAACAATTTATAGTCAAGCTAAAATTGGAGAACATAAGGCCAAGAAGAGTGCAAGTCTCTATAGATGTGAGTGAAAAAGTCCCACTGTGCTTATAGATGACAGACTGGTTTTCACTAGCATTCAGTCTGACCTTGGTTCCAGGAAGTGTTTTTACTTTCACCAGCCGACATAAGCCAACATACTGACAAGACCTCAAAGTATTTAAACTAAGAAAAACGCAACGAATCTTCAGGTTTGGAACAACAGCCAAGGAGTTTTTACACTTCTTTATGCAGCCTTAATCGTTTCACCTTCATAATGAGAGGATTATGGCGGAGTAACTGATGCACAGTTTGGACAAATTATTTTTGGTGTTTGCTTGATTTATTAATACATCAATGAACACTTTTCACATGATTCTGCAAGCACTAGGTTAGATAAAGGTTACATTTCAATTAGATAACACACAATGTCAAAACCAGCCCAAAAAACAATTCATAAGGTCCCTGCATGTTTGGAATGTGTTGCTTCATTTAATAGGCAAACATAATCTCAATTTCTCCGCCGTTGTTTAACAGTTGACTAACCATTTAATTGTTTACTGTGGCTGCAAAATCAGAGCATAAAAGCCTTCACTCTGTGCCTGACAATCTTGTTTTTAGTAAGTCCTCTAACAGCTATTGACTGTTTTGCCAGTACATTTAGTATAGGTATCCATGGTGACCAGAGGATGAATCCTAGTGGCCTTGGGTGAACTCTGACATTTCCTGTTGCATCGCTATACGTTTGAATTTTCCTACTGAATATATTGCATTAACATTTGATGATGCTCTGACATTTCCTACAACACCCTCATCAGGTCTATGTTTCAATTTATCCACATCGGTTTATGATTGACTAACCTGCCACTGCCTCTTTCATCTGCAAAAAAAAAAGTAGCTGTTTTCCAAGAACACAATTTTAAGCATCATTACTCTACCACATCTGCAGAGGGAATTGAGACAGAGGGAAGAAACACTACATAATCTTTGGGGTTTTTTGGGGGGTTTTTTTGGTGACAGGTACACGCACTGTTTGAGGGTCTTGGCTGATGTGAAAGAAGCTTTGTAGTTTTAATAAAATAATGTTAAATCAGTATTTTGAGTCAAATAATTACAGCTCACTTTGCTAAAGTACTGGTGTAATAAGCAGGATTATGAACAGTGAGCTGGTCATTATTGCAAATAAGCCCTGACAGGGTGAATGGAGACCCCAGCAGGATTATCCCTGTATTGTAAACATGTCTGCAAATGCAGAGACTTGTTCAGCTGCCAGTATGTATTTGCTAGCGATAGCAAACTGTATCCCTCAGTGCCAGCTGTGCCAGTGTAGCTCTCCATCATGTTAAAAAGCAGACTGGAGGCTTACTTCATGGTCTTAGTAAGATCATTCGTCTCCCATCAGGGATCGGCTCGGCATTCAGTACAAAGTGCTGATGTTGCAACTAAGCACTTACAACGCCGTGATACGTCTGAGGCCGGTTTCAGGTTCTGCGTTCATCCTCCTTTTACACTACTGATAACAAACCATTAAAACACAACATACAGGGCTTTGGGAGACAAAACAATGTCTCAAAAAGGAGGCCCATCCATTGTTACCAAGTATTAAAGGTTTAACGTCAGAGGACAGAGGCTGTTGTACATTGTACAGATTGTAAAGCCCCTTGAGGCAAATTTGTGATTTATGATATTGGACTATATAACTAAAACTGACTGACTGACATGGTATCACGTTGCAATGTCCTTATAAGGATTTATAAATGGTTTATAGTTACATTATTATTGAGGTTGGAAACCTTTAACATCATTTATTAATAAACGATTATAAATAAATTAGAACCATTTTCATGCATCGATTCAGGCTCACTATCTGGCAGGATCGAGTTACCGCTACACTTTTTATTTATCTGTTCTGTTAAATCTCAGACGTTGGTAGTTGCTTTGCTTACTTTACCTCGTCCCTTGTCCCTTATCTCGTCAGTCGGCATGTTCAATTATTTACTAATGAGTTATTACCATATATAACAGGCAAAAGGGAGCTTTATTGTTAAGTGTAAAACATCACAATTTGCCACCAGTTTACTTATGCTGCATTACATGTATATAGGTCATTTACAGTTACTCCATAATAACACATGTTTAATCATAGTATCGTTTTGAGACCTTGCCTTGAGCTCTAAAGTTCCAGCTGCTTCACCCTCAACCTGCCCTATGGCATTTCCACTTGATTTCTCTGTCTCCTATACATAATAAAATGATGCACTAATTAATAAAATATATAAAAACATACGGTTGATACGGCTCCATTTATTTTCGAAGGCATTTTTAAATATTTAGTCCGTAGGATATTGTTCAAATGTGACACGTACTGATGTTCTGACATGAGATGTGTTGATTGAAGGTTCAACTATAATGCTGAAACCGCCCTAGAATTACATAATTCGTAAATGATTAATTATAGCTCGCAGGTTTTCATTTTAAATCATGGTGGTTTCTGACTAGTTATTACTTCCATTCTTCCGTTCTTTTTGGTGGTGGCATGACGCAGTACAAAACGCGTTGGCGTGGACAGACTTGTGTTCTGTGCAGCTCAAATAGATCCCAAAGACGGTATAATGTCATCGAGTTCCCCCAGTATTGTCCATATTGTCCCTAAGGGTCATATGTAAATCTATGGCCTTGTTAATGAGTTACAGACATTTGTAACTGGAAAAAGGGAGCTTTATTATGAAGTGTAAAATACAATACTGCCAAAGCCTTAGTATATGACTCTGTTAATTTGATGTGCCATAATTTGAACTGACAAATGAAACTTTGAGTATTAAGATAGGCTGATGGCGGTTAAACGGAAAAGGTAAAATGTGGGCTCTCTTTGGCAAGCAACACGTCACTGTTTTGCTATGTGCTATAAAAGTTTATTAATGATTTATAAAGTGTTTACGACCTAATAACAAAACTGTAAATCATTTGTAAATCCTTTATAAGGGTATTGTTATTGTAAAGTGGTACCATAAACAACGTGGCATAGAGCAGCTCTGCAGTGATCAACCTGACCACTGCCGTGTCTTCAAACACTACATCCAAACCTTTGTAAGGATAAATGACATCCCCTGAGGTTGTGGTGTTTTAACTCCGGAGTATGCTCGCTGACGGTCCCCACCTTGTTCATCAGCAGACTTATCTGATGTACACCGTATGCACGGGTATCTGCTTTAAATCAGACAGTTTTCAGGTTAGAGACAAGTACAGGAGAATGAAGAAATAGTTAAGGCATCCATTTTATGTACATATGCAATGACAAAGTATGAGGAGCGCTTCAAAAACATAAATAATGAAGAGGGCTATTGGCAGTCAGTCAATAAAACTAACATTGATACAAAGATGATCAGCATTAAAAACAGCCTGCTGCTTCTTAAAATGTCTCCTTTAATTGTGTTTTTATTCGTTATTTTGCAGAGGCGGCTTGAGGTGTTCTACAGATTGCATGTTTCATTGGATCTCACCTGACTCGGTCTCTTGGTCAGTAGTTTGGACAGGAAAACATTACCTCCTTACATCCTGTTGCATGCTTGTGTTTTCTGCTACCGCTAGAACATATAAACCAATAAGCATGAATTAATTTTAAGCAAGCATTCAAAACGTCCATTTATTCAACAATCATTCCATAATAGTGCGTCACCCCTTCTGAGACTTGTATTTATGTGCTCAGACTGGCGTTAAGCAAACAATACCACTCCACGAGCCAGAGCTTTTTTTAAAGCTCTGGCTGAGATGAGCCCCAGCGGAATCAAATGGTAAGTGAACAGACGTGTAACCATTTCAAAGTGCTGGTGCTATTTCATTTTCAGTCCCTGAAGAAAAACTCTCCTCTGCATTTTATGAACAGTGCCAGTCAAGCAAACCACTTTTCTATTACTACAACCCCGTTTGATAAAAAAAAAAAAAAAAAAAAAAAGGCACAGAGCCAAAGAGAGAGCCATGGACATGAAAAATCAAATTAGAATAGAATTGTTTATTTTCTTTTTTTACAAATACTGTTTGATTTTTTTTTTTTTACAACATGTGAATGCATCATACCAAACCCATCTCACACACACACACACACACACACACACTTCAAAATATACATAGCATCAACAATTTGAGCACTGCGCAAAAAGACTTTCATACCCAGTCAGAAACTTTAAAATCACTCATGCTAATAATACAATTGGGATTGCACAAATATACGAGTATAGCTGTAGATGAGATGTGAGATGGGGACCACTTTCAAAGACAGAAATTATCACAGAGATGGCCTTAATGCAAATGAAGTGCTATTTTCAAAGAAGACAGCGTTGATTAAAATATTTCAGTAGGATTTCAGAAAGTCGGAGATTTAAAATGCTCCCTTTTTTTTTTATATCAAAGATGTGTGGTGGATATTTCAGACAACCTAGGGCTCTAACACCACAGCTTTTCACTCACAGGGGGGACTGACCAGACGGATCAATGAGAGAAGGCCATTGGAGATTCTGCAGCTACTGTTGTGGCCTACACACCCTAATTGGATGGTACATGAGTGTTTTACTGAATAGTGGGCCTGTTTTCCACATGCACAATCGATGGTTTGTTCTCTGCTGACTTGACTAGACTGCTCTAATCAGACAGCAAACTCTCCTTGGAACTTCTGGGTGATTGCATACTTCCTGTGTCAAGCTGCTTTAATTAAGCATCAAATACAATTACACCTCGTCTTCAACCTCGCAATGTTAGGAAAAGTGGGAAAAAAAATAAAAAAATACAGGACCCGCCCCTTTTTATAGACCTGCTCTAAATTTTGAGTTTCATGAAAATCGTGCAGTAGTTTTTGCGTAATCCTGCCAAGAGACAGACAAAAAGATGGGAACGAAAGCATAACGTCCTTCAGTACAGCTACAGGTCTTAAAAATCCTCACTGCATGTAAAACATAACACATTCTACATCTCATTTTGTAGTTTACACGCAGATGAAAACCTCAACGAAGTTTGAAGCCAACCGTCTACACATGACTGCAGGTCAAGAAAAAAGGAAGGTTGACAAATTGGGTTTAGAACCAGATTTTCAGTCATCAACAGGGTTCCCAGCTGACATTAATGAACTTGTCACGGTAATCTCAATTAGACATTTGATTGGACAACATGAAACATAAAGCAATTATGTCATTTGGTTGTCTCCGTTAGACAGAGTGGACACCGAGGGGACAGGGCAGCAGGTAGAATACGGCTGGAGCTGCCCCATCATTTGTCTCCGTTGGGTTAATAATAGACCGTCTGTGGCAGAGACTGACGTGCATAGGAGGAACGTGTTGATGGAGTTGGATGTAAGTTGATTGAGGCCTTGCCTAAATGAATTCTGATTTAATTCCCATTGATTCATCAACTAAAAAACAGTTTCGACTCCATTTTCATCAATTATCTCAAAGACTTATACCTAATATTATGACCCAGGAAAAATCAATCAGTCTCTCATTTCAAAGTGCTCTTAATTAATACACGCATGCACGCGTACACGCACATAAACACAAACACATGCACACTTTTGGTTAGTGAGTATGCTACATAACCACCTAAATTATCTGATAAAATCTTTTCTTGATGTGATCGAAATTACCTTTGGCTATAGAAAGTCTTTCATGTGTGCACATCCATACCATCCAATTTGTTATATTCTGATCTATCATATTGATGTCAGTCAGTGCAATCAGATTCAAAGTAGTGCAGTGTTTTATGTCTTATTAGACTTCTTCAAAGCATCCTGCTGAGACAAATCCTTAAAGGAATTTCACATTTCTTCATTAAAGTGCTTTTTATCCAACATTTTTCAAAAAAATTAATCTAGCAGTTTAAACCTGACCTACAAATAACTGGTTGTATTACTGTTACCCACACGTCTGGGGGAGCGCAAGCATTGCACTACATTAAAATATTAGCAATTTGAAACTTAAAATCCCATGTTCTGAGTACATCATAAACAGAAAGAAAACATTTTAAATTTCCATGGATCTGCTGTGAAACGCTCCCTACGCGGTCCACCCGATTCCCATCAGTCTTCAGCTGTTTTCATTAACCAAGCGTGAACCATTGATGCCACGGTAGGTGATGCGGCTTGGACGAACCAGCACGCCGTGGCCGGGCCGGCAGGTGAAATAGCGGCGACCGCCCACAGAGCCGTCATTCTTGCCCTTTGGGCTTCGGAGCTCCAAACCCAGCCAGAGTCCAGGGGCAAAGTCCGCTGTGCCCAGGTAACGGATAAATGCCATCTCATTGGCGCTGCTCAACAGGACCTGCATGCCAACATGGAGGCGAACCTGTCCGTCAGAACTGGACCCTGCTGTGCTACCAGAAACACCACTACCTCCACTGAGGGTGCTCCAGCGCCGACGGTGAGGGGTGGAACGGCTTCTTTTTTTATCCGTATGAATTGTGGGAGCACAGGGAAAAAAAAAAAACACAGCAAGAAAGATTTATGAGAAAAGGTATGCGGTGTGAGGGGATATATCACAAGTAAGTGGGAGATTCATGGGAGTTTGGTGTTTGAGGGATTGATCTTCAATTCCCTGTACACTCTCATTATAACCACAATCATGCATCGGCCATTTAAAAAAGGAACCTTTTGCTGACTAATACCGCAGCTTCTTATCAGTATTGATTCTGCCACTGCTGGGGGGGATTAGAATGAAGCTGAAAAGCTTTGGGAAAGAGAAATGTGAGGGTTGTGCAGTAAAAGAGATACAGATACACACCTGGTAACAGGGCTTCTTCTGCTCGTCTCCTTCGGTGTAGCAATGGCTGATGATGTGCTAAAACTGCGACGGATTGTCCCTGTGCGGCAATCACAAGAGTACTCTCAAAGATTTTTGCATAAGAATGACTTCACTAGCACCTACAGCATAATAAATGCAGTCAAAGCAATAAAAGTAAAACTCTCACCACTGAAAGGATGACTGAGGCGTGCTGAGGAGAGCTCTGAAAGGCAATCAACAGATCCGTGGATCCTGTGACCAGAAAGAAGTATTGTAACAGAGCATCTTTCTATTGGGCTTTATCTCAGTCCAATAGATAATTAACATGGAACTCAGTTCGCTGAAACAAATAGATAACTGAAACATTGCAGAGTTAAAATAAAAGTAAATGAGTTAATGTGCCTTTATCTGATGTTGGCTTCTTTCCTGACAACAGCAAAGAAAAGAGGCCATTCCTGCTGCATGCACAAGAACATCTGTCCTTCCTACTGATGTTTTCTTAAGCTGCTACGTGAGTATAATAAAGTTAGCACTCTAAAAGCCATTAAGGAGAAGACTGGAGAGAGCCAACGTCACTAAATGAGCACGAGGGAGGAGTGTTTCTTTGTTTTGTAAAAGATGAAAGTTTGTTCCCTAAAAATAAATTAATTCATTAAAAAAGTGTGTGTGTGTGTGTGGGGGGGGGTATAAGAAAAGCAGTTTATTTTCTTAATGGATTGTGATAGCAGCTGACAGGAGAACAAAGACGAGGGGAAACAAGGTGCTTGATAGCAAGAATATGAGAATCTCCATTAGACGGAGGGAGGCCAGTGCCGTCTGAGTACACCAAGTGCCCCAGGGTTAATTAGGAAAAGAAGACAAGAGGAAACTGACGTGAATAAGGGATGGCAAGAAAACACAGGGGTTGATTCTCCGAACAGAAGCTTTTATCTTATAGTAGGCATGAACAGTGTGTCTAAAAACAGCCAAAGGGAAACTGTGATAATAATGGAGAAATAGCAGAACAAAAAAGGAAAAGCTCCCACTATGTGTCGGTATTGAAATGAAGAACAAGTGGCAGAAGAATGTGGGGAGGCCAATTATACCTCGGTGTGAAGGTTCAGTATACTACTAAATTAGCAATCCTTCAAATCTTGAGAACCTCTTACTACTCTAACCATACTTCTCATAATATTCAGTACTTTCAATGTCAGCTGTTTTTAAACAGTATATTCCTTTCATTTAGTTATGACACACATTATGCACTAGAGGCACTGTGCTTGTAATGTGTCATCCACTAAAAAAGGTAAACTGTTTTTCGGAAAGTAAAACCAAAATGTCTCGTGAATAACTTGTGAATTTGTATAAGACCGTGCTTTCCATATTCCCAGGATTCAGTCAAAAATATTTTGGCAGTTGTTAAATCTGTTGATTCAACATTTTATCTGTTTGCGCAAGCCAATGTGATCTGCAGAAATAATAAGGCCTCTAGTGGAATTTGACTTTGTTCACACAATATTTGAAGAGGTCAACATTGGTACCACGTGGGAGTGGACCCTATGTTTGTACCAGATAAGAGAGAACAGGGCTAAGTGATGTCGACACAGTTAAAAGGAGGTACTGAACAGGGCTTCAGCGTATGCTCTGTGGAAAGACATCTCAAAACCTACCACCAACTCTGTCCAACTTTTGTGTATTGAGCATAAGACAAACCGTGGAAATTCATTCAATTTGAAACTCAAAAACAAAGAATGTACTCAACTTGTAATGTTGAAAGGATTGCCACGTGTTGTTGAAGTAACTTCAAGACACTTGTAACACTTTCTGTTGTGACTTTAGGGAATCATTTTGTATACTTCTGCTTTAATTCCAAAGACCAGGACACAACAAATAGCTTGGTAAGTATGCAAATGAGATGAATGATGAACTATGGGCTGAGCAGTCAGGTCTGAGATGTTGGAGTGGCATCTTAGACCAGATTCAGATCAGGATTGATAGACCATGCTGTCTTCTTCAATCATCAAAAACAACAAGCAAGGACACAGTATTGCATCCATAGAGCTTATCTTTGTGTTCTGTATACCTCACAGAGACAATTTATGCTTGTTTTTCTTCTTTTTTTTTTTTGTCACCCATAGTATGTATTTTACAAACCGCTGATGGCAGGCCAAACCTCTGCAACCTCTGTCAGATGTAGATCCATTTAATGGGCTGTTTTACATTTCGAGAATATGACTCCAATACAGCACACCGCAGGACTGCTGTTTTCATTTTTATGCGTCGATAGAACAAGAAATTGATTCAGAGACACTAAAGCTAAACAACAAAACCCTGACAAAAGATACACCCAAATTCTGCAAATTACACAACTATTAAATCCAGTTCATCTTGAATTTGTAACACTGGGAGTCATTTCTTCTGCATCACAATGTTGTACAGTAATCACACTACTATGTCCTGCAGCGATGATGTTTTAATTATGTTTTTTCTAACTGGGTCATATTTTTCTCTGCCAATTATTGATCTAAAATTCCAAGCAGCTATATTTAAAAAATACCTTTTTTTCCCAACTCAACTTTAATCTCATCTGCTTGCATCATTAAAAACTTTATGAAGACGCAAAGCAGATGTTTGTGTTCGCCAATAAGTTTAAGATTATTACTATTATTACTACAGACACTGAAAAACACCCAGGGTAATCTGTATAATTTCTCTGCTTTTTGGTTGTGCATGCCATTAGGTTTACTGTAATTGTAAGTCTAGCTAAGATATAGTAGCTTGAATTGATGACCAGACCAAATTGCACACATCAGACAGGCTCTTAAGAAGCTGATTAGAAACCTCAAGAGATAGGTGTGTTTCATCTGAGAGCATTTTGAGTGGAGAAAGGGATCAAGCTATCTGAAATGGACCAGCCTCCCTCTTCAACTCTCTGGCAAATCTCGACTCGCAAGCATAAAACCTTTCTTCAACATTACTTTTTCACAGGAATAGAGGAGACTTGGTATGAATTTTAGTCATGGTGGTTTTCCAAAATTAAATAAATCACTGCGCCATGAATATAAGAAAGAAAGTACCATTACTAAATAGGGGGCCAGAGTGTGACTTAATTTACCAACATACAGACCTAACCCAGCATGAAGATATAAACACTAAAGCTGAACACAATAAAACATAAAGACTTTTTTGTTGTAAAGTCACGCATAGCTACAGAATTAGGAATAATTGCATGTAAGTACAGCACATACTGTGTCTGAATCATTTCAGTGATTATAGAATGAATCTTACTCGGAAATGTAATATGAAATAAAATGGGCAGTTAGCTTTGAAGTGAAGATAAAAGACACATCAAACCACTGTTCTACGTCCAACTAAGCACTGAAATAA
The DNA here is from genome assembly GCA_037367275.1 of Coranthus polyacanthus. Lineage (NCBI taxonomy): Eukaryota > Metazoa > Chordata > Actinopteri > Kurtiformes > Apogonidae > Coranthus > Coranthus polyacanthus. The sequence continues at coordinate 8,546,502 of JAPQRN010000016.1, forward strand.
AAAAGAACTTTAACAATAAGAGAGTTCGGAAAAAATCCACTTGTCCCTCATTATTTTAGTGGGTAAAGATTGATGTCATAGGGGAAAACTGAGAGACAATAGAATATTGACCAAGATGGAATAATGAATGCAGTTACAGTTGACGGTAAGTGGAAGAAATTGCCGCTAAATTATGGCACATCCAATGAAATATAATGAGGCGTTTTGTGAAAACGACCTACAGGTGAAGACTGACTGGTGCAAAGAAGTCAAAGACCTATTCTTAAATATTTTTTTCCTGTTTTCTATTACCTGCTGTGAGAATATAACATATCTACTATTTGACACCAACATGAAATAAACATTATCAATAATCCATGCTTATAAGCGTGGATGGTGGCATCTGGCTCATTACTAGGTGTCACATTAAATTGAGGAGGTATGCTGAGGGAGGGCCCCGGGCTCCACGTTTGACAACTCTGACTCTCGTTAATCACAAGTGCAGAGAATGACTGGTTTTCACGCAGAGGGCAAAATCAAATATGTCAACACTTGCACAAATGACACTGTCAGAGGCGCTCATTAGTACTATCAGATGTATTGATGAGGGCAATGAAGCACAACCTCAGGGGTTTAAAGGAATAATGTAGAATTCTTCCAAAATCTCCTCAGAACTTTTAAAGAATTTCTTTACGATACTTGTTTGACAAATCTGTTTTCATTCATTTTTCTTTGGGTGACCACTGGCGAAAACAAAGGGGAATCATTAGTCACTAAGGTAAATTATCGGCAACCTTTAAGCGTCCTCACCTTTGAACACGAGAGGGAGGTGCAAAGACGCCATGTTTGGGTGGGCAGCTGAAATACCTCACTCCTCCCACTGAGCCATCGTTCTTTCCACTTGGCTTGTCCAGTTCGATGCCCAACCACAGCCCTAGAAAGACAGATAAAAATATATATTTGTCAGATGTGCAAGGAGGTCCCAGTTGTTTTTATTTATTAGAGATTGTGGCTTTCACCCTATCAGTTGTCTCAGTAATATAATCCTACTGATGATGGCCATTCGACGTTCAAAGCAAATTAATTCAGTTAGCCCAACTGATATGACATTTCAGAATAATTGTACGCACAAGAACAAAAAATGTGCTATATAAATTCTCTCAGAGAGTTTTTGTAAAATGAAGGTGGTGAGGGCAAATATATCAGAAAAATATCCATATTAGTGTGGTCAAAGCCTTAATGTAAGCAAACCTTTGACCCGTTGAGAATGTTACAAAAAAATAAATAAAAGCTCTCTAGTGCCATCAAAATAAACTGACAAAGGGAATATATGCTGAAAATAAATATTCAGAGTTGTGAAAAACTGAGTTTGAATGCATTTAGCTAAGGTGGGTGGAAATTTGCGACCTCAACTTTTTACTTCCTGTACTGACTTTAAGACACGCTGCATTTGCCACATTACGATGCAGACAAAAAAGTCACAAGGAGACAATATACTGTGATGTGTTCAGGAAGAAGAGCTACTTTTGGTATAGACACGCAGCCGACAGTGCACTGGGGCACAGATAACAGAGCATTGCTAGCCCTGATTTAAGAATATCAAAGGAAACTTAAGTCTAAAATCCTTTCAAACATGATCCTCGGTGCTGTGAAGGAAGTTCGTATTTATTCATAAACGTCATGACTGGTCTAGGCGGAACTCCTGCCTGAGTATTTATCGATTTTATGAGAAGTTGTTTCAATGGCTGTTGCTCAGCAACTGCCTCTACATACACATACTTATACTTATTTAGCGAGTATCTGCAGTCCAAAACTAGGCTTGCCACTACAGTGACTGTTGGTTCTGCAGCTAATGCAAATTGAGAGGAAGGCTTAATAGAGTTTCAATTACTTTTCGACATGCGACTCTGTGTACAATTGATATTGTGCATTAGTTTAAATTCTGCTAACAATTCTTTCTTGCAACAATAAAAATGCAGATTTTTTTTTTTTTTTTTTTTTTTAAATGCAGAGGTTTGCCAACAAGAAGATAACCAGAGGCATATTCTGGAGTTGCAGAGACACTTGTTTAACACTCATTAATTCATTGTTTCCATTACTTATACAGTATAACTCAACCTTTTCATTAGCAGCATGTTCACAAAGTCTGCCTCCTATAGGTTGACAAACTGCTACTCATTGTGATGACCAAATTCCTAAATTTAAGTTGTTATTTATTCATTTCACTATATTTAAGTACAAAGACATTCATCTTAACCTTATAAGGATGACATGGTTACCTAAGCTGTGCTACGACCATTATTAGATAACACATTAAACAAACCAACATCTCTACAGCTGACACAAAGAGAACAACAAAGTATGGATTTTTTACAGAGAATAGTATGTTCTTTTTAAAACCCAACAAGCTTTTTAGTTAACTGCAGCAGTCAAATAAACAGTTACTGCAGGCTAATACATTAAGTAAATCACACTGAACAGACGAAAATCCTATGTGCAGCAATACCAAATTATTCATGTACTTGTTAAATGTGGCCCAATTAGTTATGATACCCAACAACCCTGAGATTTTGATGATTGTGTCTAATTGAGCACTTTCATATATATAAAGCCACATGCTATTTGAAAACTGCAAATAACCCAATTATCCACAATTTATACGACATAAGTTGATGTTTTAAGGAACATTTGGTGGAGTATGTATGTCCTGATAAGTCAGGTATAGAGATAAAATATAAGTGCAGGGTACTAAATATAGTGAATTAATGGTTATGCAGCAGAATATCACAAGATGGTGTGTTTCACCTGTCAAATCTTCACAGAGGGAACATTAATTTTAATAACTGACCTGGAGCAAAGCTGGTTTTGCCATAAAACTGGACTACACCTGTTCTCTGGCCTACCACCAGCACCCTCTCCCCCAGGCGCACCTCGGAGCCCTCACACACAGAACTATTTGCTGAGGGTGTTCGGCTTCGAAGACCTTGAAATGATAAACAAAGAATGTGTTCACTTTTCGCAGTAATTGCTGCTTTGTTATCGGTATAACTATGACAAAACATAAATGGTGGGTATCTGCTCATACCGACCTGCAGTAGTAAATGCAGTGGTGCCAGGAGACAAGCGTGGGGCCGGTGAAGGCGTAGTCCTAGGACTCAGAGAAACACGCTCCCGCCGCTGCCTAGCAGGAAGACGTTGTCTTGGCAAAGGACGAGGTCGGACGCCAGGCCCATGACGAGAGTCCAGTGAGGAGGACGAGGACGAAAGGGAGCGAGACAAAACACCTGTGGTTAAAATGACAAAGGGGAAACAGTGATGGGAAACAGAATAATTTAAAGGAAGAACCTAAAAAAAAAAAAAAAAAGTGATCAAAACAGAACATTCAGTTAGTTTGAGTCAGTGAAAACAGCACATTCACACATCATTCAAAAAGTAGCAAAATTGTTGCAGCTATGCTTCACTGGGATTTCAGTTGTTAATGTCATTATCCATTCTGCAATCTAAAAATCACACAGCACAAACATCCAGCTTAATACTGAACCCGCTATCCTTCCATTCAGGCCTTTATCCAATCCACTTGTTATTCCACTGAAATAATGAAGCTCTGCCCATTATTCATTTTTCCATTTTAGTCTTCACAACATGACAGTGCCTATGGCAACAAGATACAGACAGTTACCACTGTGTGTGTGTTGCTTTTAGAAAACCAAGCTATGTCATATAATTCTAGCAGAAATCATATAAGCCCCATCTTTACATATGGTTGTCTTATTAGCGAGGGCAAGCTGAGGTCCAACGTACAAATCCCCTCCCAGCTTGAGGGAATGAGATGGAGCAGGGGATGCCCAATTTCACTCTTAAGAAGTCATTTGGACACAGGACCTCATTAAGCTTCTAACTTTCACAGACCTTCACAGGCCATAAGTTCATTAAGTGCAGAACTCTGAGAGGCTAATTGATTAAATCTGTGCCAAAGTGGTTCAAGACGGACGAAGATCCAGCTACAAACAAATTGGAAGCCAGAAAGTGATGGGCAAAAACTTCTTAACCTCTACCAAACATTGTTTTCAATAGTAATTAAAGCTGATTAATACTTGATTAAAGGACATGTATGGTTTTGGTTTGATGCAAAGCAATCACACTGTTCTTCCAAGTTGTCTTAACAGTAATTGCTAGAGATCGTCTATTTTTCTCTCAACAGACCTAGTTCATTACCTAATAATCTAAATATGCCTCAACAGTAAATGCAGCGCTAATGTGGGATTATACAATGGTTTATCTAATTATCCATTTCTTTTGTCTGACCCAGAACTATCTGTTGTTGTTCCTGTTGGTCTAGCACAGATGAATTAAGATGTTGGGTTCATGTATTAAGATGCACTAATTATCAAAGACCAGTGATACGGAGTATGTAGAACCAACATTAAAACAATGTTCTACATTTATCTACAGAGAATTTAAACCAAAAACTGCGGACTCACTCCCGCAACTGCAGTTCTCTGGTACCCAGTGCATTATTGGCCACTTGTCTGTTTTACCTGTCTTTGTCAAGGAGGCGTCCCCTTCTGTGCCCTGATTGGGACCTTTTAGGATATCAGGTGATTTTTTGACAGATATAGATAAACCTTTGCACCCAAACACAAATACAGACAGACAAAGAGAGACACAATGGCTACTTAAATGCACATGAATTTTCATCTTACGTACAGTAGTAAGATAATATTGAGTGCTGTCATGTGTAAGGAATGTGTAAGTGATTAGAAAAACCTGTATTTGGACTACTGTACCGGTATGTAGTTTGACAGGTGAAATTAGCAGAACTAGTTTATCAGTGAACCTGTCACTACATTTCTCTTAATTCTCATGCTGTAACTCTGAACATTTGATTATCAAAACACTTTATGTGGAGGCATGATAAGTGAAACTGTCCGTTTTTATGAACATAGGAGGAATGATTTGCATATAAAGTACTCATTCAAAGAAGAAAACTCATCCAAATTCATTATGTTCATTCAGTTCATAAAGTTTGGAGCGATAAAGAGAATTACAAAGAAGGAAACTGAGAAGACACACCGCATGACTGAGATAAAAAAAAAAAATTAAAAAAAAACAGACGACGACGCTGGAAAGATAAAACGTGACAACAGGAGAGAGAACTGCAAATAAAGGACAAGATGACATTGCCAAATAGAAATGAAACAAGAATTACTGAAAGGCAATTTTCCTTGATTGAACTAAGACAGTCTCTTTTACTCCAACACACAATAAAAAAAAACACTTAAATATGCTGAGACAAGCAGTTATATTTACACAAAAGCCCCAATGACAGAGAATACAAAAGAACAAAGAAAACTTCAAAAAGGAATCTGGGTAGCAACCCACACAATGAGAAACTATATTTCCTGTAGAAGTAAACAAAATGTTCATTACCTAGTTTTATACCACCAAAACAGACAACTTCAAGCTGGTATAATTTGTTAACTCCAATCAAATCTTTCCTAAAAACAACAAATCAAACTTGTATCTGTACCTGTATCTAAACTTATTTAAGGAAAAAAGAATAACGGGTATTTTACATCAAACTGGTAGTATTGACTGCCATTTCACTTCACATTTGGAGGAGCTGGAAAACACTCTCCAGAGACAACGTTGTCTCTATCCTTTGGACATCAACAAAGGGGTCTATATTCCAGCCCGGAACACCAAACATTTCTTGTCACTTGACCTTTAGCTTGCACAGACCTCCTGGCTTTATCTAACCCTTTCACATGCTGACGTTCAGTTCATGTGACAGACTACAGCACAGACTGAGGCTTTATGAATCAAACAGTGGAGCTTTGTGAGCGCCGTCTATGGTGCCACCGCCCTTTGAGGCCTCAGCTACAGTTGACATACTCTAATAGGGGCCAGCCTGGCATTCTGCTGTGTATGTCTCTCCTGGTTAGTGAGACAAGAGAGTTTCACAATGACCCATCCAATCTATAGATACACATGACTGAGCTGTCTGAACTGGCAATCCGATGGGACAGTGAAGCACAGGTGGCTCAGAGTTTGGGCTGTAAATGGCGACAAAGCACTAGCAATGTTTGGTCGTATATTAGTCTGGTTCCTGGGTTGAATGGAGGTCCAGACACACATGCCCTCACATGCGTTCCACGCCGCACACACACCTTGTGATGAATAGCTGTCAGGCTACTCAGCCTGTCTATGCCCTAGTTATTAAACCCTGCTTAATTGGACTATCAATCATGGAATTCCATAGGCCACTCCGAGGTCCGCAATTCCAGTCACGTCAAGATCAACTGGCCTTCAAAAACTTTGAATATTACACTACTACAAATAAGCTGTAAATCCAGAGTCACAAATACCTACCCGGACCAAAGGGCTAGATTTACTAAAGATTTGGAGTCTGTTTTTCTAGCACAGATGTGACGCCGTCTGACCCAGACACATGCTGTGTATTTATCAAACGGGCAGTTTGTGTCATTCCAGCCAGTGTTGGTGGGCTGTGCAAAGCAAAGCAAAGCAAACAGCCTAAATTATTCGCCTCTTAAAAAGAGATGTAAACAAATAGGATTTTCGAGAGAAAAGGAGTTTGTAGTGGGCAAAGAAAATTGCAATAAATTAAGTCTTGCTATCCAAACTGATTCTTAAAAACAAATGAAGGAATGAGACAATTACTGGCGACCACTATATCTAATGACTGTAACAGAAACAAAAAGTTGACAAAGTTTGGTTTGTGCTACCAAAACAGAATTTTTGAATTTGGCCATCTGTGAATTAAAATCATCACAGACTGCAACAAGTAACCCAGTTTTCTTTTATTAAGATGTGAGAATGTCTGGCTGCAGCTAACTCAGTACTAACTTATTAACACCACTACCACCTGTTCCAAAATGACTTCTTCTCTCTTCCCGACATCATCTCTTTTCATTCCCTTCAAACATGTTTATTTCTAAATTACTGTTACTATATTTGAGTAATGTTTTGCCAGATTTCAGAGGTGGAGATGTAATTTGTAGGTAACTTTTTGTTTCTGAGCTTAGTGAGTATGTGTAAATTTCACGTGTGCAATGAGCTTTCTTTGTAGAATATGTCTGGAGGGCAGTGGTAGGTGCAGTCCAGAGGCCAACTGTGTCATTGGCTGCATTTGTTGTGATCAGGTGCTCAATATACACAGATTTGTCGCTAAAACCACACTGTTTGTATAATGTCTGGGATGACTGGATTATATGGCAACACTCATCGGGAGTTGAGGATGTGGACATCCAAGCACTGTGAAAGCAACATTTTCAGAATACACTTTTCAAAGTATTCACAGTGGCACGACTCACATATGATATGAGGCTTGAAAAAGCCACTTTTGACTTCTGCTGAATCATAGACCCTGGAGAATGCCATGTCACTCTACAAATGGAATGTGTGAGCATAACAGAACCGTCTTTATGGGAATGTATTTTGGTGCTAAGAATAATGTGTGACAAAATTAAATACAAACAGTCAGATATCCTTGGTTTCCATGAAAGTCACTGTGCCTCCCAGCTAAATTCTTAGTCATTATGTGTGCATACTGACTTCTCTTCCATCTCTTTTGAAGCAAAAGCCAATTGAGAGGCTTGTGATATCAACCTTTACTCATCTGCTTTCACGAACAGGGACAACCGCCTCTCACTACCAGCTGGGCATTGGACTGAAGTTTCTTAGACGCAGAGTTGAGTCATCAGATTATCACACAGGAGGTTAACACTGTTGGAATCAAGTTAGCGGAGAGTGGGCACTATTAGCACCAACACTTTTTTCTGTTGTTTTCATCCAATCACCCTTAGCGTAGTCCAAAGATAAATAAGCACCGTTCACCGTTTCTATTCCTGCTAATGCTACGGCTTATGTTCCAAACTCCAAAACTTGAAGTGACTATTTCTTTCCTCAGTTAACAGTGAAAGTAGGATTTTGCTGTTGTGTGTGGCTATGAAACTAGTGCAGTTCTTCTGATTTTTGTATGGTGTGTGGTTTTTAATAATGTATCCTCTGGTTTCCTCCAGGGGACTGTACATGAGATTACCTGTGACGTGAGGAAACGCTCGAGTCTGTGACATCTTTTTCACCTGCAATCACACAGGTTTACAAATTTCCTTTCCCTCAGGGCCTTACAGTTTCCTAGTAGTGCATGTTATGATTTGATTATTTTGTGTGTTTTTATATTTATTGTACCATGAGCCACATCTTCTCAGGCAAACTCATTCTTTCAAGTTCTTTCAAAAGGTCGGAAACCTCCTGCTGACCTGCAGTGTTTGGTGGACCTGAAAGGCCCTGAGCACAGCTTGAACCATGAGAATAGAGCAGAGTTTCACCAGCCAGTGCTTTCAACTCTTTCAAATTTCTTGTCAGATATATTATTCATTATCTTTCTTGCTACATAAGAGGGATAATACAGAACATATTTCATGTGCTAGATATAGTTAAATACAAAATTTTCCTCTGAAGCCTCTCGGTGGATGGCGCTCTTTATGTATCTTTTTAATAAACAGAAAATCAAACACCTCAAAGGGATATTCTAATTAAACATAAATGTTTGTTTACCACTTTGTCTTTACCTGTGTTAATCTTAGAAGTGATGCGGGATAGGTCAATGCGGCGAGGGGGGCGGATGGGTGTGGATGTCTTTGTAGTGTTGGTTTTATGTCTTTCCAAAGGTTTGCTTATCTTGGAGAGGGGCGCAAATATTCCTGTGAAAGGAGAAGAATATGGATTAAGGTTTTCCAAATACTACAGCCAAATAAGGAACACAACGCAAACGTGATAATCAGAGCACATTAAATGTACTCACAATTTACAAAAATGACAAACTAAGAGAGGTGTGAAAACATGATTTGCCAGTTAAGATCAATACAGGTACAAGTAGTTAACTGGGTATACCATATATGTGATTCAAAGTGTAGTGTTCCAAGTTGTGACATGACCTACCATATCTGAGTCGACAGGTGAAATACTGAACCCCTGCAACAGATCCATCATTCTTCCCTTCTGGTTTGTCTAGTTCCACTCCAGCCCAAAGTCCTCCAGAGAACTCTGTGCTGCCACAGAATCGAAGGGTCCCTACCTGCGTACACAGCAACGCAGCAAAGAAAGTCAAAGCAAGGTTGTGTTTTCTAACTGCCAAGCAAAACCAAAGAGAGCAAGCGATGCAGCAAACAGACTGTCCAATCCAGTGCAAAGTAATGCATTATGAAGGTATGACCTTAATCACAGACTCAACA
>JAPQRN010000016.1:8555837-8570206 GCA_037367275.1 Coranthus polyacanthus
AACAGTTTAAAGCATGAGACCAAGTTGTTGAGATTTGTTCATCTCTACTGTGTGGACTAACAATCTATAAAAAAAAAAAAAAAAAAAGAAAATCTTAATCCATATTCTTCTCCTTTCACATGAATATATATATATACTTTCTTATTGTCTACATGTTTCTGTTTGCAAGAAAAGTAACAAGTCTTAAAGTTTTTGTAGACAAAGGAAATTCAGACAACAATCCCTGGGCCAGGGCAGACTCATTTGACAAGCTCATTTTAAGTTCTCACTTTTCCTCAGAAGCATTAAAAGGCTAAGACCATTTCTCCAAACAATTTGTCTCTCATGCCTTAAATTCAATAAAATGTTACAATTTTTAGGGCTCATTCAACTTTAATGCTGTCCTCGACCCTGAAAGTAAAGTAAAAGGCAGAGTATGATCTAGTGAGAGCTGTTTAGGATCTCCGTCATAAAAATGTTGCTATACTTATTATTATACTCTTTCTTGATGCCACATGGTCAGGTTCAGGTTTTTTGGTGAATTTGTGGAATTATTAGAACACTTATAAAAACTATATTGAGATAACTATGGGAAACCACAATCTCATATTTTACAAACACTAATATTTGATATGACTATTAGATACAATATGTACAATTTACACTACGGAGATTATGATTGCAGGCAAGATTTAGGAAGCGAAAGTTAGTCACCATAGATGGGAGTCAAATCTTTGCCAAGTTGGTGTGCCCTTAAAAGTTTGAGTGTAACTAAACTCTCTACCCAACAAAATGTATTAAACATACATTTAGATTGCCCTCTACAGGTTGAAACCCTCCTATTACAACTGAAGAGAACAGAATTTTCCTATTGGCTGATTTGGTGGCAGGAGACATATACGATAAGAGCTGTCGTCACCATCGACGTGAATGGGTGTGTCTTATAAACCCTTGACAGCTCTGATGATGCAGACTTTTTAAATTTCATTTTCCAAAGGCTGTCTGGTTGTAGTTACATTTTAAGGATTTTGGAGATTGAATATACCAACTTTAAGAGCAAAGTCAATTTCAAATGAAGGGAAACAATAATGCTGGACATGTTTTGAAGATGAAGAACTTATGCTTCCTAAGGGGTACAATAGATTCTTTTGTGCTGACTCCACAAACAACAGTGAATGTATTTTCCCCTGCTCTGCTGGATCACTAGACGCATTCCAGATGAACTGGGCCCATGCTGCCAGTCTGATGACTAAAGGCACGCATCGGTGACTGGAAAAAAAGGTTGGTGTTGCAAGCTTTAAACACAAATTATAGACACAAAGCTCACATTTCTCGGGTTTTCATTGAATTACACGACAGGCATAAATCGTCAAAAATTGAACTGTGTCACGAACGTAGAGTGCTGTGAATTTTATTTGACCTATGGGCTCAACTTCACTACTTTCAAAGCGTGTTTAATGTAAAAAGATTACACATGCCTTACACCACCGCTCTGAAGTTGAGTGGTTATGTTGAAAGAGCTGCACTCACCTTTTTTGTATGAGGATTTCAAACAAAAACAAAAAAAGTTATGCCAAAATACTAATCTTACGAACTGAAAAGTAACATATGAAAAACAGCTGCGATGAGGCCAATTAATATGGAGACTAGCTACAGTATGTTTCACTACTCTGAAAATAAAGCATCACAGCTCACTTCTAAATGCAGGCTGTGCACAAAATGAAGGGATGATTAAAAGAGAATGAGTATGAGAATGAGTATATTGGATGAACCTGGACAAGACATGTCCAAATAAATGTTGATATGCCAGAGTGAACTGTCACACATAACCATGAATGCTGGAAGGATGCCAAAACGGTGTTGCTTAGCAACTGGAAACTATTTTTTTCTTGGTTCAGGGCTGAAATAGTTTTTGAAAAATTAAGCAAAGCTTTGCCCTTGTTTAAGATAAAATTCTACACAGATTGCACAGACTACTGTAGAAACATGGTGGCACAACATAATATCTGCTATATCTGTAGATATAAAAGGCTCATTCTATGGTAAAGACGACAACAATTCTTATTTGCATGTGATTATACACTAATGAAAACATAATTATGAATATTATGTTCCAATTTTGGAATTAGATCCTCCTAAATCCCTCTAAATCTTATAGACTGGACGTTTAAGTAAACCCAAATGCTTCCACACACCTTCTGTCCAGCTATCACCACACGGTCACCTAGTCGGATCCCCATGTTGGCAAGCTGAATCCTGGCCTTATCAGAGAGAGCAGGAGGGGACTGAGCTTGCAGTGTGAGGGGCAGAGGGGAGCTGGGCCGGGGTAAAGCTTCTCTCAGCAAAGTGCGGAGCTCCTTTGCCACTGCAGCAGCATCTGCCATCTCCAAGGGCATGTCTAGGGGATCAGGCACCACGTCTGCAGGGCACTGGCCTTTTTCATTCTTTAAGACAAAGCAAGAAAAAAGGAGGAGAAATGGTGAGCAAATAAACAAACAGAAGTGAATTTCATCCAAAAAATAAATATTTTGACATAAAACCATGGAATATAATATTGAATCTATGCTGATAAATATCTCATGCTATATCAACCATGATGATGATGGCAGGCAGCTAGGACAACAAGTGCAACTTTTAGATTTCACTTCAATTACCAAAAAGTTCTGTCTTATCACTTCTGTAACAAGGATGCAAGGCCTAACAGAATCTTTAATCTTATCTTTGCTCTCAGAACAAAATCCCCCAACGGTGTGTTTCAAAGCAGCTGATCAGCAGGCACACAACACTGAAGTTTAGTCAAGTGGCTCAAAGAAACTGCAGTCGGTAAGATTTGAGACAGAGCCAACAAGCCCAAGTGCCAGTGGAGGTAGGAGGAGGAGACGGCTGTGGAGGCGTGACAGACGAGGGGAGCTCATTTGGCACTGTTGTGGCGGGGTAATTGGGGCACTCTCATGTTCACCATCCCTTCCAGCAATGATATGAGTGGTCTTTGATAAACATCAAAAAGGAGCTTGCCTTTCATTGTCAGTGCCTGTTGTTCACATGTTGTATCAGTGAGCTAATATGAACGTCACTTAATCTGCACTGGTGTACATTTCTGTCTTTGTGCAGGGGCTTTTGAGATGGAATTTCACAGGGAGTGGTCCAAGGAAGGAAATGTGTGGTGAATTATAGATTAACTACAGTATACCGCATCCAATCTAGTAGGGCAATGGTGAATATGTTGCATTCCTATTAGATTCGACATTATATATGGAGGTAAAAGAACCATGAAAGAGCCATGTTTTCATGTTTTTCCATTCTTACACAACTTTTCACCGCTTAAATCAAGGGTTTGTTGTGTTGAGTCTCTGTGGGGCTGGGACGAGGAAAATATCAAATTAAACCACTTCTAAGTCTGACCTTTTACTCGAAAGGAAAAAGATATTTTAAACCTGCAGTTCTTGGCTGGATAGCAAGTCTCATAATCCTCTGCCAGCCAACACCAGCATTTTTTAAAAGGCAATAGACAATTTGGTAGAGAGCATATTTAAGACCATCAGAAATCAATTCACATGCCGATGCTAATGTTATATGGTCCTGATAAAGGTGGTTAATAAACTCTGCACACTAAATATTTATATGCATGATACTTTTTGCATGATTCAGGCAACCTTGGCTTTATGATTCAAATCATAATCAAGCTGGCTTTCACAAATATGAATGGTCTTGTCAAATTTATTTCAGGACATACAGAGAAAATGTTATTTATACTGATCCTGTCAAACAATAAACAAGATCACAATGAACAAAAGGAAGAGAAATCTCAGGACTTGTATAAGAAGATTCACAACATTTCCAGGGTTATTTGGCAGCAGCAGAGACTTAAAAAAAAAACCTTATAACAAATAACAAAGCAGACTGAAAATAAACTTCTCTAACTGATCATTCGTCTCTTGGAAAGATAAGGCACAGGCACTGGTGTTTCCAGTACAGTAAATGAAGGGTTTAAAAGCAATGTTATGGATGTTCACATAGTCCATAAGCTTTGCATCCACACACTAACAGAAAAGGAACTTCATCTCTCAGCTCTGACCAAGGGGATTACTGGATTAATGTGTGTGGTGCTTTGGTGACCTCCAGTGGGAAAATTAGTACATGCAAAAAAAAAACAAAAAACAAAAACAGTTCACAAACAGCTCAACTGAATGTGGAAACCCGTTTGTTTAATGAAAAGGATTCTGACATCACATTGCCCAAGGCAATCGTTAGTTGGGATGACATTTTTTTCTACAGAATGTGTAGGCTGTGACAAGCTGTATTAAAGCCAGACTAAGCAAGAACACACAGCTAACCTTAGGTATAAGCAATGTCTAGGTAATCTGTATTCCACACAACTGCCTTTTCAGGTGTTATCTGCCAGCTGAGTCAGAAAATGCCAAACAGGAAATGTGTGCAAGAGAAAATCTGAAATGAAATAAATCTGGAGCCTGACAGAGAAACTAAAAGATTGCAATCTTTTAAATGATTTAATGCAGTAAATAAAGGAGCTAGGATTACACTAAATAAAGGCTCTGGTTATGTGATGGTTGGACAATTTGGGAGTGAATTTTCTATTTCCATTGATTGATGTGGTTGATGTGGCTGATAAGCAAATACTGCAGATGGAAGCATTATCACAGTCATGAAAATTTTGGGAAGTTTCTAGAATCTAGTCTAGACTATATTCAATAATACTGTGATTTTAAGTAGAATTAAACAACATTCTAAAGTAATAGTACATCAACTGACTAATTAAAAATTCTTCATTCTTGTTCAATCGTTCATTATTGAGGAATCATTTCAAACATTTAATAAGCACAGCTTTCAGTTTCTGAAACAGGAAATGTATCACTAAATATGCCATTAAATACAGTTAAATGTATGGACAGCTAGAGAGACAGCTGGATAGCAATTTTGGATCCTATCATCTTGTGCCCTCAAAAACTGGGATTGACATTCATCATTGTTTTCTTATATTTGATGACCAGCTCACCGGCCATTTGATCTTCTGTACAGTATTGATAAGCAACATACAACAACGAAAAACTTATTTATAATAAAGACGAAACAGGCAAGGAATTTGTTTAGTTGAGTAAAGAGTGTGTGTCACAGAAGTAAGGAATAAACCTGTTTGGTGTTTTTCCCACTCTCTCCTTTTGCTTTGTCCAAGTTCCAAGCATGTCCTTTTAAAAGGAGTTAAATGAGCCCACAGTGCATTAGCAGCCCAAGCTTGTAATGTGGTGTCAAGAGGAAGATTTCACCCTCTCAAGGAGGTTCAAACTAGGACAAACTAAAGACAGATGCATAATATATAAGTAAGCAATCTGTGACCATCCACGGTCTGTGAAGCTGCACTAACCTACTAATCAGGGCAGCCCAATAGCCGAGTGGTAAGAACACAGAGCATGAAATGCAGCGTCTCTGGTTTAATTCCGGGTGACCTTTTTTGCATATAATTTCCTACCTTGTTTCTTCATCTCCTCTCTACAATCTAACATCAAAATGAAGGCACAAAAATACCCCAAAACATTTAAGAAAGAAATATGTATATTTTTGTTCATTTTTAATTGATTAATATGTCGTGATTTTGTTCTAACAGTTTAGATGGTGGAATGGCTTTTTAAAGTTCTAGGTGGAGTGAAAACTGTGGAGGTGTCATTGCCCTGAATAATTGTATTATTACTTTACTATGCCTGAAAGTACAGGCACATTTGGGAATTTGTAGTAAACGCTGACTTGGCCAACTAACAAAGAAAAGATGCAGACAAAAATCTGTAAGTAGGTCAGAGCACTGGATTAAATATACTAATGATGAGTCATCTGATATAAAAAAAATTTAAATGAAAAAAAAAAATTAAATAATCACTTTTTAAAGCTTACTGTGATGCTAATGAGACAACTAGCTGGGGTATGAGAGTGCAGCAGGAGAGCAGTGCAACCTACCCTGAAAGCGGGGTTAGCTCCCAGCTCCAACAGACATTTGACAGCTGAGGTGCACAGATTCGACGCAGCAATGTGCAGGGCGGTGCCAAAGTCAAAGTCACTGCAGGTAGCATCTACCTCTACAAGGAAAAAATAAATAAAAATTAGAAGTGGTATTTTACTTTTCTACATACCACTTTTTGATACTTTATGATGAGGACTTATGTCACATTTTAATAGTTACCACAACTTAAGACACTCTAATATTAAGCATTAATGAGCATTATTTAACTCACTAGCCATAAAATCTACTCCAGCAGAGAAAGGACATCTCATCTTTGTGCAACTTACACTATGATAACAGGTCCATGCAACATCAGCTCTACTATCACAATCTGTTTGTTTGAAAAGATTACATAATAGTCCTTAAGTAAGATACAGCCTTCTACAAGTCTGTAAGACTGCAAAGCTTTTCAAGATGGAATTCAAAGAAAATTAATAATGAATAGATCTATTCACAAAAAAAAAAAAAAAAATCTATCAAGAACAAGGTTTACTCAGTTATCTTAATATTGCTTGGTAAACCTCACCAGCAAACAGCAACCAAAGTATTATCTGAAACCAAAATATGCCTGCAGACCAGCAAAAGATAATTAATGGACAGAGCCACATCAAAAAAAAACAAACAATAAAAAAAAAAAAAAACACAATAAAACATAACATCACTCAGATTTGTATGCCGCTTAATAATTGTAGATAATAGGTTTAACAACACAGATTGCAGACCCTCGCACCCTTAGGTCATATCCACCATGCTGAATACTTCCAATATGTTGTGAATATACTAAAAGAAACATACAAAGGCTATGTTATATTTATTTACATATCATTTACACATTGAGTGTTAATACCAAATCTGAAGTTACTGTGTTCAAAACTGATGTCAGCCAGTAAATATGCTCTCGGTTGTGGCTCGTCTTACAGATCAGCAAGAAATGTGTCATGTTGATAGATATTATTATGCAGCATGTGTGCCATTTTTTTCCTAATGATAATGATATGAAAGCATTCCACACTCTAGTCTAGATAATATTAATTGACTAAGGAAAACATTCAGTCTGTGCATTTTGAAGCACAGGCTGTGCTGAAGTTTTTCTGCTCATGACCTTTATCTTTAGCTTTTTATTTTATATAATTAACTTTATACGGGCAAGTAAAGTGAGCGAAAATCTGCAGCCCATATACAAAGCAAATAATTGTCTGTATATATCAACATGCTGTCTTATAAGTATACCAATGCAACCCAGTGGACAAAACATCAGAAAGCATAGAACATAATAGGCCCTTTCGCACTGTAGGAACCTTTTGTAGTTCCTAGAACCTTTTCAGGAACTAGGCTCCTTTTCGCGCGTTCGCACAGCATAGAAACCAGGAACCATATACCATAGTTCCTAGAACTCCCAGGCAGGGTCTTTTCATGGTTCCATAGGAACTATATAACGTAAGTGTTTGGTGATTGGTAGAACCGAGGCCACACCTTTTGTTAGATTTCCGCATCTTGCAGTACCGGCATTTTTAAAACTACTGTGTAGCATGAGCTGTGTTGGAGCAAATAACAATGGAGAAAGTTAGCAAAAAGTGGAGCGACAACGAAGTACAAGCCCTTCTGGCCTTGTACGCTACAGAGGAGGTATAACGAGAATTCGAAGGCTCACAGCGTAATAGAAACATTTTTGCAAAAATCAGCGCAGACTTAGGGGTATACTGTCACAGACGTTTGCGTCACACCGGTCCCTCCCATGGTTCCTTACTGCCCGTGCGAATGCAAAGTTCCCCTCAGGGTGAGTAGTTCCTAAAACCAAATTCGAGGTGGGTAGTTCCTAGAACTAAGTTCTTAGATCTACTCTGTGCGAAAGCGAAATGTAACCTCTCCACTGACTACAACTAGAGAATCAACACCTCAGAAACTGCATATGATGGACTGAATCGTATAGTAGTAATAGTGAGTGTAGGTGTACCAACTAAAGGAAAAAGTATGTGCACAAAAAAAATTGAAAAATTACAAAAGGCCCTTTGCTGATGCACATGGTTTTGATAATGGAAATGTTTGCCCTGTGCTGACTGCCTAGGCGACCTTTCCTCTGCTCTCCTTTTACCTCCAGGCAGAGACGCCTGCAACACCACCCGGATAAGCTGGGGCACGTCAAAGTAGGCAGCGTAGTGCAATGCCCTCATGTTAGTCCAACGAGAGCGAAGGTTGGGATCAGCGCCCAGGGCCAGAAGCTGGCGGGCAAAACTGGCTGCTGTTTCTGCATCACCTGAGGAACATTGTAGCAACACATAGTATGTTAGTACTATAGACTGCACTGAGAATATAGTGATAAATATTATCACTTACAGACTCATACAGGATTATGTTCTGTGGACACAGTAACAGGATACACAAACCGATAATATAGCATAAATATGTGTGCAATTTTACATTCCTGCTCAGTGTTTATTCAACACCATATCAATACTAACCAATGCCTGGAGCCCCAGCTTTGCAGCAGTAGTGGAGGAGGCTCATATCTGTCAAGCCATCACGATCATTCACACCGCAGCCTCTCTTCAAGATCTGTGCAAAGACAAGATATGCAGTGTGCCACTACGGACTAGTGGTGTCACTATGCAGACATATTACATAATAGCCTATAAAGTGAAACTCAGGGGCACTGCTCTGATGAATGAAAGTATGCCGGGGCTCTCATAAATCTACTCATCTTCAACTTTATTAAAGAACTGTTTTGCACGCTGACATCAAAATAAGACATTTATTTCTCAAGGGTAGGAGTTATAAATGAGAGAAAATAATCGCTTGCTTATACCCTTGAGACATGTGCTTCCCTGCAGAATTTACTGCATTGCAGGTACTTTGTGTAACTAAGAGGTGGTTTGGGAGTGGGTTGGCAAGGCCTTCACCAAAATCAAAAAACACAGACATATTTTCTTTAGAAATATTCTGGTGCTTTCAGGAAACAAATGTTTCTTGTTATGTTTTCTCATTCTTTTTAGACTCAATTATGAATTAAAAAATGTTTTTGAACAAGTACAGACAAACAAATGCACTAAGGCACTGTAATTCAACTGTATCAGAGCAGAGGGATGGTAAACGATGGAGTCACCTCGTTGCCAATTAGGTCAATGTTCTTCTGAACCTGGGGAACCCACTGTCTGAGGACAGCAAACAGCTCTGGTATGGTGGTGCTGGGATCCACAAGTACCTCCCTGCATTGTGGCTCACTGGGATCAAAGAAGGAAAACTCTGGAAAGGGTGGAAGAGAGAGAGCAGAAATACATATCCGCTGAAATCGTATTTACTTTTAATAATGGAACTGGAAAAGCCTAATGCTCCATACCCCTGTGTATGTACGGTATATGAAGGGTGTCAATCTCTGCAGCTCAGACAAACATTAACTTTCTGCAAAGGACTGTTCAATCGATTCAGTCAAATTACTAATCTTAGGAAATGCCCTTGTGTTTGCAGAGGCAAATGAAATCAGATGTGACAGTGGATGGCATGCCGTGAACCAAATGAAGCATTAGAGATCCCAACTGAGGCTCAACACAAATAGACTCAGCCATTCACACTGAATGCCAACTGTTATAATTTACCCATTGTCAATATTTCTGCATTTGCTTTAGTGACCGTATTACATATTTACGAGCCCTTTATGCTGATTTAATTCAAAGTATTGTGGGATTAAAAACTGATGACTGTATGTGAGCACTCCAAAATCAGCTGATGTTTCCTGTTTAACTAATGATGTGCTATTGTGAAATTCTACACATTCTGTCAAATGCACTGGACTAAACTCTAAATAGCATATTCACAATTCTAATCTGAAGGGAATGTGACATAGCCATCACCTTTGTATGTTACCTTTAGCCACCAAATTGTTAACTATTCATTGTACTGATATAAAAGACAATGAGCGATAAAGATAAATTCTAAACCTAAATGGAATCATTACTCAGAACAGTTATTTCTCCATCTCTTGTCCCATCAGGATGTCCAGATGATCGTTTCAGACATGATTAACTTCTGAATCTTAATTATTCTTTCCACTGGTGCTGGGGCTGATCAAATGGTCAGTAATCAAAAATTGATGGGTAATGTCACCGATGATTAATCAGCTGATTACTGCTTCAATTGCATAATAAAAACAGCAATGATAACAGTTCCCAAATTCAGACAGTTCTGTAGTGAGTAAGTCAATTAGCCTGAAATGTTCTGAGCCTCATTGTGTGTGAGTGTGTATCCTTACCACAGTCGCTGGGCATAGGTGCAGAGGCCACTTGGTGGATAACTGGCCGTTGATGGGAAGAAGAAGAAGAAAGTCTAGTGTGGCAGCCCAGGACAGTGTCCCCCTCGACAGGCTCTGAAACATCCTCCTTAGTCATCTCCCCCTCAGGGCCTGTGGCTGGAACAATATTAGAAATCCTATTCTGAGACCACAAGTAGGTCTAATCTCCACCAAGCAGTGAAGGGCGCCTCTCGTTTTATGAAGAGACATCACTTTACTCAGGCTTTCACATATTGAATAATAAAATAGTAACAAATAATAAAAATGTCAGTTTTTCACCTATGTAGACATGGTGCCACATGCTACTCTAAGTCCGATTAAATCTTGGAGGATCATGCAATATGAACATATAATTTTTAAAAATACCACAATAACTAGTATAGCCTTAATACGTTCAACATTAAATATGAGTGAGAAATGGAAAGCTGAACTCCCAGCAAAACAGACTCAGGATTTTTCTCTAAGGTAAAGGCTGACTGTGCCACTCATGTGTTGAGTTTGCACTTTAGTGCAATACTAAAACTTGAAAATCATACCCACGGTACAGAACAGTAAGAATTGCAATACTAACATTTTATACGTGATGATTGCTCTGCGGCAACGAGGGGAGTAACATATCTTCTGAGGTGTAACAATGTGCAGTGTGGTAGAGAACTAAATATATGATGATTACAAGTAAAGAAAGAATGTATCTCACCATCAGATTCACAAGATAATCTGAGATACGGGCCTGGGCATTACAGATTGAAGAAATCTGAATTTGACTCTGAAAATATTAACTACAAATAACTGAGAAAGGATGTTAAGTTCAGCTTGTAGAGGATGTACATATGCTGAGCTACTAGTCCAATGTTTAAACATTATGTTGTACTAGGAAAACATTGGGTTGAGGAAAAATACAGAACTCTGAGAAGAGGAACCAGAAGTAGACACACAGTCCTGGAAAGGCAACACTGAACCTGAAAGCTAATCAACCAGCACTCACTGTCATCTTCTCCTTTATCCTTTTTCATGTTGGTCTCCATGAGAGCTTCCCAGCCCAGCTAGTCTAAAAATCAAAAGACACGACCAGGATCCAGCAGAACATCTAACCAAGCTGTTCCTAAAATAGTCCCTTGCTCAATATCCAATAACACAGCCCGTCTAACTGATTATACCCTGTTGATCCTGTCACTGCCAGGTCTATGGCTATTTACAGCCTGCACTCTCTCAAGGCATGGTGTTCTCACTTCTCACTGTCCTCCTCGGCTGGAATGTCACTCACTCTCACTTTCCACTAGTGTGCACTGCTAACCCCAGTGCCACCTCATCTGACTAGTCAACCATGACGCCCACAATGCTGAGAATGTGGCTGTAGGGTGACAGTTCAAACAAACATTGAGAAAAGGGGCAGTAAAGTGGTGGTTGCGATCAGGAGGACTGTCCTTCACACGGACAGTCAGGGTCCAATTCCCCCTGACAGCAAGCATTCACCCTGCTACAGCACCCACAGGCACTACAACCCTCAAGAAGTGAGAGTCTGTGAAACTATCCTCACCTATGACTTCTCAAAAAAAAAAGAAATTCTTCTACAGCCTTCAGTGATAAGAAACAATAGATGATAATTTCCTGTAACTTCCAGTTAAAACAATACAGACACCATGACCACCATGAATATATTTTCTACTCAAACCTAGAGTTTTTATAGTTCCATGTGGGGATGTCATGATGCTGAAATTTTAGTTAACAGTTGTCATACAAATAATTGTAATCAACAATTTTATTTATTTTTTGTTCATTTTATGCCTGGGGTGCCTAATAATAGTTTACTATACACCTCATGAATAAAACTTCAGCACTTAACTGCCATTGAACATTGGAACATATAAATAAAATGTACATTTCAGTGGGTTTTTTTAGGATTTGTAAATAAAATTGCACTCAGGTGCCATTAAACTACAGCAGAAGAAGGGGGTGCAAAGAAATGACATTAAAAGAGCACCAGTCAAACCTTAAAAAAGTGATGGAACGGTTCTGCTGGTCATATCCAGCGCTTTTCAAGCAGGTGAATGGAAACGCTTGCAACGACTATGCAAAATAAGGAATTTGTATAATAACTGTGACAGACCTAGTTCCATGTGGTGCCTCTGTGAAGTTTGTTAGAAAATGGTATAGGATGGGTTTTTTTATTGACTGAACAGATATCTGAACAGATTTACGGCCACCAGTTATTGAAAGAGTATTTTTAGTTGTTTCGATGTTGTTGTCTACGTTGAGAAATGCCTTATGCTTCTCTGAGGTCACTGACTGGCTGTCTAGAGATTATTACTTGGCAGTGTGACTTGGGACAATGGCCTACTTTTTCAATAAGCCTCTCCTTGTTTGTCAGACCTCTGATGTCACCCTGCTCTCATCCTCTCAGCTAAGGGCAGAGACACTACTGTTGCATTGTATTGTATTTCACAACTGGCAACTCTGAACACTTTGACACCCAATTCCTATTCCAGACGTGCAGACTGCCCGTTTTGTGTAACTTCGGTGTACGTGAATGCATCATAAGCTATGCTGAACACATCATTGTTTACATCCTAAACTGAAAGCATCTACAAAAAGCAACACACAATAAATATAGCTGTCATCTGTAATTCACCTGCATAGATTCGCCCTGCCAATGTGGAGACACCTAGCTAATCAAGCAGAATAATGGAAAAAACACCTGTGTACATCCCAGTAATCCACAGTCAAGTGAGGTCTTACAAGTTATTCTATGACTATCCACCTCAATATCTCTACTTGAATTGCAGTTTCTACACAAGTGACAGGTGTTTATTTGCCTAGTACAGTATTTTAATTGGGCTGTTTGTTGTACAACCTGGCTATTTCCTGCACCATCCTAGCGTTAGCCTGTTTCATGTTTTTATAGCCGGGTAGGTCAACCTACTCAGAAGTGACCACTCCCTCCTCATCTCTACGAGTTCATAGCACTTCGGGCAGGTGGTGGTTGGTTCGCTCATCAGATGTACTAATACTGTAATCAAATTGATTACCCGTCAACTTCGGTTGCTATCACAACTGACAGGCTGTTAGCTGGCTAGCATATGTTTTAAAAGCCGGCTCGGGCTTAAATAACACCATGATAGTTAATTGATGCCTGGTACAGAAAATAATAACCATTTAGCTTATTTTATGCTCATGCAACGAGGAAAAAGTTACCTTCAAACATTAAACGTCTTCCCTCTTTACTGTTCAATCAACGTTAGCATTTCAGAGGCAGTGTTATCTAGCACAATTGGCCCAAGCCTTCTTAGCTACTAAAACACACTTTACGGTTAGAAACAGACATAAATGTCCCGGAAGAGATACAGTATCTAAGAGTACATTAAACAAATAACTTACCTTGACCGCGGTGCTTGTCTCAATTCGCTCATGGGTAAGATGCCTGGAGAGCCAGCAGCGAATTTAATTTCTGTCAAATCCCGAATGCTACATGGCTAACTAATATCCTGTTTTAGCATTCAGGCTTCAGAATAAAGGCATTTCTCGCTTGCTTCCTGTCTTCAAAATAAGTGTAATAAAATAAAACAAGACCAATCTACCCTTAATAAGAGTCAGGTAAAAAAAAAAAATAGTAATAAGTACAATGCAAAAGCAATATTTCAAAAATATTTAAAAGATTGTTTCTAAAATCCGGAAATATGCCAAAAAAAAAAAACCAGTTAACTTGACTTTTATTATGAAGTAACCTACATTTTATTTGAATTAAGTGTATTTTTCTGGGATATCATGATATAAATATAATGCTAATTAGAAAATAATACTTAAAAAAAGAATAGTTCAAAAATATTTCAAAAGTCCTGAAAGATGCAAGAAGTTAACTCTTAAATTGAATTGTGAAAAGAGGTAAATGTATTTCACGGGGATGTGAATGCTTTTCAAATACAGTTGCGCTTTATAAAAATAGAAATGGAAAGATAGCCTGGTTTTATATTTTTGTCTCGCACTCACAGCAATACATCTGCAGGCTGTATAGGGATTATAATTTACACACCTCCTCATTACTCACTGTCACAATATGGGATGCTACAGGTAGCCTACTTTCCCCATGTTTGCCTATGTATAAGA
>JAPQRN010000016.1:8585711-8599938 GCA_037367275.1 Coranthus polyacanthus
ATAGATAGATAGATAGATAGATAGATAGATAGATAGATAGATAGATAGATAGATAGATAGATAGATAGATAGATAATATATTGAGTGATTGATTGATAGCTCGATAGATTGATTGATGGCTTGATTTTGTTGCTAGTAATGTTATTATTAGGCTCTATTATCAAAAATGCTGGAAAAAAAGATCCAACAACACAGCAGACAAAGTCAATCACCACTTTGCCTCTGCACACTGGGGAAATGTAGTTTCAATGCCAGTTGTTTCTTTTCATTTTAAGGTGTTTTTTTCCCTCGTCGCTGTTCCATCATGCCAGCAAACTGCAGCTGCCACCCAGCTGAAGTTCCTTCTAAGAACGACAGAGCAGGACACCGGCCGCCTAGCTCCCCTCTGGCGACTCCACTGTCCTGAGGGGACATCACACCAGCTGCCACTGTGTTAGCTTCCATCTGGGCATGGATACATGTCCAGGTGTGTGTGCCTGTCACCTGCCAAAAGAGCTGCATTTCCCAAAGAAAGACACTCGCAGGCAGGCTGTCCAAATCCAAAGACAAACACAGCCGAGCGCAGCAGTGGAGCTCATCCTAAATCCTGAAATGAAGGTGCAGTCCTGGCACTTCTCACTTAACAGGCGAGAAAGCACATTCTTCCAAAAAAGACAAGTTTGTCTCTACATTTGATGTTTTTGGGAATCTCAACTAGTTCATTTTGTTTGTATTATTTTACTCTAAGGTACCTAAGTAGTCAGCTGGTATGGAAATGGCTCTTAAGGGCGCAATGATCAGGTTTTTTTACAGTTAGTTTAATAAGCAGTCGCAGCAACATACAGCCCATATAGAACTATTTGGGCATATTGCTCATGCAGGTATTTCTTAATTTTGTTTGTATAACAGCAAGAACAGAGCTGGGTAATTTCATAGTAAAAGAGCGTAGAAATATTATTGCTAATATAAGTCACTGTGGAATACCATCTTGGCATGCTGATGTGAATCGTGAATTGGCAGCTGCTGCTCATGGAACTTGACAAGGTGGAAAAAGCACTTAAGGTCATCATCACAATACACCTGAAATGCAATAGGTGTGCCTGCATACAAAAGTAAATTTACTTCCCATTTTGTCTGTATCTAGTTTATCACACCTACAAGTTTTGAAAATGACACAAAGGCATGCGAGTTCATGTGTGTGGCATCACTTTTACAATCTCAACACCTAGTTAGTGTGAGTTACTTTTGTCTTTATTTGAGCTGAATGGCTGGCAGCTATGAGATAATCACCTTCCTCTCTGTGCCCTGAAGCTGTGTCAGGCAGGCCTCAAGGCTTCCTAACCACCGGTGAGCCTCAACTGCAATATGCAGACACATTACACACTTCATCACGCACACAGCAGCTACATTCAAACACATAAGCTCGGTCGCACACACATACACCCACTTCTCTCTTATTCGTTTTGCGTGCGTGCCCTCCTTGGCAGCCGATGGAGATACAAAGTAAATTGCGAAGTGTTCAGGAGTGGGGAGGCAATCACGGGGCTGTGTGCAGGGGAGATGTGTGTGTATATGTGTGTGTGTTTAAGGTGATGTGACATTTCTGGGCTGACATGAAGCGGCACTCTGCCCCCTCGCGCCTGGAGGGAGCTCCCGGGGAAAGACACTGATGGAGGTCTGGGGTCTCCGGGGGGGAATTTCATGGTGTGAACAAAAAGCCTTACGCTGCGGCAGAAACGACCTGTAAAACACAAGCTGGAGTCGGCTTAACCTGCTTAATGCTTTTTTGAACATTGTGGAAGGGGATGGTGCATTTGTATGCGCGTATTTGTATGATGTACGATTAAATACAATTATACTGAAATATATGTAACCCTTACATATTTCTGTTTCTTTTCATAAGTGTATTCCATTTAAAATATACACAGTGCCATCTATAGATTAGCCCTTCTACTATGCTGCATTAGTTAACTGCTTCTCACCAACAACATATGAGTCTACGATCAACCAGTAATGAGGTCTGAAGAAAAACCCAAAAACTCCTCAACTCAAAGCAGATTTTTGGAGCTATTGCAACAGCAACAAGCCATATTTCATCACAGTTGATGCTGCAGCAGTGCATTTGTTACAGAGTCCTGCATGCGGCATTTAAAAACCCACCCTTACTGATTTACACAAGTTATGTTTTCTGTGCCGAATGTAAGGCTGATTGACTCCAAGTATCCTCTAACCTACACCTTTCTGCTGCCATGCTTCACATTCACAGAGGGTAATTCATCACTGCTAATTACCTAACTTAATCTTGGCACTGTGTCCAATGAGAAAGCATGTTTATCTGTGTATGTGTGGGTGTAAGATAGAGGGAAACCATACGGCTGTGTGTAATAGCGTGACAGTTGAGCAGCTTTTTCTACCTGCAGCTGAAAGCAAAACTCCACCCTAAATTTAAATTCCTATCCTTTAATCCCCCCAAAATGTCACAGATCCTAGCAGTGGCGTATGCACTTTCCCATCAGTTGATATCTTTCTACTCCAAACTGTCTCTTGCGAAGCACGTCATGCAAACCAGGAAGATATGCACTGGGGCGGTAAGTTGCAGTGCATTACAAAACAAGAAAAAGAGCCAAGCTGTGTCTCTGAATCAATAGTGGACAGTCAAAAAGAGAATGAAAGTGAGCAGGCAGAGTGAGGTGACAGACAGAATAATTGAGTAGTGCGAACAACGAGGAAGCAGCACCTTCCATACAAACTAATCCAGAAGCTTAGGGCATACAGTAAACAGGCACATAAGTGATTAGCTCAAGTTAAGCTATCAATCATCTTCCGCCACACACATACACACACTATATAATGTAGAGTTATGCAGAGATGTGAAAAAGCAGCAGCTATAGTCACCCTAGGAGGGGATTGGGTTTCATGGATGAGGCAGCTGAAGATATTTCATGCAACATAATGCCAGAGCTGTTGCCCGCCCCCTACATCCCCCCGCCTCCCCATCGTCTCCTCTCCCCTATCCAAAGCACACTCAGACATAAGACCCTTTTTTCAGCCATGACAATATTTTTTTTTTTTCTTCTCTGTATTGGAAAAAAAGAAAGCCTGCAGGCCGTGTTGTTGTGGCCAACCTTGTGGGTGCATGAGAAAAGAAACATGTGGGTATCGCTTACACAAATGGCCTGCATGAATGTGCAAGAGCCAGACAAAATATAGAATCTGAGCCGCTGTGGCAGAGCAGGCCTTTCCTGTGTTAGTGGTGTTTGAACATGTGCATTCTGCTGATGGACGAGGCAAACATCTGACATGGCGGACGCATGAAAGTAAATAATATTACTCCTATAAACTGTGCGCGGTGTTCTTTAATTTGATGCTAACTCTTCAGTCTAGTCATGGCAGTTTGCTTAAGTTTTAAAGATACTACATGGTATTGACTGATTCTCATGCCGATATGTAAACACTAAAAAGGCCATTGCAGTGTAGTAAGTTTGGTAAATGTATGGAAAAATAGATAAGTGGCACTGTTCTTTTAATAGATTAAAGGGCAAATGGTGAAGTAAGTGAACGTCCGCTGGAAAAATGACTTGCATTCATGTCCAAAAGATAAAAAAAAAAAAGCAAACTACCAATATTCCTGACCATGATCTCATTTGGTATTTTGCTTGCTTTGCTTTTTTTTTTTTGTTTTACCTGTTTGTGTAACTGAATGAAATGTGTTCCTTAAGCAACAAGTAAGACTGTCAGGCAAAACAGTGAAGCGGTTCTCTTAATTAAATATTATATCAAGCGGCTGCGTTCTTGAACGGGTTTGGAAGTATCATGCTGATTGCTAATTTGCAGTTGCGTTCATAAATAATAATTAAACAATAAAAACCTCACGTTGTTAAGCTGTTTCTTTATGGCGGTCAGTTTAATAATAAAGGTTGCACTCAAACAAGATAACATCCCTTTTTTTTTTCCTACAGAGTGATATAATCCCTCCTGTCACTTTAAAATTCAGACAACTAATGCTTGGATGAAGAGCTGTCATCGCAACGTGAGGACGTGCTTTGAAATTTCTATCTGGGGCTGATTAATGGGGGGAACATAGAGAATTGGGAAGGGTATCACGGCATTCATGTATTTTTTTCATATATATTTTTTTTACACTATTTTCACTAAACCTCTCTTAATATTCACCAACATAAACCCTCAGAAAACCCTCCCCGCTATCATGACTGATCTTCACAAACGGCATACAGCATGCGCAGGAGATTTCCAATGACTCGTGGTTTTGATTGTCACTGCAAAACAAAACAAAAAAAAAAAACGTCTGCCTGTTATTTTTTGTTTAATTGTAGGCAAGGCTGAAACATCCATCCAACAAAGCCCCCTGCTTTGTTCACATCATCTTTACATTTGATGTCATGTTTATAGTCTCCGTAATTGATCCCTGATTGATACGGAGGCGCCTTGTCGCGTCAAATCGTATAGAACCTGCGTCTGCTTTTTTTCTGACCTCTTCTGGAGCTCAGAGATCAAAATAAAACCAGTTCAAAAGCTGTTTTTTGATCTGTTATGAAGCTCAGTAGCTCTCACAACTGTCACATGTTCTCCCACGAGGTTTCAACGTGTCAGACAGTCCTTGACAGCACTGAGATCAATCAGCTGTCATTTTAGCATTTAAGCACAGTGAAAAAAACTTACTCGAAAATGATCATTTAAAATGTTAAGGTAGAAATGAAAAACATATACTAATGGGCAACAGTACAGTAGACACAAGGCTCTGCTGGATTCTCATGCTTTGGGAAAAGTGTCAGAAAACAAAAGAAATTGGATTTCACTAACTGAAATGAACAGACATACTCTAAGTGCACCCCTGTCTGTCTCCTGCTCCAGTGCAGTGCTTAAAAAAGTGATTATGTTTGGATGAATAACTGAGTTCAGGACAGACAAGCAGGAGAGGAAACACATCATACTCACAGTGTAATTCCTTATATATCCCAGCTTTGGTACAAAAGAGAAAGGAGATTGTTTAACTACAGTCATCTGGGGTGGAAATGACAACACAATAACAACTGTCTCACCACCTATGCATCACAGTGTCCAAAACATTAGAGAGTTACTTCTCTAAAGGTGTTTATCATTTATTCGGGTTAAATGTATTAGATATTGCACATTTTATATTCAAGCCAATAGTGAGAGGGTATTTAAGCTGATATTCATAAACAAGATCTTT
This sequence comes from Coranthus polyacanthus, assembly GCA_037367275.1. NCBI lineage: Eukaryota > Metazoa > Chordata > Actinopteri > Kurtiformes > Apogonidae > Coranthus > Coranthus polyacanthus. The sequence goes on from JAPQRN010000016.1 coordinate 8,590,903, forward strand.
AGTAAAAAAGAGCCTTTTTTTTTAATGTCTTGAGTCAGACGTTAGAGCAATAATTGTTGCAATGGACAGATAAAACTCCTGCTCAAAGTATGAAGACTATGAAGAAGTCAACGAAACAGAAAAAGGATACAGCGTGTGTTTACGAAGGGCTTCTCAGAAGAAGCGGTAATTTTGGCTAGAAATGTGAGCGTTTTCTGCTAGAACTGATATAATAACTCTAATTCAAAACTTGCACTTGCATTTTCAATTAACAGTGTTCACTTTTCTTTTTTTTCCTGCGCTGTTTTTCAGAGACAAAGAAATTAATTTTATCATGGTTGAATGACATTAGCATCTCTGTCGTAACATAATAGTTAACTTCACTTAACTTTTGTTTCAAGTAGAAGGTACTATTTGCAAGCGAGCAAGTAAGATTAACACCTGAAATTAACAACTATCACCTCTCAAGCTGCAGTTTTCTGTGTTGGAGAAAAGAGAGTTTACTGTGTCTCCTGAATTCAAAATCATTCATAACTCTCTGGCTTTTGAATTTTTAACAATGTCTCATAAAATAAACAATAACGTAACATCTCAAAAAATCAAGAAATGTTTCCCTGCACAGAAAAATTACAGTAAAAGAAGATGGTGTGACTAAAATAGGAAACAAAGTCGCATTGAAAGAGAATGATTGAAAATCTGCATACATTTGCTTTAAAATCCAAGGACCTGGGTTCAGTCCCAAGCAAACAATTTGTACTATAACAAATTCCCATCTTCATTATGTGCCGTAACGACACAGTTGGCTGCTTAAACTTTAGACGGGCATTTTAGACTCATTTTATAAAATCCGAAGACTATGCTGGCAATTTTAGATTTGAATATTTACACCTAAACTTTCCTTTGCTCCACTGACCTCCCTGATGGTGATCATATTCGGATGCCAGATTTGTGATGTAACTACAAAGCATGTATATTCAAGTGTCCTGCTCATGACAAGGAGGGATTTTTACCTTGTTCCTCTTAAAATAGGCTCTGCGGCAGGCGGCGAAGCACTTCTCGCTGCAGAAACTCTTTAACTCACTCCCCATGCTCAGAGAATAGCGTTTGACGCCGACCTTCTGGCACCAGGCACACATGATTTGTACATTGGATGCGTCTTCATCTAAAGAGAAATAACAGGCAATGCAAGGGAATAAAAATCAAGCTTGTAATTGAGTTATCTCCTTGTACACCACTGCCTTTTGCCCTTCATATTTGGCGTAAACAAGGATAGAAAAGGATAAACAATTAAGAATGTATTTATTTATTCACATAGAAATGTATATGTAAAAGCCTTTTCACAAAAGTGTCACTATACAGTTTCACAAAGTAACAGCTGAAATAGCTGGAATTTTTAATTAACACCGATGTCTTCTGTAATAACAAACACTGACCCCGTGGTACGTAGTTAGCTTTTAATGAATTGATTTTGACTACAAAACACACAAGGATGGCATCTATTAAATTATAAGTCCAAGGTAAAGAACTTAACAAGAATTCAACAACTGGGTGTATTAAATACAAAGCCCAAACGGTATTAACTCCACTGATTCAGCCCAGCTGCTGTGCTGGTTAAATCCACTCAAGATTCCAGCCACAAAACCACTCTAGGGTTTATAATGAAGCCCTGCCTTGGTAAAATGGAACAGAACCGGATGTGCACATGGATATGAGAAGAAGTCTATTTGTGGCTATGCTTTGTAGATATTAGAGAACCTGAAATGGACACACGATGCACTCTAATGCTAGAGATGAGTGACGTCCACGCAGGAGCCTCTGACCGAAGGTGTGGTCTTCCTGCTGACGTTCAGCAGCCAAGGACACACACAATGTGAAATCATTCCTACGTTTGTGTTACTTTGTGGCTCAGAACAACACAAATTCAGTCCACTTTTACCAAACTGACAATTGACATCCCTGATCTGAAGTGACCTTGGTCTCTACGCATGCCACACCATTTTTTTCCTTCTGGGTTAAAAAGCATGAGTGAGTGGAGCCATAAATAAATATATAGACAAAAACACCCAGCTGCACACAAATACAGGCAAGGCCTGGGCACACAAAATGGGTTCCCATAGAAAACTGTACTGACTGTATTTATTTAGCCACGTCTGGGAATGTTGAAAACCCACTGACTGCTCAAGTATATGTAAATAATGCACTGGGAGGATTAGAAATGGACAGTTATGATTTGACTTAAAATGTGTTCAGTGGAATATTTATTAACACTTTGTATGAAGCCCATGTCTATGATGTATTATAACATATTATAAACATACTTATAATATGTTATAATGCACCTACAGTGCTAGTTAATTATACTTATAATAACCACTTGTGATTTTTCATGCTGCTTTAATAACAGTAATCATGACTGAATATTCGTACTCATTAATAAAAAATATAGAGTCTTGTGCGATGTTCTTGCATTGACTTTACTTAACTTTACTTAAAGCAAACAATGAGCATGTATAGTCACTTATAACATGTGGGACGTGTCGATAACACAGGGATTATGTTACTTAAAGAAACAAATGGACACTTTAAGAGTTACGTATAATCACATTATAATGCATTATGATTATAATGGTGATTATAATGTATGACAATGATGAGATTTTTTTTTATATCCTTGTAAAAGGTGACCAGTAAATATGAAGTATTGACACCTGACCTTATAGATCATTATAAAAGGCCTTATAGTGTGTTGTGATTAATGTTATAAAACATTCTGAATATTTAGAAATGCTTATAACTATAAGAACAGTATAGCACATTATATGTGTGCTCATTACGACGACTGTTATAAAGTATTATAGGTATTATAAGTATGTTCATAATACCTCCTAATGCATTATAGACATGGGCTTCACAGAAAGTGAATATTTTAAACTAGCCAATGACAAAACAGAAAAGGAGGTTTTATCACTTTTCCAAAACAAGGTTACTAAGATAGTAGAATAAGTGAAGCTTTTTTTCATGCAGTAAAAGTGGACTGCAGTCCATGCGCTGGATTTTTAGAGTAGGTGCTATTTTTTCAGTTGGTATGTGCAAGTGTGTGGGTTTATATCTCAGTTAGTGCTACTTTGTCAAAATTCATGTCTTGTGTGGGAGTGTGGCCTTAAAAGAATGAATTACAAAAAATGTCATCAATAGTTCCTTGCTTGATTCTCCATTAAAGGTTCGGAGCTGCAGTGTTGTTGTGTGGTCAGTGCGGACAACAAATTATTTTAACAGACCCTCAGTGACACTGAAATGTCTCTTCTGTGGTAAACTGTGACTGCCGGTGATGAGCTGTGGGCTTTTAGTGCTGTTGCTGTTGCAATAAGAAAGATCCTTCGAGATTCCCTCTGGTATCTTCCAATTATCACATTATGACTACGCGGGTGTGAGGGCGAAAAAAACGCGGGCCCATTAGTCTTTCACCTCCGCTCACCTCCTTATCGTATGCTGGCCAGGCTTTTCACCTCTTGTTGAGCTTAATGGATCTACGGGGCCATCAGATTTTAAGTAAAGACTAACTCACAATTAAGAGAACAACTCCTTGGGGCCCTAAAATCTGCACAGTGGACGTAACATGAATATTTTATGTCTTTCCTCTACCCGGCTCTCTATCTCATTCCTACGGACTCTCTGTCTTTTTAGGTCTTTCTATCTGGACTGCTACCCACTGCGGTGATAACGGAAAAATGAAAAACACAGCTTTGAGTTTCCTTCTAACTCTCGGTGGGTGGATCAGGGTTTGCGCGCTGCTCAGAATAATGTATGTACCGCGGCCTAATGGACAGGTTGGAAGGAATCAGCATGGAATCAAAACAGCGATCTCAGTATCGCAACGTTTTCATACAAAGAGACATCTTGAGGTGTTGGAGTTTTCACCGTCCCACATCCTGGCACCTCATAACAAGCCCTTCTTAAAACTCTCACATCTGCATGAGGGGGGAAAAAAACCTGCCAGTAATTATGCAGCATCCATACTAAATGCCACCATCATCCGCCGTACCTACACCTCAAAAGGTCCTTTGTCGGATTTTGCGGGGCACATGAATAATTCAGACTATGTGTGGGGGTGGGTGAAGGGGGACGGCGGCCGGGTGGTGGGTTGGTGTTGGGCTTTAAGTGGGACCACACCATCTGTTTCCCCGCCTAGGCAGGGCCAGCGGGGACTCCTCTTGGGCGATGCCAAGGCGGCTCGCTCCTCCGCCGGGGCGTACCAACCTCCTGTGCCACAGCAGACGCAAGGGATAATGAAACCCTCTGTCTGGCCAAGGAACACGGACATCTCCTCAGAGAGTTGATGGGGTAATATTGACACTTGGGCAGGTGGAGGATAAACAAGGTGTACAGCAGGTAGCTAGCTCATTAGTCGCCTATCCTTGCCTGATTTGTGGCTGCTGCAAAGACAGAAAGTTTTCAAACCGCATAAACATTCTGATGGTTGTCTTTTCTTTTTTTTTTTTTTCCCCGAAAATCACCGAGCAGGCTTATGCTTTCAGTACAATGTAATCTGTCTGGAGAACAGCTGCAGATTAAATGTATTACATTTGTTCTAGTTTGGTGTTCTGACCGAGGCTGTATGTGTTGAGTTGTGCATATGGGTGAATATATCAGCAATCAGCTGATGGGGAATGACCTTGATCTATTTGGAAATTTTAACCGTAGCCTTGTGCAAAACACAGAAACTTTGTAGCTTGGTTTCTCATTCGAGTACATTTTGCTACTGTGTGCGTTTTCTCGACAAACAGGGACATCCAGTCAATTTTAAAATGTATAAACCCTGGCTACATTTTCAATTTGTTTCCAGCATGTGTCTTTCCAAAAAGGTGTCAGTGCTTCCTACCTGCAGGGGGTTTGATTAGTGGTGGGGGGATCATGGGGACTATGATGGGCAGGTTGCCATGTTCCTTGGTGCTGGGCGTGGAGGTGGACGGTGTGGTGGAGGACTCTGTGACTCCGTTCCTGGAGGCTGGCAAGGAGTGAGAGCTGTTGGCTCGATCCGGAGAGCCTTCGCCGCTCTCTGTTGAAGCTGGGATTTTTGGCAACGAGTTTTCTAGATGGGAGAAATTGAGCAAAATGAAGTGGAAGTGAACAACCGATGAGGAGCTCCATAAAACTAATAAGACAAAAATTTGACCCAGTGGGTCTCTTCATCACAGCAGGATCACAGGTGTTAAAGCTGTTACGTTTGGACAAATGTAAGTCTAACACAATGACAAAGACGTCGACATACTCGCAACCAGGGATGTCACGATGATGACATTTTAGCTGACGATGAATTGCGAACTGCAATTGAATTGTTTAATTGTCTTTTTCAGTGTAGTAGAAGCCTAATAGTTTATTTTAACACATACATTACATCTAACAAACAAGAAAATTAATTTATTGAGCACTGGAAAACATAAATAAAAAATGCATTTCGTTTTGTCTTCTAGGCTTTGTAAACACAGATTTCACAGGGAAAATCTCATTACTGACATATACAAAGAAATTACTGATAATGACAGGAACCAATAGAAGTGAAGCGCCTCAAGCTGAAGAGCAACAAGATGACGTCATTAAAAGACATTAAATGTCAAGCGGTGGAAAATGATGTGAAAATAGTGATGGAAATATGACATTTCCGTTAGTTTCATCCAACTGTTTTTTACAGCTCAATGGGGACGTTTATCAAGACTGCGCAAAATAATTGCGATAAGGTGATTATGTAATAATAATTCACGATCCGTTCATGAGCAGTTAACGTTTGCACAGGTTGCATTATCTTATGCAGAGAGCGTGCTGGATAAATAAGCAGTTGAAAACGTTGACTGCTAGGTTACTGTATAGTGCTTTTTAAAAAGCTCCAAAATGCCAAACTGCACATAATTGCTGCTTACCTTTGAGTACAGAAATGTGCTGTGGCGTCTCCCCTATCTCCAGGTTGTCTGAATCTCGCAGCTCCACCTTGTCGTAGCCGTACCAGCCCAGCAGCTCGTTCATGGTGTTCTCTGCAAAACTCTGCAACACAAAGATCCAGCCGGTGAGATTCATAACAAACCTTTTATGAAGGAGTCACTCTGACCCAAAACATAATAGTAGACCTGCTTTGATGTTGATTATTAGTCATGAGTTGTAATTTTTTTTTTTTTTGCATTAGAAGTTGCTACAATACTGATACGGATACACAAACAACAAAGGTAGCTAGAAAAGCTGAGAAAACTTTAAAAATGTGATATTTTCCAAACGAAACATTGGAAATATGCAACTATTTGTTGTTGTTTTTTTGGGGGGGTTTTTTTCGCTTCTCCTGAGCCCTTGACTTTAAGACTATCTCCTTAGATTAATCAGCAATGCAGCAGTTTCTTACGCTAATTAGGCAGGAGATATTGTGACTTTAAGGCACCACAAAATACATTTTTCCTCCAGGTTCCTTCTCAAAACAGCGGGTCAACCTAATTGGGGGTAACTTCTGTCCAAATGCTGCAGTGTGCATCCAGCTGAACTAATGGCCCCTATCATGGCACAGTAAAAGAGGAGGATCTTATCAGACTGTAATAAAGAGAATGGGAGCCCTATCACAGCACACTAACCTGCACAGAGAACTTATCAAAATGCAGTAAAGTGGAAACCACAGCACGATAAAAGTAGGGATAGTGGGTTTGGACTAAGTAAGAAAAAATCTTAATCATCATACACTTTATTAAACAGTATATTATCCAAATGAAAACACGATCAACAAGATTTTACAGCTAGTTGTAAGATTTCAAGTCTTGGTTAGATCAGGAGTTTTTGCAGTGTATCCAGTTCGGCATCAAAAAACATCTAACTGCACCTACCCTTTGTTATGTGTGGTCTATTTCTTTCAAATAAAATATTCTTATCGCCTTGTACATTATTCTAAGCGTATTTCCATGACTGACAGCCTTGGTAACTTTGAAAACTACATGAATCTATTTGAATTTAAAAGAATGTTTTGTGGGTTTGAACAATGTTCTGCTGCACAGCATGACATTATAAAGACTGGCAGATGCTCTTCAAGTGGTGTTCAAGTGTGATAATATTTAAAAAGACACATTAAAAGACTGCATTTAAACCTTCTAACCCATCACTGTTAAAAACTAATTACAACATAGCATAGATAGAACTAAACAGCACGTGAACTGTCTTTGCACGGCACTTTACAATGTAGTAAATGGGAGACTACATATGCTGTTCGAGAGTGCAAACAGGTCACCCCAGTTGCTTTAAAATAGGTACTCAAGAGCCAATGTTCTCCAGCGGTGCAGCGGTACACTTTGCTATGCAGATAGATATGGCAGGTATGCAAAAATAAATGGAACTCCACACAGGTGAAACATTAAAGTATTTCCTCCAAACAGCCTCTAACAACACCGTCGACAACACTGTACTCAAAACAAAACCATAACCTTGCTAATGCACACAGCCCATTATCACATACATCTCCCAGCGATACCATTCCAGGAGGCGTCTACTCACTGAACCCTACTCTATGGTAAATGGTTCAGCTGTCATTGGACTCCCAAACACAGAGAAAACGCTTCTTTCTGGAAACAAACCAGCAGCAGCAGCAGCAACTGGGAATGAATCAGCTGTAATTATCCGCTCTGTGTGACGAAAATATTAGTTGCAGGTCACTAAACTTTCAGTACTTTTCATGTGTCTACCGAATAACTTTTGGACGGTTTGCGCTTGATTTTTATTCTCTATTCTGAACACTTAAAGCTCAAATTTAGACTGACGTAGCTTTAGGTAGACGTGCCTGTCAATTAACACACAACAACAGCTTGCAGAGTCATATTACAGCCAGGCGTGCAAGGACAAACACATTCACCGTGCAGCAATGTACTGTACGTTGTTGCCACGGAGATGACCCGCCTTGTCTTGCCATTGGTGGATGTTGCTCAGCATCAGATTTGCAAGACACAAGTCAGTTCATTATTACGCATCCAGCCCCACTTCACTTTGTATATCATCTCATCGTGGCAGCAGCCGTCAGTCACTCTCTGTTACATCAGCCAGTTAAATGTCAATTACAAACAGTTGCTGTCAATATGTAGAGCCAGAGCGATCATGTCGGAGCGGTTCAGTGCCACCCAGCACATCTGACTCTCAGCCGATCTAAATTTAACGGCAAAATGTGGACACAGTCGGTGCATTTGTTGTCTAAAGTGGTCTTCAAACTGTCACTGCATTCGCTGCAGTTCAGATTGTAGCCTAACCTTAAACGCCTCGTCTCGACGCTCGATTATTTTCTCTCTCCCTCCATTAATACTCCATAAAGCAAAGACAGAAAGGCCTGAAATAAATGTAAAGGGCAGCAAGTCGCAGGTGCAAAACACTCCTCAGATGCACTGGGCAGCCTTACAAGGAAAAAACATATTTGAAGGTTGAACTTCAACAGCAGGTATTCATGAAGGATGATGTGACACCAAGACATTGCACATAGAAAGCTCGTGTCAACCAACAAAGCAGGACTAAAACTGAAAAAAAAAATGGTTTTGGTTGAGTCCAGATTTCTCTGGAGAAAGTGTTCATTCCAAGCTGGGGGCACTTGTTAAGTACTGATTCATGATTTTCTGTTTGTGAAACCAGAATGCAATCTGGGTGAAATGCTTTAAAGAAATGGTTAAAGCAGTCCTTTCCGTGTGATTTAGACAAAACACACAAAACAAATAGCTAATGATAAAACAGCTTCTCACATATATTCTTAAAAAACCCCCCAGGTATTTTCGCATTTAATTGTTGATTTGTACTAAAGAAGATTGGACACGTATGTATTGAGTCTGACTGTGTCGACAGCCACAAAACAACAGGCCGAATTAGACCAGACTCAATTAACCTGATGCTAATTCAATTAACAAAGCACCAACACAAAGCGCATTTTGGATATTGCTTACAGTGGTATTATAGTAAGGGAAATACAAGTGGGAATGAGCCCCCACACACACAAACACACACAGACACACACACACTTGTTTAGACTGAGGCAGAAGTATCTCTTTGCATATTTGAGACACT
>JAPQRN010000016.1:8614082-8630409 GCA_037367275.1 Coranthus polyacanthus
ATAGATAGATAGATAGATAGATAGATAGATAGATAGATAGATAGATAGATAGATAGATAGATAGATAGATAGAAACACGGCTAGTTCAAGTTGTAACCACCACACCTCTTAATTTCTCGTGACAAATGAAAACCACTGAACACATCACGCCACCCGCCTGATGGACAGGCCACCTCTTTAAATCACACACAGGGATGCACTCAGACCTGCAAGCCTGTATTTGATGGTGAGGCAGACTGCAGAGGGAGGAAAATGGAACAGAGCAGTCAGGACAAGGGGCGTGGTGAGGGGCGTTACACCTCAGCAAGATGGCATCGGTTGCTATGCAACTGGGCACCAAAGCTATTTATACACCGGCCCCCTTGTCCCCCTTTTTTCCTCCCCAAGCTCCACTGCTAGTGATCAGGACTGCTAGACTGGAGCACAGCTTTGGGATATGCATAGGCCTGGGTTTTTTTGGGGCCGGGAGGATGTGTGTACATCAACCCAAAACCGCAGGTCATCATTTGATAAATGAAACTCAAAGATTATAATAAGTCATTCCAAGGGTTGCGTGTATCTTTATTAGTGCCGACCAGTGAGTCACACTGGTTTGGGTCATTGTGTTATGAACATGTGGGATAAACGCATCATAAAAGACAAGATAAAGATAAGATAAAGATGACTGGTGATGATTGGTGTCAGCTGCCAATTTAATGGTGACTGATTAGTTTATTTATTGCAAGTCATATCGTCATCACAGTATTGAACAGTGTTTGTCCATATTGCAGATTTTTGTCATATCATGCAGCGACTAATCTTTATATTATTAAATACTTGTCCCAGTGGAGAAGCCTTTTTTACAGTGACCATCATGGAACAGACAAATGCATCCCAAACGGATCTAATCTCCCTGCTCACCCTCTATTTGGTGAGATATATGCGTGGGGCACCCTAAGGAATTAAATTTGTCACATATTTAATTTGGTGGAGTCACCACAAACAGACAGCTGATTATATTATCTTCTGTTTAGAGCATCTCTCAAATACTTATTTTTAAACATGACTTTCACTAGCAGTATTTCACACCCTTATGGGTCATTTTTGGCTCAAGTAAAACCAGAGACAGCTCAAGTCAGACCTTGAATTTGGAATAGATTTGAAAATGTTTATGTGACCCAAATCTGCAGCGTTTGGTCGTGTTACTCGGGTTGTAACAATAAATTCTTCTTCTGAAAACTGGTGAGCTTAACCATCAATCTGAGGCACCTTGAGAGCACGCGGCTGCCTGTCAATCCGTTAATTTCCTCTTATTTAAACCCTGAACTTATTAACTCTCATTCGAGGCGACTGTGTTGTTGCTCTGCGTCACCGAGCAGAGAAACCAACCAGACAATGGGTGTGATTGAGAGGCGAAATAGATGACATTATTGAATTTTAATCACATCTTTTTGACACCGACACCGAACACGGCAATTACCTGGCTACAAGACACGTGTGTGTGTGTGTGTGTTGTAGTGTGTGTGAGTGTGTGTGTATAGGAAGGGGTTGGAGTGCAGAGCAGACGACCGGCTCATCAGGTTCTCACAGTGGCTGAAAGAAGGTCGTAAGTGGCTATCAGCGCACCCAACCCTGTCTGGATGGATCCCTCCCGTCGCAGCGTGGCGAGCTGCTTCCATATGGAGAGGGGCCTAATTATCCCCCACCAATGACTGAATCAACATTTGATTATATTCTCCCTTAGGCTGCTCTGAAAGGCTCTATTCAAAGACCACTTTTATGTCTTCTCTCTCATAATCAAGAATGGCTGTTATTTGCTAATGATAAGTTGAATGTCTTTTTTTAACATAACCCCTGACACGGTTCAGCAAGATGTCTGACATATCTGCTGATTTATGCCCCTGAGTTTGCTGGTTTGAATGTTTTCTGGAAGGTTCCAAGCTAAATTCGAGCAAAATCTTTTGATTTAAAAACATATTCACCTCTTGCGCTATATGTTTTAGTCATATGCAGAACGTCTGCATGTAAACAGCATTTGTTCTGACTAAATATATGTTTTCCTCCTCTTTCTAGGTAAATGATAAATCCACACACCCTTTGTTTTGACTGATGTGGTCAGCACACCTGCTCAGGCTGTATGTGATGCTGTGACTACTTTTCAAAACTTGCCAAACGTGCAGAGACAATAAAAGGGTTTCTGTCAAAAAGCTCTCAAACTGTCAGGCCTCTAAAACGCCTCTCTTCAAAGCTGTTGACAAAAAAGCTGTGATTTTTAAATTAATCTTTCTTTTTTTTTTCCCATAGCCAGCGGAACCTGGCAGAAATCACAGAGCTGATCCACACGGCTTTCCTGGTGCATCGTGGGATAGTCGACCTCAAGGAGTGGACGGTTTCAGATGGCCCGCTGAAGGACATGCAGTTTGGGAATAAAATGGCTGTCCTGAGCGGCGACTTCCTGCTAGCCAACGCTTGTACCGGACTGGCTCAGCTGAATAACACTCAGGTAACAAAGCATTCTCCTTAGAAGAGTCTTACATGACAGTGTTATTAATATATTAGTTGGAGCCTTTGTAGCAACATAGCACTGTCTATCTTCATCGCATCATATCTCATTAGCCTGCAGTATATTGTATTTGCCATGGAATTTTTGATTATTATTGAGAGCTCCAGACAGGTGACGGATTAAAGGAAAACCCTGATGGGAGAGGTCTCTTACAGGATGACAGTTCCCCCGTCCATACTGTAGAGCACCAGGGCTTGATGAAAGTGAGGTGAATCACACGCTATGGCCTTCACAGTTACCAGATCTCAGCCCAGTCGATAACCTACGGGAGATTTTGGAAAGACGTGTTAGACCGCGCTCTGCACCACCATCATCAAATGAGGGAATATCTTTTGGGAGAATGGTGTTCATCCCTCCAGTAGAGTTCAGTGGCAACACGTGGCGGCCCAACACCTCACTAATACGCTTCATTTTGGTTTTTCCTTTAAAGTCGTTGTCTGTCTGTATCTTCCTTCTCTTATTCCCAGATGAATAGGTGCTGTGCGACAGTCAGGCTGATCTTTTTATTCAAGCCACATTAAAGTACTCATCTGAAATATCTGCTGAGCTTGGAGTGGTGTGATATTTTTGCACGGTTATTAACTCAGTGAAAAGGATCCAGACCAGGAATGTGAGAGGTTGCAAGACATGCAATAAGTCTGGTACCACATCTGTGAATGGCCACCCACAATAACCAGTTGAAATAGGTCTGGTGTAACTCGCACAGCAGTTATTTTCATAGATATTGCGTTTGCAATGAGTCGTGATTTTAAAAAGTATTTAAAAATGCCATGTTGTGAGTTTGATAATGTTTGGATTTATTTTTCGTCCCTAGGGGGCGCCGCCGTGGCTCACCTGGTAAAGCACAATTCAATCACAGTTCAATTCCTACACATGTAATTCCCATACTCTACTTCCCCACATATCCCGTCTCTCTCTCTACTTCCATTTTCCGATAAATGCACAAAAAAAAAAATGAAGAAATGAATTCATCCCCATCCTGTTTTTATTCCCCCCGTAGAACAAAGTGAGCAATCAAAGCTCAATAGGCAGTATTACGAATGGGTAAATTACTAAATGAGTCAAAAATAGCAACAAATAATTTCTGACATGATTTACGTAACAGCTTCTTGATCTACATTTATTTGAGCAATATGAGTAAAATTAACCTGTTCTAGGAACCGCTACTACAGCCACTGTGTCGATTAAAAAATGACGTCGGTCAAATGTGTCACACGCTGTTTGAGGTGTACAATGAAATAAAAAAAAAAAATCTACATTTTCAACAAGAGTGGGCTACAAGTGGTGACAGCATTGACACGTAAACGGGAGTAAGTGTCCAAGTCTGTATACACTTATGGTAAGTGCTCACTGAAAACCACAGATGAAAAGAATGCAGATGCATATTTCTGTCGTGAGTCTACGCAGCACTTTACAGATTTTCAAACCATGGGAAATTCAAGTATTATGCAGTCATCGCACATAAGCTGCAACATTTGACGTTCTTCATGCCGTATTTGATGCTGAATGCGGTCAGGAGACACCGCTGACACGAGCACCGCGGGAATCCCTCTTATTGAGTTTTCAGTTTTGGGACGTGTGCGTGGTGGTGGTCTTGTAAGTGCACCACAGATCATATCTGCTACGTAGAATGGTAACCCCTCGCTGACAGATGCTGTCACCATGCTGCTCTGTCAGAATGTGGTTGAGTGGATCAAAATAACCGTCCCACTCCCCCTCCTCAGCCCATGCCATCAGCCGGACCAGCCCTTATCACCTTCCCCTCCTGCTCTGTATTCAGGACACACTGTCGTCGTTTATGTCTGCTTCATGGCGGCCAAAGATGATGTAAACAGTCGCCTTGATGCTTTTTGAATTGGAAACACAAGGCTTCGAATGAAACAGCCTTTCCTTCATATATTAGAGATCATTCTGAAGGTGTGGTATTTCCTACGCAGCGCTAATTGGCTTTCATTGTTATTTTGTGGTAAAGCTACAGATGACATTAATGGAAGTGATATTGAGTTCTGTGGAAGATGGAAAAAACATGCTGAGAATAAAGTGATGGCAGAAATGCTAGCGACTGGACCTAATGATGATTTAATCATGTTTTGAAAGAATTCATGCCAAGCAAATTGGCATCCATTCAATGAAGTTTTAGAGCATCTGTTCCTTTAGTTTGGTTCATGTTCAAGGTCAGAACAATGCCATTCGAACTCGGGGGGCACTGAGTAATCACACAGCAACACTGGAATGTAGTTTTTTTGTAGGCCTGTGTGATATGAGGAAATACTGTGATGGCAACATGGCTTGTGATAAATAAGTAAACAAACATCACAGTCGTCAACAAATTGATACCAATTAATCCGAGGGTAGGTGATGGCTAGCTGGGGCATCATCTGATTGGCTGAATCAGGGTTTTCCTGAGGTTTCTGGGGATTAGATGCAGTGTGGTCGTGGAGTTTGGAGGTTCTCACCCAAGGAAATTAATTTGAGAGTATTATCTTTACAGTATTTCTAAACTGTACATTCAATCAGATGCGTCCACTATCTTTGCATCATAAACCGCTCATGAACGTCTCTTAATTACTGGCAGTTATGGACAAAAATCTGTTTTCTGAAGTCACTTTTGGCCACTGAAATCTTTTCAGTTCATCCTTGAGTCCAAGTCAAAGTTTGTGCCAAATTTGAACAAAGCGAACCGAGGTTGATTCATTCACATATTCAGCTGTTTTCATGTGTGTTTCACTGGTATGAGCAGGGAGGAAATCAGCAGCAAACAGCCCTGATGAGTCCCTCATGTTCAGCTGAATTTATGTGAATGGGATCACTTAGAATAGAAGGTTCTATCCTGGTTAGACAATGGCTAAGTAGTATCTTTTCTGTGAAGAGTTTGACACCGTCGGCCTGTTTTCACAATCATTTTATTGTGCTCACCTAAAGTCAAATTAAAGGTATGTGACCACATTCACAAATATTTTGGGACAAGCCCTGAACATGAAAGGTTAAAAAAAAAAAAAGGATTTTTAGCAAAGAAACATCTTGATTCCGCTGGCTAAACTTAAAATGAACAATATTTATATATCGAACATGTAATGTCTAACGAGGTCATTGAATTTCTTTTCAAGTTATTATTCAAAGCTTATAACATGCCTGGATATGAACTATAAACAACGTTATATAAATTAAATAAAACATTTTTCACAAGAAGTATTGAGAAGTGGAAACAATCTCAACTCAAGGTCTGCTAACTTGCTTGTTCGGGAGCTTTCTATTATATCCCTCCTTGTTTGACAGTTACCAGACATTTCTTATGAAACAAGGATGTCTGGGATGAGCTGAATGGGCTCTGACTTTAACCACATCATCTTTTAATCTTTTAAGACAGCATGAACAACTGTCGAAGATGTTCATAAAGAAGAAGACAGTACATTGTGGTCGACAGCTCCAGGGAAAAGGATGTGTTTCTATAGGGTTGTGTTTGCGTCATGTTGGTCAGTCGGCCTAAAACAAATGTACAACGTTTTGAATGGATTTGTTTAAACTACGTGGAAAAGCTGGTAATTAGATGAGGAGTCAAGTGAGTAGCAGTTAGGCAGAGGATGCAGGTCGGTGTCAGTCGGCGTGGCTTCTGACGCAAAGTGTTCACACAAACTCACACATCATCAAACTTTTGAGTCCATCTGTTTTTGACGCAGTGACATACCACGAAAACCTGGAGTCATACAGTAACTGTATAGTTAGGGGGGAAAAGGCAGCTCCTGAAACGTAGAATCACCCCCAAGCAAATACAATAAAGGCTGCAAAGATTTCCTTCATTGAAGTCTGCTAATTGCCTGGTATTTACAACTTCAGAGTGTGTTAAACTATCAGCATCCTAAACAGCAGATTGTCTCCCTTTTCCTTTTCCTGAGGCCAGTGTGGTCACTTAAGCCCAGCTGTGTCATACTCTGTGTAACTGATGGGTAGTTCTTAAAGCTTTTTTAAGTTTTTCTCATAAACCAGCCTTTTTCTTCTTCTTTTAAGGCAGTGAGGGCGATGGAGATTATGTGTCGTGGCCTTGAGAGGAAACCTATGCCGCTACTTGTATAAACTGTAAAGTAATCTGGCCGCGGAGCTCCGGTTTCTCCCCCTCGCAGACCTGTCGGCAAAACACGATCTGGCTGGATTTGGGAATGGAGTAAGGGGGAGGCAGGGGGGGAGCTTATCTGATACTTTCCAAAAAAAGACCCCCCATTGGCCCCCACTTCCCAAGGCAGGCAGAGACACCACATCTGGTAATACTGTAGGCACATTGTCCTTCCAGGTCTGTGGGCGAAGCTCAGGTTTCCTCAATATTTTCCCCCGGTGGATTCAGTTACCCAAAGGGCACTGTGGGGCTGACGGAGCAGCCAGCGTCACCAGACTTTTCTTATGAACCAAGGATGTCTGGGATGAGCTGAAGGAGCTCTAAATTTAACCTCATTCATCTGAACGGTACAGGCGTGGCCTCGACGCTGTGCCCACAATGTTTAGCGGCTGTGAATAAAGGACGTAGAGATCAACTTAAGATGTTTCCCATTCATTACAACAAGACTTGGAATAATCATTTAAAAAAAAACTGCAGCCTCTCATCCTGTGGCTGATAAGGAGCCAGTAATATGTCTCTGAGCTAAAATGTAGTCATGCATGCCCCCTGTAAGAGGAAATAGGCAACTGCAGTTTTAAACAAACCTCCGTGACTATGTCCTCTCAGTTTTTTCTTCAGTTATGCTTCCTTTTTTCTTCAACTACAATATTCTCTGATGCCAGTTTCCTAAAAGAAAGCAGCATCCTATTCCTTATTCATTATATTCATTGACCTGTGATTACGGTAGTAGTGGTTATTCCCCATCTTTTCTATATACTTGAGTTCAATTTTTCTTCTTTCCTCCACCTCTCTTGCTGTGCTTCTTCTGCAGAAACCCAAAAATGCATGAATACCGTAACTATCAACAGCCGAATATGTTAATGAGGCACACTCAAAGGCCCAAAGTATAATAAATTTTCCAATAAATCCTGGATTAGGATAAAGTTAGAGCAAAGTGGAGTCCAAAAGCTCTCTGGACGGCGTCTTATTTTGTCTCACCATCTGCCTTTTAGCTTCGTTTCAGCCCTTTGGACCGGACAGACACTCGATCCGTCTCTGTTGCAGAGTCTCGACTGGACTTTGCTATAAATACAAAGTGTAATGAATGAAAGGGAGTTTAGATCCGCTTTATGAAATCAACAGGAGCTCCCCTTTGGTCTGATAATGAGCAGCTGAGATTGCAGCGGCTCACCTGGTTTCAGCCCCGAGCAGCGACTCACCCACCGCTGATTTATTCACAGGAGCAGCTGCTCAGAGGACAGCTCTGTCTGCTCACGCTTCAATCAGGGCAAATTGTGGTTTTTAATTACAGATGTCATGGATGGAGTGAATAGTGTGTCAGTTTTGATCTACCTCATTGACATCTACATTTTTAGTTTAATTGATGTTGTTTGTAATGAGTGAGCAGGTTATCGGTTCAGCGCCCAAATCCAAGGACACTTTAACAGGACACCTACTGTAGCTATGTTGCCGTGCAAATGCAAATTAAATCGGTCATTTCTTCCTCAAGAGATGATTTTTTTTAATGGTAGAGTGGCTACTGGTTAAGGTCTGATGTCTGACGTTTTTCTTTCTCTTGTTTTTCGTTTGACAGGTTGTTGAGCTGATCTCTAGTGCCATTGGTGATTTAGTTCAAGGAATCTACTACGAGAATTCCAGTAATGCTGAGGTAAAGCTCATATTTTCTATCGATTTTTCAATGGTGCGGATCAGCCGAGTCAAATAATGTGTGATAATAAGGGTTTATGGAAGCGGAGAGCAAAGGAGATTTCCAACAATAACATTAATACCCTTCTCAATTCAAACTCCTTATTTTGTTTTATTGCAACGGGCGCAGCAGTTTCCTGCCGTCTTAAAAAGTAACTAAAACACCTCACGTGCATCAATCTGCCGCTGAAAATAGTTCCCATCAAATGCACTATTTACTCCTGCTGAGTGACTGTTGTTTGTTTTGTTTACAGCAACAAACATAGGCAATAAAAACTCTATCCTGTAAAAAGTACAGAGAATTATTTTAGGAAAAAAAAATTTGTTCTTAGCTGTATTGGTGTGAATGTATGCCAACTTGCAGTGGATACATTTATTGTACATTAACATCATCAGGAAGTTGGTTCCAGCTGTGCACAGCGGCCTGGCTTTGTGGTCGGATCTGACTCTGCACACTACTCGTGGACTGTTAATGAATCAAAAACAACAAAAAGGGGCATTGTGATCGAAAATGAATTTAAAAAAGACTTTCTCCATCGAGTGCTGCTGGACGCCGAAAAGCAAGTTGGAAAAAAAAGCACTCTTTTACACCTCGATTATATTTCAGCTGCAGTGTTGATCCCTTGTCTTAGCCTAAAAAAAAACACCTGAAAAGTTTGTAAAATTTAGATTTTTTTCTGTTCTGTTTTCTGTTCTGACTTTACAGTGTATTTTAACTGAGCTTAAAAAATAGACAGTTGTCTAGAGATGCTCCTCTCGCTCTTTTACCTACATATTTATGTAGGTAAAAGAGCATGAAAAGTGAAGAGTGTTATTCCTGCCTGACTCTGCATTCGTTCTCCTGTCTAACCGAAGAACTGCAGGGACATTGAGTGCTGAAACACACTGAAATATAAAATCACAGGGTAAGGAGGGGTTGTTTGGACTGAGGTGCTATGTGGGAACTTTGAAGTTGTACAGTATAAGCAGTGAGGGCTCAGGCCTGTGGTTTCTTTTGCGTCTGTTTGCTCGGCAGGAGAATAGTCTCACCGATGGCGTCGACATGGCGACATGGGAGGAGCAGACGTTCCTGTCCCACGGGGCACTGCTAGCCAAGAGCTGTCAAGCTGCGATGGAGCTCGCCAAACATGACAAGGAGTCCCAAAGACTGGCCTACAAGTACGGCAAGCACCTATCACTGGGCCACAAGGTGCGTCTATGAGTGTCTCACCCGCCATGCGCCACATCTCTGAAAAGATGCTCTTTGGTGGATAAATGAACAAAGGTCAACTGCAGCACCAGTGATGATGACCCCAGTTGAATGTTTTGGTTTAAAGGCCTTTGTTTCATCTTATAACGCATGGTGAAGTGACGCTATGTTCTGCCAAACTTAGAACACTGTGGGTTATTTCGCTTGAGAGATCAGTTTTTTTTTGTGTTCTTGTGCTTTGTTAATAATTAAAATAATAATATCAGAAAGACTGTTCAGTTTATCTTTATTTGTCATGTGCACAGTCTGTAGAGTGAAATGACTATGATGAGGCTGAGGCTTTAAAAAATATATATCTCTATACAAACACATGTACACACTGAAAATTATGCACATATACACATACCCATTTACCTATATAAATATATAAACACACGTACATATGTATCTGTATATGTACACATTCCCATATATCCACCTACACATCAGAAGATGAAAGGGACAAAAAGAGGGAAATTAAAGATTAGACAATAAACAGTAAAGTACAAGATGAATGTTGTGCAGTTGTCGTGCTCCTCAACCATTAACTTTAAAGGTTCATTATGTAAGATTTGGTGGGATCCATTTGCAGAAATTGAATATTGGTTTCATAATTATGTTTTCATTAGTGTGTAATCAAATGAAAATAAGAATCTATTTTCATTACCTTGTAATGAGTCATTTGTATCTACAGAGGGAGCAGGTCTCCTCCACAGAGTCCCTCATGTTTCTATACAGTAGCTCACAATGGACTTCTTGTTCTTATTATTTTCTTTTCTTGTCTTATTCTTTTCACCATCTTGTGGTGGACAGCATCCAGAGTTAAGGTGCATTACTGTCCCTGACCATGTTTGAATGTGGACCAGAGTTAATACCCTTTAACCAGAAAACCCAGAACAGACAAACCAACCACAGGCTCCAGAGAAGGCCTTTCGTTTTCATGTTTTTAGCTGCCACCATAGGGGAGGGTGAGGCGAGGAGCATTTAGTTGGTTGCACTCGCCAACTTCACTGCTCCCACACTGAAGCTTTAAATTTGCTTAACAAATTGAAACCAAGCTGTCCGATCATCTTTGTCTGTACTAAAACTTTGTCCCCATCGATCAGCCAATCCTCACTGTGATCAAGTTAAACTGAAGAAACTAAAGGATTCCAGTAAAAGGACTGTAGATAAGCTGCCTCTTCCACTGATCCACAGGAAGCAGCGGTGTCTAAACTTGTTTTCCACTTCAGCCTTGATGTGTAATTGGTCTTATTTTTAGTTAAACAATAGTATTTGTATGTCTTTTGATCATGTTCTTCACATAATAGCTGATTTGACGCACAATGTTGAAACAGGATTTCCAACTGCAGATGAAGGAATAAGATCAATTCAAGATGAGTTTGATTTTAAGTCTTCTTTGTAGTTTGGGATATTACCAGTAAATTAATAATGAGTGGTCAAATCAGGAACTAACATATAAGACAATGGAATCAAGAAAAATGTCGATTTGTGCCAAACTAAAATGTACATTTTTTAAGTTTTAGCTAAATCGAGCACATCGGCGTTACCCTGAAAGTCATCCATGATGATCCCACTCACAGTGCTGAATTAGTGCGTCCTCTCCTGCTGTGGCTCCCCGTAGCTGCCAGTCTGCAGGCCTCAGTGGCTGCAGGGAATCTCAGCATGGGAGAAAGCAGAAATGAGGTCTTTGAAGGAGAACCATCCTCGTCAGGCGAGCTGTGTCTTCCACCAGACTGTTCATTATGCTATTCATTATCGGGGTCACTGAGAATATAGGCAGGCACTGTGCACAGCCACCCGTCCACAATTTTGGAACCGGATTTCTTTAATTGATGATGCCTGGAAGTTAGAAGGCAGACTCGGAGCCTGATTGACGTGCGCTTCTTTCTTTGTTTTCCGCAGTTGAACTCTGACCTGCAGCCGTTTGTGAAGAGCAGCATGGGCGAGCCGGTGTCCTTCAGTTTAGACGCCGCCCCGGTGGTTTTCCACCGTCAGATTGTTGGACGGGAGCGATGGCATCAGCAGCTGCAGCAGGTACAGAAAGCACGGTGTCTGAGCTGAACTGTCTTTGTGGATTCTGGTTACTGGTTTTAATTTCCCACACGGTATGGATTTTTGATATACAGCCATACCCTAGCATGGCTGAAACAACAGCTGCAACACTTCAATGTGCAGCAAATTATACGAATATTGTTCACCATGAGAAGCTCGATGGTGCGCCGTGCAGACTGTGTTGAGAGTGGGCCTCTGTTAACTGTGCATCCTCTTCTTACTAACGCTTACAACTTTACAATTAACTATCCACAATTTACTGTCTTTGTGACAGTACAAACACAGTAACAATCCACCTAAAACAGGACATGGTCCAACTACAGACGGTCAAGATTTCGATTTGAAGGAAGCAATGTTAAAGTTGTTGGTTATTTATGTTTAATTTTTTATTTTTTTTTTACTACATCACAGTTTACCCAATAACAATAATTTCCATTCTACAACTGTTTCATGCACACGGATTACTTCATGTATTGTGTCATTTTATAGCCTATAGTACATATTAAACAAAGCCTTCATTACATATACGTGAAATTAAAATGTATTTATATTCTATGTAACTCTAAAAATTCTACTCTGTAATTCTAAAAAGCTCGGTGCTCCTCAGTTTAATCAACGTGGGCTAAATACTAGGAGTACTAGGAGGTTTGGAAAGAATGAATGAATAAATTGGTGGCCTTGGAACTACTTCCGCTAGGTTTCTTTATACTGTGACATGCACCTCTTCTTTAATTTATCATTTATTCATGCAAAAAGGTTTACCCTTGAAATCTATAGAAGACTTATAGGGTTTTTGAATTTCACTAAGTTTTTTTTATATTCACAGTCAATGAAATGTGTTGAACGCAACATAAAGGTGACCACACTTCCACCCTGGTTACTCAAACTGACATTCACATCCCATTCACATTTTGTCTCTTCTTACAAAGGTGAAAACACTGAGAAACCAGCTGGATTATTCAAAGGTAAGCTCAGTTTATTTGCTGCGATTCCATAGTCTTATTGCAGTGTGTTCACCTGTTTACTCAATGACACTGTAACTGTCAAAGCCATCAAAGAGAAAGAGGATGTCTTTTCACTGTAACCTATATCAAAGTTGAGAAATGAGCTTTCCAAAGTCAATGTGTGAGGGAAGAAGGGGACCGATAGGGGTGCAAGAAGAGACTGAAGCTTCAGAGGAGGGGTCTGATGGTGTTGGGGGGGTTATCTAGTCCTGTCTGAAACCAGAGCAGGAAGGATTAGTTACTATGGCCTATTTGTGGAGGAGACACTGAGGCTCTGAGACAGTGGCATTGTGAGAGAATCTCCTTCAGCAGACCTGCCGAAAAGGGGACATGGGCAGAAGTTCGAAAGGGAAGGAGAGATGAGGAGACACGAGGAGGGAAGATGAGAGCAGGACAGAGGAAGGGATGAGATTTTGGGGAGGAAAACTCAAGAGCGTGAGCCCAGAAGCTACTTTGCTGCAATTCAACGCAAAGATAACAAAAGAGATTACAAAATGCGAAAGCAAATTGTCCGCATGATTTAGCAACTGTCTTCAAGTAGCTTCAGCATCTCTAATTTCTTTAATTTGTTACACTTTTTGGCATCTTTACAATAAACCAAAATGGTTTCAAGGACTTACGTATGGTAAGATTTTAGTTTGTGCACACGAAATTGAAGCAAGTCATGAAAAAGTCACATTCATAGAAATAATCCATGGAGTAACATCGCGCCTAAAAGTGATGAGATCAGGACGTACAGGCTGAAAGGCAAAAGGAGCAGGTTGGAAAAAAACAGAGCATCAAACTAATATATTAATATGTCTGCGAGAGTTGAAAGGAACTTTACAGCTTTATTCATGCAGACCTAAACTGCAGATAAGATGATGTAGGTGAAACTGTACGTGAAAAACAATCTTTTCTAAATGAAATGAGCAGTAAATAAATAATAAGTTTGACACCTGCTTTTTTCTTTTTTTTTTTCCTGTCTTTTTTTTTTTTGAAGAAGGCCTTCAGGGCTTTCCACCTCCAGAATTTATGAGGTAAAACGCCCTCAGCAAAAAGATGTCCCAACACACCCAGAGTCAGACAAATGGAGACACCCAAATTCGCTCAGTCTGTATATTAAGCTGTTGGGTGGTGACTCAATTTTCTTCGATTTTTTTTTTTTTTTTTTCCCCTTCTTCTTCATATATGTTGAATACACATGCCTGCAAACACATGTACTACATGCAGACAGTCTTGATTCCTACCAAACACTACAAAATGTGACAGTCTTGGGTTGGTTAATTAGGTTGCAGTTTGTTACATTTACAACCAGGGTTGAAGAAGAAACTTGCTGTGCCGAGTTCAGACAGTAACAGCAGCCAGTTCTGTGATCTGGTGGCATAATTAGCCACCTGAGGAGACAGAAAGGCTGTGTGATACATGAGTAATACCAATAAAAATGAAATAAAATTCAGGGCATTTTCCGTCTCATCAATAAGAAAAGAACTGCCAGGTTTTTGTATAAAACAAGGTGATGAGTCTGAGTTTTTCCATTGTAGTAATGTGTGTAAGCTGCCTCTAGTGGCACCATAGGCAGCTTGCAAATGCCTAATCAAAAGCAGACATCAGTGTGTTACACAACAGCTTTTCTGTCTTTGCCTCTGTTCAGTCCAGTTATTACCTTTACTTGAAGCGCGAGCCAACTTTGTCTTGCTCTTAACATTTTGCGATGTTGACAGCTGGATAGCAGGAGTGACACAAACGTGACAAACTAATGTGTGTTTTCATCCCTCGGCAGCTTTTGGCAGCAGTTAAGTCGGAGAAAGGCGTGAGCTCAGCGGTGGACTTATGCTGTTACCATGGCAACAAGGCTCTGGAGGCCATCCAGGCTTTCCCCTCCTCCGAGGCTCGATCCGCCTTGGAGAACATCGCCTCAGCCATCACCAAATTTTAACCTGGACGCACGCGCATACTCCTGTTTTTAAATGTGCAGCCTGGAGTGTCTTTGTCTGCAGAGGCAACACTGAACTGCTGACAACTACAGAGACAAATGAACTTCTGTTGAGCAACGTGCAACTGCTCTGGTCACCACTGGGAAAAAAAACAAACACAATAAATGAAAACACATCACTTCAGCGTCATGTCATGTGTTATATCGGCCCTGATACACACCTTTCCTCTCTTGTATGGTGAAAAAAAAATCATGCCAGGCTGCATTTTAAAACCTGGCACGTTATTGTTACTTTTCTTATCAGCAAAGACACATACCAGGCAGAATGTAATTTAAGATGTTTTGAAGAATTATTATTGTCATCTGGAAAATGTGGCATGAACAGCAAATGATGCACCAAGCAGAATTTATTTGAACAAATGTTTTTATTTGGGGGGGAGAATCGGTTCACCCTGCACACCTCAGATGATGCTGAAATCGCTGCTGCTGGATGTAGTGGGTGTATGCCAAATTGAAGAGCAGCTCCTAACCAGTTGTAAAAATATCTCAAAGTCATGTTCTACCAAGTATGTACCTTAGCTGATAAGCAAAGTTTTTTTTTTCTTCTTTTTGTTGGCACGATACTCTCTGTACAAAGGGGAAATGGCATGAATCAGGAGTAATATCATCTATGTTACCTGATTATGTCTGTCCCCATGCCTGTGTATGTGATCCAAGTCGACCCAGGGGCGGGAAAAGGTCACACAGCCTCTCCCCTTGGCCCAGCCAGCCAGCACATTGAAGCTCCGCCAAGCAGTAATTATTAATGAAGAGACCTGAGCAAATGGACAGGAAATGCAGAGGTATTGATTGGGCCGGCTGCCCTGCTCTAAGCGTACAGGCTGGCGCCAGCCTGGTGGCCTGTGGTTTCCCAGGCTGCTGTCTGCGGAGGGGGGGACAGCCAAGGTGTGAAACCAGGCCACCGCTGGCAGCTGTCTGTCACATCCAGGCCACACCTGAAGGACAGAGCACCGGAGACAGGAAGAGGAAAAACAGGGGACTGAGGTACACTGCAAACAAAGAGGATTCTGTGTATTACCAGAGATGAGCACACACTCCTACCACACCAGAGCATCTGTTCGAGGCTTTGAATTAGCATTGGGAAGGTTGGCACAAGGCAGGATCATGAAATACAACTACTGTTACTCTGTGCAGTTATTTATTTAATATCTCAAGTGTTTCACCCCCGGCTTCAAGTTACAAAATAAAGTTCTGTTCATTTAAAATCGCCAATTGTCGTGACACTTTACACTCCTTAGATAAAAAAAAAAAAAAAAAGAAAAAGTGTTTATGCTAATGTTTCAATCTTACACCCATATTTCTTTGTAATGTGCGCCAATAAGTTGACAAGATGGCAGGTGTGGTTAACCATCCAAACTGCCCGGGATGATAAAACTCCAGAAGCAAGAAATTCATGCCATCATTAAAATACAGAGATGAAAAACAGTAGTGCAAAAGTCGAAGGTATCGAACATGGATCTTATGTGTAAAAAAACCCATCAAAGTTCCAACATCTCAAAAATGTCGAAGTCAAAGTCATCACTCCGTATTTCATCAATCATCTATAGCATGATGTGCATATAACTACCCTCCTTTTACTTTACTCTCATCAACCCTCATCATCTAAATCACCCTTTCCCAAAAACTGGGTAGTTTTGATAATGTTCTGATTATTAAACTAAGAGATAGAAGATTGAATCTAGTGTGAAAATCTACAGTAGAGGAAACAAACAAGAGCCAGTAAACTCTG
>JAPQRN010000016.1:8630509-8656270 GCA_037367275.1 Coranthus polyacanthus
TTAAACTAAGAGATAGAAGATTGAATCTAGTGTGAAAATCTACAGTAGAGGAAACAAACAAGAGCCAGTAAACTCTGCCTAGATGCGTTTCTTTTGTCTCATTTTGATATAGTTTCGATACATAAAACCAAGTCGTATTTCTCTTCAAAAGAGCTGCTTTACCTGTTCAAAATGATATTTATAAGGTGATGAGGACATGGCAGTAAAATGGTCAGGATGTGCACCATGTTTTGTCACAGTTTATTTGTCATTTTTAAAAAGTGTGTCTCCTTGGAAAAAAGTTTGGGAGACACTGTTTTAAAAAAAATGTGAGCCTTCTCCAAAAAACAAGATACAGAGATTGTTCAGTGGCATCCACGAGGGAGTAAAGCTGTTTTAAAATCACTTGTTTATTTGTCAGGGAAAGTTATTTGATCAGATACAGTCAGAAGCATTTTTACAAACTGTGGCGGAGGTAAGGAAAGAGAGCGAGGGAGAAACGGAGAAGGACAGTCCGAAGGAACAAAGGGGTGAATGACAGTGAAAGAGTGAAGATGTAAAAGAATATGGCCAGGTTTAGGTGCAAGAAAAGGTGACGTGGAGTGAAGTATTTCTAAAACAAGCTCCTGTCTGTTGCTGGGTTGTACGTCCACTTCCTCCACTGTTTTTGTTTCCGCTGGTTGGGCTTCCTGGGTACAGCGAGGTACAGCATGTGCCAGGGAAAGCCTCAGGCTCTTCATGAAATATTCAGCCTTGCCGTGAGGAGACATGAGGAAAGTTACATGGAAAGTTAAAAGGACCAAACAAGGAAGAAGGCTGGGGCACTGCCAGAATGACAAATATAGTTACTAACAAAACTTTTTCAAAAGATGAGGTCTGGCCTAAGCAATGAAACTGTTGCATAGATGCTCCCAGTAGAAATCAGCCGGGCATTGCGGAAGAGGATTTGATGGAATGAGTTTTTTTGTTTTCTACATCAAGAAGAAAACAGAGTTCCTCCAGTGGTAAAGCTAAATGTTTCATGTGGAACAGAAATCATAGTCCTTTTTCCCACTGACAACATTGCTTCTGCCAGCATTAATCTTTTTGATAGCTCCTGTGTAGCCCAACTAAAAAGCAGAATAAGGAAGGATGAAGGTTTGTCAGTTTTGTGTCCTGCACAGCAGAAACTTGACTCTGTGTTTGCTTACAGTTTCCAGTTTGAGAGTCTTGGGTATCATGAAAGCAAGAGTTGGCAAGACTATAAGCAAAACATGAAGTGGGTAACAGCGGCCCTAGTGTGCCCAGCCCAGACGAAGAGTGGTGTAATTACAGCAGGGTCCAGTGGAGAGAGTCGGTCAGCACAGTCCAGCAGATTCCATTACATACACACAAACACACACCGTCGCAAACGCCGCTGTGGATGCTGGGGATCAAGCGTCTGTCAGCATGCAAATCTGACAAAGATTTGGGGAATCACAAGCTCGATGAATGGCAGTGGTGGACTGCAACTAAATACTTTTACTGCGGTAGCGTACTTAAATTTGAGGCGCTTGTACTTTACTCGAGTATTTCCATTGTATGTAACTTATATTACACCTCAAAGCCAAATGTTGTACTTTTTACTCCACCACATTTGTCTGACAGCTTGAGTTCGTTTGTCAGATCCCAGTTTTTCATCCCCTTCCCGTCCAGTGAAAACCAGGTGTGTTCATGTTGAATGTTTGTGATAAACTGAAGGAGAAAATTGTCCTCCTTCTTAAACTAAATAGCATTTGCAGGAAAATGTATTGTCACAAAGCTGAAAACAGAACTGTTTTCCTGATGACTTTTTAGACATACGGGACAGTTACGCAACAAACACGATGATCTCATCGAATATGATGCAGATTAAACCCAACAATATATAAAGCAGTTCAAATGAGCTCAACCTTAAACACGTCAAGCAGTAAAATGCAACATATACTTTAACGCAGCAGTGACGTGAATCCCAAAACGTCATATATTATCGTAAAACAAAGACAAGGATCATTTTACTGCACAATGAGCACGTGTAGTTTACCCACGTTTTACTTCAGTACGGTTTGCAATAAAACTTTTACTTGTAGTGGAGTATTTCCACACTGTGCCTTTAGTTCTTTTGCATACTTCTTCCACCACTGACTAATACCAAAGATATATTCTGTATATTTGTCCAAGAGATGACACCTGTGGCCTGTAGATGATGAAATCTTTATTCATTAATTGTGCAGCTCTCTAATAAGACAGCCTATAAAGTTTTACTATGCTGTAACTAAGGATTTTATAATCACTTATTTATGCTTTGTAGATTGGTCATCAGAACAGCTTTTGGGTTCGGGTTCAGACAGTATTCTTCCCTCTCTTTTCTCTCATATAAACTCCGTCCGAGTCCATTTAATATTTATTTTATAACTGCAGACTGCATGGCTTATAGCAAAGGCCTTTATCAGTGGAGTGACTCAAAAGTGAAGTTATATGCAGTATGTTGCCAGGAAACACCACCATAAGAAGCTCTCCATCCAGCAGCATGTAATTTCCATACAATGCACTGTTCCTACAGGAAAATAAAACATTTAGGTCAGAGTCTTTTATTTGACCATCATTTTCTGTCTGTGTTTAATCCCTGTGATGGACGAATGTCTTGGTCGTAGCGTTTCCATGCCTTGCTGGGATAGATTCCCTGCAATCCCTGTGACCCTATTAGGAATAAGCCCGTATGTAAAATGACTGACTGACTGAATATGTGTGTGGAGCGGTATTAAAATCTCCATTTGTCTTCTTGTGAATGGCCTATCAGTAAACACCTGCTAATATCATCATATGGCTGACGGTGATGGATGAAAGTCATTCTCCTGCGATGGGAACAGTATGGCTGATTGGCCTCCTCGACAAAGATGAGCATATTGGCCAAAAATGACACTTTAACGAGCTCTTCCCAGTGTTAAGTGCTGCACGCCGGCCCCTCGTCGCAAGCCGTCGCCCGGCTGACCCCGGACCGTGCTTCCCCCTGCACAGGGCCTGCTCGCTTCATTGGCTGACAGATCAGACTGCCATGGAGACAGCTCATTAGTCGAATAATGAGAACCACACCAGCCACACATTGCCTTGTTATATCATCTCTGTATGGGCATATTTGTGGCTGGGGACAGAACATTGGGTGCTACTGTGTGCATGAAATAACTAATGATTAAGACAGAATTATGGCAAGTGACTAAAATCTCTGTTCATCTCAGAAAATCAGTTAACCAGCAGAGAATCGGTTAACCAGCTGTGTTTAATGGCTGCTGACACTTATTTAAAAAATCCAAATTGTCCTCCAGTTGGAACAAAATTATATTTTCCATATAGTTGCCTTAAATTATTAATAATTCCATGTTTGAAAGATGAAACAGGAACACATTCTTGCACGTTTTGACATCATAATTAGAACTTCAGTGACGATCAACTTAAGTAATCCTTTATTGATCCGTTTGAGGAAATGTGCTTTTAACCCATTTAAAGTATTAGGAGCAGAGCTCGGGGACCAACTCCAGTTATGAGCCAGAGTCTTGTTCAAGAGACGGACAGGAGAATTAACATCAGTGAAATGTCATTAAGCGTATAAAGTCAAATACTGTATTAAAGAACAAACCGAGGCACTTGTAGCCACGTTACTTGACCACGTCCAGTTTATGCAACGTTACTTCCATTCCACTGCATTTCAGAGGGAAATATTGTGCTTTTTACACGACTACATTTGTCTGACAGTTTTCAGATCAAGAGTTTACACAATGGATAATATAACAAGCTTTTAAAATACAACACATGGTTAAAGATCCAACCAGCGGTGTCTAATCTTTCTGGCTCCTGACGTGAAAAAGCAGTGTGTAGTCGATGTTTGTGAGGTTTTTTTTTAACAGTTCCACCAAATACTGATTTTCTCTCTAAGCTTCTCGCGTGGTTTCATTTCTGTAAGTGTTCAAATTATCCAATATGTCACCAAAAATGAATGATTAGAGAAAAGTCCGAAATCTGAAAACTGATTTATGTATCGTCACTTTTCTTCTTTCCTCTACCATTACTCATGTGATGAGGCCTCAGACTTATCTGGTGTCTCTGTATATAAAACTGGATGTAAACTAGCTCCACCTCCAGTAACATGCTGCGACAACAATGACGCTTCAACATCAATAATGCAACGACGTCACATATAATAACACACCAGTCAAAGGGGCCGAGCCAGTACTTTTAATCCACTACTATCGCCACTGCCTAACACTGTTTTTGTTGACGTCAGCTCTCGTTTAAGAATATCTGAAGCCAAAATAAACAGCTAAAATGCCATCAGAGTAGTTTTTGTGCACAAACATCCCACAGACACCTCCGGGGTGAGCTTGTGCTTTCCCAGCTTTCCCCACGCACCCCCCATAAAGTAGGATTTTAAAAAGTTTGTGTAGACGGAAAGGAAAACATAATTTAGCACTCACACCAATCCTGTTACAACCTGCAATGGAACTGAATGGAATACTAAATGTATTTGATACACCATATATTAGTATTATTATTATTATAGGCTTACCCTATAATTGTGCCATGTAAGGTAATTTTAATGACAAATGGAGTAATTTGTTTTCAATGCTGCAACCAAAGAAAACAAAGCCCATTACTGTCAAAGTGGGGATCTTCCAATAAATGGCCCTCCTTGGGCTATTATTTGCATTTGAGCTATTAAAACCTTTATTGCCCTCCTGGGTCACATTCAGCTCATCGCTTAAAAGCTCCAGTATGTCAGACCCGTGGACATCCGGAGTTCATCCTCATATCGTTGCAGTTTCTTTCCACTTGAGGGCGATGTTGCCCACACACTGTGGGCTCTGCAGCTCAAGGTACCACAGAGATGAACACCATAATCAAGATGTTTGTCTACCGCCAACTTCTGCTTTTGCTTATTGAAACAACTTCTAACGCTAAACAGATACTAAGCACTTAAAGTGTGGTTAGTTTACATGAGGCGAATGTCACTAAATGCTCAAAACTATATATTAAACAGGACATTAGTTGAGATCTGTCCTTCAAGTCAGAAATGTGATAACATGACGGGGTCAGGTATGTGTGTTATGGTTCACGCGAGCATTCTGTATTTTCTCATAATATAGAGTGAAGAGGAAGAGAATGTGACCAGGTTAGTGGCATTTGATTACTGTGTCTATTCATAGGCTATTGTATGCTTATTTAATGTTACCTGACTCATATGTACTCATATGTTGTGAATTTATCCCACTTCTTTCATTATTCATTAATTCATCATTATTCTCTCAGTGATTACTCACTTGTTCTATTAAATGTTAGAATATGATTAAAAATCCCCTATGGAAATTTAATGACATCTATTATCTAGAATGCTGCTGCCATATGTTAGCTATAATCAGAATATTATTATCTTATACACACATCCTATATATGAAGACACAAGTTTATACCCGTCATAACATTTGATTTACATACATATATTAAGTTGAGATATATTTCGCAGAATAGGGAGCAAAGACCTGAGGTACCATGCTCAAAACATCATGGCTTGGATAAAAACCACGGGAGCTATAGGTGACTGGTGGGTGGATTTTTTTTCCTATCTGAGACGTGTATGTCAACATATCCAATTGTTGGTGTCATATATAGTTTGTACATTTACGTGTACAGTTTGTACATTTGTGTATGGGATATATAACCTACACTTATTCTGACTGATCGACAGTCCTAAACTCTGAAGTAGCATCGCTTTATTAGAGAAATAAAAAATCACCTGCAAGCAGCATTTTGATTTTTTTTTTTGATTTGTGTGTGAGTTCCTGATGACGGTGACTATAGATGATTAAACTGTGGCCGTATCAGGTCAAAGGTCAGGGGTCAAGGTCAGGAAGAAGTCCAAAAAATTCCCATTTAATTCAACGTTTTTAAAAATCATATCTCGGTCAAGATCTGGTGTCACAAAAACTTTGACCTTGAAACTCACATTCAAATTTTAACTGAGGTGTCTTTCGACCAAGGTCTTCCAGAGTGCAACATAAAATCTTGAGCAAATTTACAAAAATGTGCACAATCAGGGTCAATAGATCCAGGTGTTCAGAGTTAGGGTTAGTGGCAATATAAAATTAGATGCTATGTTGTGGTGAATTTAACTGCCTCGGCGGAGGTTTGCGCTCTTTGTAGCCTAATTCCCCCTTTTTTGTCCAATGTTGCTGCTATTTAATTTTTCCGTCAACCAAGGTATCCATTAATTGGCTAATTTTTCAACCAATCAGCACCGAGGACAGGAACTAGCCTACGACAAAAAGCAGGAGGGGTATTCTGCGTTTTGTACGTACGGTACGTGCTCATGTATGTATTATATGTTGTAAATAAATAGCAAATCCGGCTTGGCAGCTGTGTGAAAAGTGTAAACTGATCAGTGAATAAGAAAAAAGCAGTCCGTCTCTAATTGACATACGCTGCCCAATTCCACCGGCAAGTAAACGTCACATGATGGCAACCGTAATTGAACTTTTTACGGGCGGTGCTATGGTCTGGTATGTATGTATGTATGTTTTTTGTTGTTTTTTTTTTTTGCATTTAGCTGACTGTACTTGGGTTTATTTTTCGCAGCTCTCTCTCCACAGCTGCGCGGAAGTGACACAGCAGGCGCGCGCGCATCGTCACGTCACGCGAGAAAGCACAGAAGCCGAGCGAGGAGAAAAAAAGAAAAAAAATCAACAACAAGAACAGTTACCTCCAAATAAACCACGCGTGACAGTCCGCAGACATGACTAACAGGCCGTCAACAGTCCCGAAGGATCGCGTGGACATATAGAGGTGAGCTCAAACCGCCGGTCACGCGCGTTTACCGTTAATTTACCAGTGAGACTCAGAGCAGGAGACGGAGGCGGCGGCGGCGGCGGCGGGGGGGACTCGTCCACGCAAACATTGCCGCGTCATTAAAATTCACAAACAAAATGTTGCACTACCAAAGCAGCGCGCTGCAACGGTGCTTTTGACGAGGCGTACTGTTGGGTTTGGCGGTGAGTTTGCGTCGGGAGCTTTGGGAAGAGTTACGCGGACACAGCTGGTTTGTCTTCTGTTGTGGTTCAAAGGTTCATGGGCGGAAGAATGAGGAAGTAGCCTGGTTAATGAAGGCTGGGAGAGAGGCAACTCTGTGCACCGCGGTACGCACAGCACACACTGTCCGGCAAATCGGTCCGTTCGTCACCAAACACGACAGTGTGACACGAGATTAGATATTTTGAAGTCCTTGTCAGAAAGCAGGCTGAAGCTGCATAACCAGTATGTTAATGTGTTTGGCTGCAGCTGATCATGCTGTTCGTCATAACGGGGGAGGGGGGAGGTGGGATACGAGCCACGACATGTTTATACTCTATGTTAACTAGAGCTGCAACGACTGATCCGTTAAATTGTCACCTGTTACATTAATCACTAACTATACTGATAATAGATTTAGTCGGTTTCTTGTTGCACTGAACAGCAAATAGGACAGGAATCCAAAGAATACTCACAGAATACAATAAAGGGAGAAAATAGAAGAAGGCCAGCAAAGTGAAACTTACTCTAAAATATTAAATACCACAGCCTTTTTTTTTTATAACACTGATTACAAAGTTGGGTTTGAGTAATGTTTAAGAAGAAAAAAAAAAGTATTTGATTCTTGCTTCTTAAAGTTGAATATTATCTGTTTTCTTCATCGTTGGCTTGTATTTATTTTGACCCACTTTGGTAAACACTACTCAACAGTTTTCAAAACTTGTCTGTCAATTTATAGACCAAACAGCTAATCGAGAAAATAATCGGTAGATTAATGGACAAATTTAAGTTATTAGGCGATAAAGCACTGTAATGGTAGGTACTTTATTATATGTGTGTGTTATTTATTGGTTTATATGATCCATCAAGCGTTACTTAGTTAGGCCATTGATCCAGTGTTACAGTTCCTCACTGTGTTGTGATCAGTGAAGATGTCGTTTGATTTGAGTGTTAAAATGCGTTCAAGTGTCACTTTATGTACACATGGGTGACAAAGGAAAAACCAGCTGGGGGTGGTCTTTCCCCAGAGCGATGTCCCCATCCATATGGATCACTGAATGGTTTGATGTGTATGGAAATGATGTGAATTATACGCTATGGCTTTTACATTCACCAGATCTCAACCACGTTCAGCAACTATGGGAGATTTTGGACAGATGTGTTGAGACAGCACTCTCCGCCACCATCATCAAAACACCAAATGAGGGAATATGTTTTCTTAGAATGGTGTTCATTCCTCCAGTAGAGTGAACGCCTAGATGCGCCGAAGCTCATCTGGAGACACTTTATGCTGGTTTTTCCTTTGTCACTTATCTGTATGTTGATGTCAGTAGTTTATATTAGACACATGCTCATTTGACTGTATGTTTGTGATTTTCTGTAGGCTATGAATTTCTCTGAGCATGAGGAAGTTTCAGATGAAGCAATGCTTGAGAAAGGCAAGTTCTGCAGCCTATTAAATATGCACCAGGATTTAATGTCTTCAATGAATCAATGATTATAGTAGAATCGCCATAAAAGACAAGTGTCCAGTCATTTTTTAGCAGTTTTGTCTCACAGTAAAAGTTTTTCTTTTCAATTGACGCAAAACATAACATTAAATCAGACTGGATTTTCAGAATTGGATACATTTGTTCCACTACAAATATAATTGGCTCAACTCAGGTCCCTTTTGAAGGTCAACAACTTTTAAAAGTCACAAATAATAAGGTGGAAGAGGAACAAGTTGTTCAAATGCACACTGGTTATATAATAAATACTGTAATTTGCAGAACACAAGCATATCCAAGATGTTAAGGAGGAGATGGAGGACTTTGCAATCGGCGAGCCACCTGAAGGACATGGAGGAGAATCTCCAGGGTCGACTGAAGCTGCTAAACGGACATCAGCAGAGATGGACCCGGACACAAACCAGTCCACCAGCAACAAGAGAGCCAGAGTCTCTGGAGAGGTAACATAAAGTCTGACTAATTTATGTAAGACTACACCATTGACAGTTTATATCTACTGTATGTGTCTGTGCAAGGTTATAATAGTTTGTCTCTAATATTGTATTGACTTTTTGTTTACAGTTTAAACTTAGTTTTAATTAGTTTTTAGCAGGTTTGCTACTGTAGCTTTTTTGAAAATCTTCTATTAGTTTCAGGGTTAGTGTAAGTTTTTTTTGTAATATATGGTTTTTTTCAGGTGAGAGATTCAAAAAGGTCACATAAAATATTGTATAATAAAGACTCAACAAACAAATTAAACAAAAAATATTGGGACATAGATTTCATATCCGCCCGAAAGCCTTTTCATTATCTGTCCATAGCCTTGTGTCCGTGCTGCATTATTTCTACATAAATTCATTTATAAATCTTGTATTCTGTCTAGATGAGGCGGCACTTGGTAGATGAAACCGGCAGACATGAGCCTCTTTGCCTCACAACAACCGGAGAGAAGAGAGACTACGTCCAGGAGAAATCCAGAGTCTCCTATAGAAAACCTCTCTTCGGCATCTCCCACAGGATCTCCGAGAAGAGGAACACGCCAAGTCTTGAGCAGCAGGCCAGTCAGGGCTCCATGAATCAGCTCAGCTTCAGCAGCATCCTCTCATCCAAGCTCCAGAGTTCAGAGGAAAACGGCTCACCAGAGACTTTCTCCATCACAGACACGTTAGCTCAGACTTCAACAGACTCTAGTCTTTATCCGCTGATCGAAAAAATGTTTTTCATTCTTAATACCCTCAATTCAAGCATGACACAGCTGCACAGCAAAGTGGACTTGTTAACCCTTGAAGTCATGCGGATAAAGAAGCAGATCAAACCAGCTGACATGGTGACGGAGTTCCAGCCTCCTCCAGAGTATCTGCTAACAAGCGATGAACTGAATCAGCTAACGGAGCAGACGTCCAGTGCTGGGGAGCTCGGATGCCGGCTGCTGGTGCATCTCTTCCCAGAACTGTTTAAAGTCAGGGAGTGCTCTCATGACTGCATGGCAAGCAAGAGAACACTTGAGTCTCTGCATCTGCAGTTGATCCGTAACTATGTCGAGGTATGCCACCCTTCAGTCAAGAACAACAGTGTCTGGCAGGAAGAATGCCTCCTTCAGATTAACGACTTCTTTAATCGCTTCTGGGCGCAGAGGGACATGGAGAGTGCTCGGCTGCTTAGGAAGCAGACAATCACAGGTGCTGGGATAAAAGCTGAGCATCCCCAGACTTATCGTTTTATTAATGAGCAAGGCCAGGAAGAACATTTCTCTTTAGATAACCAGCAGAGCAGCCTAGCTGTGTCAGACCTTGCTTTTAATACTCAAGCCACAGAGGAGCTGGATGAATTCTCCTCCCCTGAGGACTTTGTTATTTTTCTTATGCATCGTCTCTTCCCTGAGGTTTTTGAAGAAGGAAAAATGCCAGAAGGCTGCAGCAGTTTCAGTAGTGTGGGACAGCTGATAGTGGACTCAGACAAGATGGAAATAATAAGAAAATATATGGAGGCAAATTTCCCTGACGTGCCTGAGGATAGCTGGCTGCAGGTGTGCATTCAGCATATGGAGGATGCACTTGAGGGTCCTCATAGTAATGGAAATGGGAGTGAACCTGACAATGTCAATGATGAAGGCTATGGTCTCGCTAGCCTTCCTGAAGATGTGTCTATTATTAAGGTTCCAGAGGTGGGGGATTATGAAAGGCCCAGCCGCAAATCTAAAAAATCCCTCCTTACTCCTGTGGATTTTGACAATCTGGAGATTCCTCTGCCTGACTTTACTGTTCCCCAGGAGTACCTCTTATCCAAGGAGCAGCTTAAGAACAACTATGAATGTAGCTTATCCATCGGGAACTTTGCTTCTCGGCTGCTGGTGCTTATGTTTCCTGAGCTGTTCACCCACGAGAACACACGGAAGCAGTACAACTGCAGCGGTTCACTTGGCAAAAAACAGCTGGACCCTGTTCGTATAAACCTGATCCGTCATTATGTGCAGTTACTCTACCCACGGGCCAAAAATGACCGAGTGTGGATGTTGGAATTTGTGGGCAAACTTGATGAGAGGTGCAGAAGACGAGACACAGAGCAAAGGAGATCCTACTTGCAGCAACGCAAAGTTTATGGTCAAGAATCAGAGCAAGACTTTCTTTGCCAGCTGAACCAGCTCAGTGCAGATAACATGAGGGAGGATCCAGATATTCCCTCTTTACCGCCTGAGAAAAGTAGCAAAGACTTTTGCAAGATTCCCCTGGATGAACTGACGGTCTCTAAACCTGACTTCCCTGTACCTTCTGTCTACCTGCTCTCAGACACTGAGGTACGGGAAATTGTCCAGCAGAGTCTGTCTGTTGGGAACTTTGCAGCCCGCCTGCTGGTGCGCCTCTTCCCTGAGCTCTTCACCCAGGAGAACCTGCGGCTGCAGTACAACCATTCAGGAGCCTGCAACAAAAAGCAGCTCGACCCGGTGCGCCTCAGGCTGATCCGTCACTACGTGGAGGCGGTGTATCCTGTGGATAAGATGGAGGAGGTGTGGCACTACGAATGTGTGCCAAGCATCGATGAACGCTGTCGGCGCCCGAATCGCAAGAAGTGTGACATTCTAAAGAAGGCCAAGAGGTCAAGCACTGTGTCCTAGTTACGTTACTTTGCAGTTAGGCAACACTTGTCATAAGAAACATTTGCACAGTATATAAGCTGAAAACACAATGTTGAACTTTTACAAGCTGTCCTATGTAGGATGAAGCCAAGCTGTTACAAGTTTCATTATTCTAGGTCATATTTTAACTTTTGACTACAGCAGTAGATGTTGTAGTTTATGTAGTCTTATTGTTGCCTAAAGAGTGAAAACAGCTTCTATTTATAAGCCAAAATAGCTTATCTAACATACTTTGTTCATAAATGTCGTAGCCTTAAAAACAATAACAATGATAGTAGCTAATAGTGATAGATTACACATTTGCTATATGGATAGAAATGAATCACAATGACGTGATATATTTCCAGTGCAGTAACTGATGTAGCATTGTGCCACCACTGTTTTAATAACAATGTGCTTATGTTAAGCCTTCTTATAGAAGTTTATATTATAAAGACAATTTAACATGACAATTGCTCATGATAACCTATTTCTAATAAAATCACTATTATAAATATGTGATTGGGCTTTTTTACATGTATAAACAGCTCTGTACTTCCATTTGAAATATCCACTTAAGAGCTATTTTACATAAGAAAATGTGAGATAAATGAGATTTCAGCTTCATAGAACACGTTTTATTGGGGTGTTTCTCACAGTACATTGTAAACATTCAAAATCTTTCTCCCGATCAATGTTACTTGTTTACACCTATGCTCACCTTTACACTGTACCTTTGTAACTCATTTAAATCCGTCAGTCATTTGATGGCACCTGCTTCTTTGCTTTGACTGTTGACTATAGCGGTATTACAGTCATAATGTCCATTTCAAGTTCATGGTTTAAAGGCCTCATCCTTGGAAAGCTCTATAAATTTCCAGCGCCTTAGGGCAACTTTGTACTTCTCCGTTCCACTGGATTCAGCAAAAACCCTTCTGATGACGACTCTCATGAGTGAGACGGTGTTTGTTTCCTGATTCTCCGACAGTACCAGGTCTAATGTGTCCCCAACTTTTACCTTAAGGCAGAAAGAAAAACATTATTTACCACAAATGAAGTGAAGAGAAAATGTAATTGTAAGAATAGGGGACAGGAATATGTCACCAATCGTTTTGCACAATTTGTAAGCAAGCAACACTCACTGTTTTACTTTTCTTGATAAGTTTTTGCCCATTAAGTCTGAGCTTGTTGTTGTAGAAAGAATCCTCAATTTTACTGTAAAAGGGACAGAGAGGACAATCACTACTTGGGTTCAAAAGAAAGAAGACTGTAGTTTGTCAGCATGTTCATACAACATTCATCAAAACCAATCAGTGACTCTAAAATGACACTTAATGTATGACACAATGAAAATCTAAACTAATGTATCAACTAAATGTGCACATCCATGCATCAGCTTAACCCTTGTTTCTTTAGGTTCAGAAATGATGGTGTTTATGTGAGACTGAACTCACTTGCGTGCCATGTCTAAGCCAGCTTTCATGATGATGTCGTAGCGAAAAGACTGCACATATTTCTCCATGTCTTTATAGTCTTTTGGTAGATTTGGGTCCTTGTTCACTTCATCTTCATAGTCACTGTCCTCCGGGTCTTTTTTATCCTCATCTTCCTCCTCCTCCTCCTCCTCCTCTTCCCGTCCTGCCCTACTAAGCCCTTTCTTCTTGCTGCTTTTGAACCTTAGATGACCAACAGGCCAACCCCTGACAGCATCTCTGCCCCGAAAAGTAGGTCTGTGACAGCTGAGTGCGGAGAAGGCCGAGCAGCCCCACAGCTGGCGTGTGTGGATGGTCCTGGGACACCATTCAGTCTGTCTCAGTCCATACCCAGTAGCCAACAGGTGGCGGGGGTTCAACCTTCCTAACTGCCTCATGACAAGTGCCTGCACCACCAAACTCTGCATGTTAGCGCTCCACCCAGTCACTAAAAACAAGCAAAGAAAGCAAACATGGCACATTATGAAGTGGATCATTCCTCTCATACAGTGATTTTTCAGTCCCTATTATATTTTCTCTAAATTGAGCCACATATTTATAACAAATAGTTTCAATGTGTGCCCTTGCAGTCCCCCTGTTGCTATGCAACTTTCTCACCGTACAAAAAAAGACTACAATTCCAGTGAGACCATTTTCAGGAAGTAGCAAATGATTTTTCTCCAAGAATTCAGGTGTGCAAACTGAAGTAACCTTCAACTGTCCCAAGCATTATCCTACTTGTCACATTCTGAAAGTTCCACCCTGACACAGTTAAAAAAAAAACCTGTAAAACTGCATCTATAGAAGGTTTACTAGTTAGATGTTAGATGACTAAAACAAACGAATAACTAAGTCAACAATTTCCCAGTTTGTTAGATTATTGACCAAACATGGTGGACGTTCTAATGGAAAACTTATAACAGGGTGAAGCACAAATATGTTTTAGATGCGTCCACTGCACATCTCTATAAAATGTGTCGGTCACATTTAAAGATATCTCAGGAGCAGTTTGACAAAGTGGCGCTAAGGTAATGTTTACTTGGACTCAAGGTTAAACTGAAAAGCTTTTGGTGGACAAAGCTCAACGTCATTGTGAACTCTCTTTTTGGCCATAACTGCTGGTAACTGAGAGAACTAAACGGACAGATTATGATGCAAGGACAGTGGGTGCATCTGATTGATTGTTCATTCAGTTTGTCCTCTGTATTTTGATTTGTGAGTCCCTGAGCTGGACCAATATTTATTCCTAACACTTAAACATGATTATTCTGTTAGAATGCCAAAATTATGCATTTTTTTCTCCACACAATTATGAAACCAACATGTTACTGGATAACAGCAACGACCCAAGTATTACTAGTATTACTATTACGAGTACTTAACCTGATATTATGAAAGTGGATAAGACAAAGACATGCTGTGTTACCAATATCAATGGACAACTAGCAATTATTCAGTGTCATTACACAATAAAATCGGAAATGCAAATAATTAAAAGCCTGACTATTAAGTAAATGCCCAGTTTATTGTTTCTAAAACTATCATTGTTCATACATCTGAGCCTTGTGCCCTGATAACTACTGACTAAAAGTTAAAACAGTGCAAGGGGTTCAACATTTTCTCAAATCATTTGTTGATACCGGAAGTTGTTTTAAGTATCTCCGTTTAGCTTGACACCAGCATGAAATATTTAAGCAGTTCTAGCTGCGACAAATTTAAGCTATACGAGCGTTTTATTATTGGCTGCCATTCTGAGCCTGTGTCCAGAAGTTGTGCTGGTCATAGTTTCACATCAAGTCTGTTTGTTTGTTTTTTTTCGCGGAGGTTGAGATTGCTCATGCTAAAGTTGAGCTGAAGCAGGTCCGGGCTAGCTTGCGATACTTTCCATCAGTTCTCCTCGACTCGTGACTGCAAACAGCCCGGCAGACACTGAAAACAGCGTTGCTCGTTTTAGCTCGTTGCTAAATCCTAAATATTAAGTTCCTCGCATGCAGTTGTGATTTAAAAATCCACTCACCCACTGAATAACCTTTCATTGCTCGCTATGTCTTCGTTTGTGGTCCCCTCTGTGCTGTCCATTTACCAGACGATGTTACAGTGCTGCCACCTGTCGCACCGGAGGAGAACGACATATTTATGCCCCGTTGATTAAAAAAACCCAAACTACGGGGTGATGCTCATGTTTGTGTATGATGAGATTTATGTTGTTCAACCTGTAATTTGATGAGTTATGTAAGTCATTCCATACTGTATGAAAAGGTGGGATGGTTCACTTTAACAAGCAGAAGGGAGAACCATTGTATATTGTTTACTGTTTATCTACCTCTGCTCTCTGCTTCCAATTACCCAAAGCACTTAAAGTATCACAGGGCATTTTAACATTAGCCTCCCGTTCACACTGAACTTGGAAAAACTGGGATCAAATATTCTGCCACATACAAATGGAATGATGCAAAAATGATGTGATCTTTCTTTTGTTGGAACATTATTATGATCTGTTTATAGACTGGAGAACTGTGTTCTGTGTTATTTTGTGATTATTTAGACTGGCCGTAAATAGAGAAAATGGACAGAATAAAGAATGAAAGATGGACGTTAAATTTTTCACAGCATGGAGCTGGAAGCAATTCTTGTGTCTCCTTTCTTATCAGTAATACAAGATAAAATCCAAACAATAAACCTTTTTCTTTTTTTCCTTTTTCTTTCTTCTTCTTTGACTTTTTTTTAATTTAAAGTTAATTCAATTGTATCAAACTGGAAAATACTGTGTGTACAATGGACTTCTTAAGAACATGAATTGTTAAAAGAACCATGAAGGAAACATTGCAATAAAGTGATTAAAAAAAGAACAATAAACCTATACCGTATGTATTTTTTGTTTAACTCTGCGCACTGTAAGCATTCATTGACTGTGCTGCCATGATTCATTCGGAGTCAAGCAAATGTGTGAAAGCAAAGACTGAGTCATTGTGTGATTGTGTCACTGTCTGCCGTTCCCTTTGTTTTTCACGAAGTCTGTTTTGTGCAATTGTTATACAACAAAACAATGAGTTTTATTAACACTTAGCATGAAGGTCAATAGGTAGTCTCAGTTTTTGTTGGGATGTTTTATCATCGTTTTGAAAGTGAGAACTGCTATGATCAAGACAGCACACAGTTGCATTGTCATTACAATATAATCTGCAGCAAGAGTCGTAGTATTCGAACATCTTCGTGATTTTCCTGGTGTCCTCGGAGGAGCTTCTGCCGCGCGCACACACCCCCGAGACCTTTCCAGCCAGTTTGAGGATTCAATCCAGCAGCATCTTTTTGAAATATACATGGGTTTGGCCCAGACATTTATTGCAACTTTTATTTTTCCAGCATAAGATGAATCTGAATACATATGTTAAAAGGTAATCAAGTTATTTATACAGCCCATTTGATTATTATGACAAGAACATTTGAACATATAGACGGTATAAGATGTCATACAGTTACATCTGAGCACTTATGCAGTTGTCATTATATCAGTTTGAGTACTTTATTACTTTAAGGGAATTTACATCAACATTCAGCTTCACTACGATTCATAATGTCTAGTTTCACCTCAAGTGCATAATACTGGTGTCACTACATTAGTGAAAACAATGAAAGAACAAGGTGTTATTTGCTTGAATGGACACAATGTGTTCCTGTTGGATGTTATAAAAAAGTCTGTATTATAAAGTCTGTACGATGTCCGTGTGTAAACATAAGTGCATTTACATCCTTGCATATGCTCCGTGTAAAGTCTACTCAAAGAGCCAGGTCAAAAGTCGACATACAAACTCTCCATAGGAAACATGGTGGCATGTCGGTGTGCGCTGTGCTCTTTCACTTCCTGAGCACATTCATTATACACCAGACAATGAAATAATCATTTTACAGATTAAAAATTGAGCATCATTTTCATGTTATAGACACATAATAGACATACACTTTATCATATATGCTGGTGGTTTCATGTTTTATGGGTTTTAGCACATTTTGTTTACAGGAAATCATGCAAATTTCAGTATTTTAACATATTTTTGCGCACCGAGTCTGGCTCTTTGACACGATATTTTGACCGATGTGACATTCACTCGTTCAAATGTGTTGGATTTTCAATGTAAACGTGTCCTTTCTGACCACAAGATGTGATGACATGTCGATGTGTTTGTACCACAGTTACAGGTTTTGTCGTGGCAGTAGGTAGCAAAAAAAATCAAATTGAAGACAACATTTTTAAACTCCTAATGTGCTCACTTGATTAATGATTAAGACTGATTAAGAAATGATGTGTTTTAGCGAAGTTCTTCAAGGTAGGCTTAACAGTGTGCGCTCCAACAGATTTCCAGTTTTAGCGAGACAAACGTTTGACCTAAAAATCCTTCATTTTGTTGTTTCTTGTTTCCGTGTAGATTCCACATCTTTCACAAAGTGGCTTCACACTGATATGCTTTCAGTAGGGAGAAAATGTCTGAGCAATGTAAAACATCAAGTGTAAACATTAGGTTTACGTGTCATTAGATTCAGTCCCTCAAAGTCCAAAAGAAAGGGATGTTTCTCTCTCGAGCTGCCATTTAGCACCAACAGTCAGCAGTCAAAAAGGGAGAAAAACGTTGTAGAAGAAGCTTAACAGTTATACCAGTTTCCCAATTCATCGGTAGCCTCAATAGACCAGAATGCAATGCAACCACAACGCAGAATTGTTTTGCACAAAGGGCACAAGTGTTTGTTTGTTTTTTTGTTCACTTAAAGCAGTAACTCTCTTATTATTGTTATGTGACCAAATGCACAAAACCAAAAATAAGGTTAATTTCTGCATGTGTCAAAAGGCATTCTGGGAAATGTAGAAAGTTACTAACTGCAGTAGAAGTAGATGAGGCAGGTTGAGAAAAAGTAGATACACCAGAAAAGTAAATTACAGCACTTCATCACAACAGAACAGTTTGTTTTTTTTAAAACATTATCGATTGGTATAACGGTGAGTGAGAGAATCCAAGAGTTCAGTTGTTTAAGTTTGGTGAGTTCCACCTCGACCGTCATGTCTTTTTCCAGATATGCATAAGCACAACATTTGATAACGTATTAGATTAAGTTCCTTTTACTTTTTCACGTAAGAAACGGGTTTGTTTGTTTTTTTTCACAGTTATTGCTGTAATGAGAAGTAGATTCATACTCTTTTTCTCAACAATAATAAAACCATCACAACTACATCCAACCTTAAGTCTGAGTGCTCAGTTTACTGAGATTTCACTTAAAATTAAATGAGACATTTAAACCTGTCGATGTGGTCCGTGGCCTCTGAAAAGGTCTTATGAGGTAACTGCAGCGTCAGATTCAGTTTCATATTTACTGTACATATGAGATCTTAAAAGCTATCGCAATTATGTACAGTGTAACAGTCTGTCTGCTTGTTTTTCAATGGAAGCCAAGCAGCTATGGTTTTTCCATGTGTTGGTAATAGATTCCCAAATCACTTCCATTGTGTTGTCTACTCACTGATTATTGCTTTGGTGACTCACACATTCAGGATTCAGGCATTGGTTTCACATAGTAAGACAATATGAATGAATGTGTGATTCTCACTTTAGGCCTTGTTTGCACACTGTTTCCCATGTTCAAAGTATTTATGTCACTGTGTGTTATCAGTGACTGCATAGTCATAAGGAAGTCTCCACACAGGAACCATTTCTGTGGAATGACCTGTGGTTGTGGCAATTCTCGTTGCAGTGGACAATGAGCACTGGGTAGCAAAGTGCATCCTCATAGTCTGGAGGTTCCTCATCATCTGTGGTGAGGCGCTCTGACAGACAGCGGGTGTTTTCACTGGGACTCTCCTGGTCGTCTAAGCTGCCGCTCCTCCAGAAGCAGCTGCGTTGCGAGCCGTAGCGGCGTGCCAATGAGAACCGACTGCCGCTGAAGGGAATGCGGGAGCTGGCGCCGGTACAGATGCTGAGGGCACTCCTGGAGAACACAGAGGAGCAGCTGATGGCTCGGTGGCAGCGCTCACAATTCTGACGAATCCCACTAAAACTAGATGGACACTGGGCCAGGTCCATGAGGCCAGCCTCTGAGTAACTGGGCACCAGCTGCTGGTTAGACCTGATGTGCCACTCCAGTTCAGTACTGTCAATGGTGTTAACACGAGGGATACGACGCCAGTATGGTCGATCATCACATGGGGTCACAGGGAGGTAGTCGTGCCCGAAGAGCTTCTCAACGCGGTAGTGAACATATGCCGTACGATACTCCGTGAAGACTCTGAGAGGCCAGGAGAAAGTGAGGAATGAGGCGAACCAGAAGACATAGTGGGACAGGTACCAGGGGTGGTGCTCCGGATCAGATAGCACCATGACATA
Source organism: Coranthus polyacanthus (assembly GCA_037367275.1). NCBI lineage: Eukaryota > Metazoa > Chordata > Actinopteri > Kurtiformes > Apogonidae > Coranthus > Coranthus polyacanthus. Next base: position 8,649,981 of record JAPQRN010000016.1, read on the forward strand.
CTCCTTCAGGTCAATGTTTTTTAGATGCATGCCCTCCCTGGCTTCCATGTAGTCATCAAGGCCTTCATTGTCTGTGAAAAACCTTGCTCGTTGTGTAAGGTAGGAATTCTCCGACTCTACATTGGCAAAACTAAAGCACTTGGTAAAACGCATCTTTGTCAGAGCAGACTTCTCCAATCCAACCAGCTGTTTTGAAACATCTTTAACACCACAGTGACTGTAGTCAAATTCAGCTTCTGCCACATGGGTGTTGACACGTTCATGGTAAACCTGGGTGCTAGTGTAAGCATCTCCATTGCGATAGCGTGTGACTTGTCGAGTCCGGCGAACGTAGTGGTAGCTGATGGCCTTCCACCAAATGCAGGGTTTAGCTTGCTGCATCCTCTGGATGCGTTCATAGATGCCTTCTACGTCCACTTTGTGCTGCAGCTCGTTCTTCACATGACAGTGCCAGCACTCCACAAGATACACTAGGTAGAGCATGCCCAGCAGGGCGAGAGGGATGTAGATATACCCATCAGAGCAAGGACTGTCATGGTACATCATGGATTTCCCTTTGAAGGCACTGTCAAAGGTGAGGCGGGTCACCTTGGTGACATGACACCAAACCATCGCTCCCATGCAGCCGTACATGAGAATGGACAGGAGAAGGCATTTCCAAAAACTCTCTCTGCATAGTGACTTGCTCAGAGATTGCTTCAGGGGTCTTTGCTGTTGAGTCAAAGCACAGAGAAAATAAAACAGGGTCTCATAAGAACAGTTTTCACCTTTATCGCCTACTTAAAATGCTTTTTTTCTCAGTGCATTGTGTATCGCTGCTCATTGATCACTGGTACATCTTAAGAAAATAGAAATTGTTATAGACTTGGTCAAAAACATTCAAATATTAATAATACTCAGTACAGCGATTGTCTTGCAAAGATATCCAGTGCAGATATGCAGTGGACAGCAATAAAGTTCTTTCAGCTCTATAGAAAATCCATGTCATTTAATGCTCCTAACATATGCTTCAACCAGATTTTTGTTCTGGAGGTTAGTCACACTGAAAAGCAGCTACGGCACAAAAGAGCAAATCACATATGAAAGACAGGTAAAGATACTGGGTCACACGTGTGCTGTCATTATACTCAATATATACATACACATACGTACACTATGCTCAAATTATTCATGCGCGATACAAGATTGTAAAATGATGCCACACGTCAAACTGTAATTAAACAGATTTTGTTGTAAGATCCTAGTCCTGGTGAATAATTCACCTGCAGTGTGTTACTGCCTACACACCATGCACATGGATCCATTAAAGCCCTGCGACAACAACTGACAGACACGTCGTCATAAAGGCTTTTTGCTCTACAAAAGGATGCCAATAAACACAATACCTCTTCTCTGGTGTCCTCCTCGAAAACAGTGGTCGTACTGCTTTCACTCGCTGTCGCAGCCGATGCTGGAGGGGACATGATGCTGAGCAGCAATTGATAATAATGATGACAGGGCGTGGAGTGGGAAGAGGAAGAGATTTCACTACCTTGCTCCGCAGCGACTCTCAAGCAACCCGAATAACATCTGTTTTCATTTTGAGTCGCTCCACCCTATACGAAAAACCCGAGACGAGTCGACGGAGGCATGTTGATCGGTGAAGCCCAAAAAGAAGGGGATCTTTCCGGTGGCTGAAAAATGGAAAAGGCGGGGGTGTGTCTACAGGAAAGCCCGCATCCTGCCCTCTACGGTTCAGCTGTCAGTGCCGCAGTAACATGATCGTAGATTACGCTGTATTAGCTGGTCGTCATTATAAAAATGAGCCTGCCCTGCCCCTGAACGCCCCGCCGTGTATTTATGAGGTGAGCGCCGTTAGCGGGTTACGGAGAGCTCTGTCCATGGTGCTGACTGAGGCAGGTGTACAGTGAGACGCTGTTACAAGAAAAAAAAACAAAAAAAAAACACTACAATCCAGCACTTAAAGGGAAAGTCCACCCGAGACGTGGGCAATTTGTGAATATGGGGAAATATCTGATAAGTCAGTATCGACACAGTATTCGACAGAGTGAGTGAATGAGTGGTAGCTACATATTTCACTTTGTTTACGTCTGCGGCTTAAACTCTGATTGCCTCAAGATGAAGTCATTGCAGCCTATTGTATTTTAACTGTTTCTAAACGTTTTTTAAGAATGTGATTACTGGTTACTTGAAAAAAAATATATGCCAACGAAGCGACATCTAATATTGTTGAGCAGATTTAAAGATAAAAAAAAAACAGTTCAAATGCATTTTAGAAAGTTGCACTTAAATATGTCACAAAAAGACATTTAGATGTACCGAGTCTCTGGGTATTTCTATCTGTACTAGGGTCAAATTTAGGCAGATTTATTTCAATAATTTTAGATCGTTTTATTCTTTTTTCAAGAAATGTCATAAGAATTTGGAAATTAGGTGCAAACTCAAAAATAATTAAATCAATGACTTTAAAGTAAAGAAAGAAATGCTCTTACTTTTTCATTTTTTACGTTATTATACAGTTAGAATCCTTTCTACTGGAATTGGTTCAAGTTTAATCAGTACGTGATTTAAAAATGATTTAAATGTATTTAACTCAACCTACAGTTGTGACAGTGACACAAATTGACTCTGCATAAATTTGATGAAGTCGCCAGTAAAAGTCGGAAACGTGGAGAATAAAAATTTCAAAAACCTGAAGCAGCAAAGTATGTGAAAACAAAATTTGTGTCACTGCCAAAACGTTTGCCCATGACTGTATTTTACTAAGTCAATATTTGCTAAGTATTGACTCACCCCGGTCTCAGTTTTTACAGTGTAAATGGAGATGTACTCTTCATTATAACAGTGTCCTGCCTGAATTTGTAAGAGTACTGTGTTGAGTCTTCAGTTACTCTGCAGGGTATTGTTGACGCTCATGTCTGTGTCATTGATCTTTATGAAACTTGGTATTTATACTGACTAAGTGAATGTCTAGAACTGGTCAGAGTTTGGCTGATCTGTCTTAATAATTAACAGAGTGGCGTGCCCAATAAAAGAGATGAGTGGTTTTCTTCCCCCTGCACAGGCTTTGCATCCCCTCTCTGATGTGTTTCCTTTTTAAACTTCATATGAAACTTTCAGATTTCAGATTTTACAGGCTGTATGATTCAGCGCTGCTGTGAACTGCAGTCTTTTTTTTTAAGTCAGTTAAAAGGAGAGATAAAAACGTCAGTCTTTTATTATCATTTAGAATTATTCCCACTGATGCACTGCTGCTGTAAATGTAAATACATACAACTACTGTAGGTAATGTTTCAGTAACAGCCAAACATTAAATTAATTGCAAATAACCGCTGATGATGAAGAAGTAGATACCTGTTAAAACAACGCAGTCTCACATAACATGTAGACACATTATTGACTAATATCTTTAAAAATACTTACAAAAACATTTTCACATCATACAGTTCTCATGTACTTGCATTCAAGAGACACTTCATCAGAGTCATATAACATTTAAGGTTTCAGTTTGTACAATTTACGATTTATAAAAAATACAAAAAAATTCAAGAAACCTATTCAAATTCTTAAATGATCAAGTTATTATAGACTAACACGTGTGTATTTTCCAGTCAATAATAAGAAGTAGTTTGACACTACTTTCCTTCTAAATCAGTAACCAGAGTACCATTTCACTCATGTACCCACATCAGATATAATGGCATTTCACATTTTATATAGAAAGGTTAAAGTGTTGATGGTAAGTAACAGTTTAGCAACTTGAATAAACTGAATATTTTACAAACGTTAAATGTATGAATTATTTAAAATCCAACCATGTTTGCAGGGCCTCGTATGTTTAAAGCAATGACCTTTGAAGGACAAATCCTTGAACCTGAAGAGATGTTGTCAGCCAAATACTTGTAAGTTAAGTGTCCTGGTGGAGTCAATCCTCAGCCACATGGCTGTTTTTCCTTCTTCTGTTGCGGTAGTATTTAATCCTTCTCCCAAGGTCTCCTTTTCTGATGACGGAGGTTACCCTTAAACATAGGGGGATAAGTTATCTAAGGCCTAAGAATAAATACAGGGATTCATAAAATAATACCCAATTCAGAGACTTATTGAAGATGATGCACTGCATAGACTTCTATAACAAATAACCACAGCAAGATCATCCTGCAAATAGACCTGTGTCTCTCTTAAAAAGCCATTTATAAACTCTGTTCCTCCTGAGCCAGAGCTACTTACAGCATACACGTTGGAGAGGTTGTTGAAAAGCACTTGGCCTGCGCTCACTTTGTTCCTCACTCCTCTTATCGTCCCATTCTTGCTGCAGATATTGATCCGCTTGTTGCTGAAGAGCATCTCTCTCTTGGCACTGGCGTACAGAAGCAGGTCATCAGGTTCGCAGCCATTCTCGTCCACAGCAGCTCCCACCACCAGACCGTTCAGATGGCTGTTGGCCTCGCTGGTGGAAAGAGAGCTCCCCTGCTCAGCATCCGGGCTGCTGGTGGAGTCCGAGTCCACTGAGTCCGACACGGACCCACACCAGGCCTTTTCATCCTTGAACACCTCCGCCAAGACACGGCCACTGTTGGCAGCCGCTACTCTGAACCGAACTGTTTTCCCGGACTTTTGTTTCTCCTGTTTCAGCTTTGGCCCCTCCATTGAAATACAAGATTGTCTTACATGTTTCACGTCCCATTCAGCAAAGCCAAATGTGCTCCTTCAGCCTAAGCCATAGTGGTATGCAAACAATAATATCCTCACTGACGCGTCAAAACTGAGCTGAAAATACCCTGAGTGCAAAAACTAGACACCCAGATGGTTAATAATAAATGAGCTTCTACCATGGTAACAGCTAAAACAGGCAAACAGTAAATTGATATTACCATGTTCAATTATTGATCAGGGTTAGTTTTCAAACATCATAGGCTACAGACCTAGTGTCTAGTCTTTAACACATGGACATGTTATATGTTATAGTGTTACCTTCAAAGCACTTCAGATAACCTTGTGTGCACTTTGCTGTCTCCTCTCTTACCCTTGTTTGACCCTGAATTGGCCGTGAGAATAATGATTTGTCAAATATTTACCACTGTGCTGTAAAGATTGCATTATGAGATAATGGTGAAGAAATGGCTTGTGGTTCAATGTCTATAGATTTGTCCCCCCCCCCAGAAAAAATGTCTCTGATGCTGTATTTTGTGTGGTGTTAAACTGCACAAGAACCTAACGGGTGATTACAGTAGGGATGTGTTGTGTGGACAGCATTTCAAGAGCGAATGCAAGACTTCCAGGCAATTTCTCCTGTCAACCTCACAATCGCACAGTCACCTTGACCATTCTGGCACTTTCATGTTTAAAGAAACCCGTGAGATTTTCTCCCTGACTGCACCAAAAAAACTGCCCCTCAGACAACATGGAGACTAGCAAAGACTACTTCCTCTGCAGTGAATTCTGCACATTTTCAATGGATAGATGGCTTATTTATTTAGTATTTACATTTAGGCCTATCCTCATTATAATGAACCACAAATAGTGAAATGGAGCTGGACTCATTAGATAAGATACCATTGTATTAGACTAATTACTGACTGGAACAGCTGTGGCTCATTCAGAGTCTGAATCAGAGGACAGAGCGCATTATTTCAGTCAGTGCTACTGATCTGGAATACATCTGTGACATGTTTCAAGCATATAATTCACGTTCATATAATTCACTCTTTGATCTTTTGACTCAGGTCAGCTGCCATTAGAGCTTAGATTTACCTCAAATGTAGACATTTTGTAGACACTTATTACACCTTGTTCTTATTGCACTGTGCTTATTATTGCTGTCTAATTCTTGAGTACTTTACCTCAGTTTAGTCATTTTAATAGTTCTTTAATTACATTGTTCTCTGTCATTTTGATTTCATGTACTCTTTTGATTATATTTTTCAATATTTTGATCTTTATTGTTTAAGCGCTTTATTTTATTTTCCTTTGGATGCTTGTTTTATTCATGTTAAGCACAGTTTGTGTATAAAATACGCTATATAAATAAACTTACCTTGCCTAGATGTATTCAAAGTTATTTAATGGACTCAGAGGCACTTTATATATTGATGAGGATGATTTATGATGAATATTTGTTTAAATTTGACTTTTTATGATTCTGTAATGTATTTGTACTGTTGTGCAAATTGTATAATGATGTGTGCGTGTATGTATGGCTGCAACTTTGTCTGAAGCACTGCTGCCTGTCTTGGCCAGAATACTCATGTAAAAGAGATCTATAATCTCACTGAGTTTTAACTGGTTAAATA
>JAPQRN010000016.1:8661463-8684720 GCA_037367275.1 Coranthus polyacanthus
TAATATATATAAAACATGAATAAAACTTTAATGTATTATCTAATCTGTAAAGAGGAGGCAGATAGAGTTTCATCAGCTCCCATGATCAACTCCCATGATCTCACACTACTTTACACCTATGTGTTCTGTAATTGTTTGTTGTTGAGAGCCCCCTAGTGGCAGAGATCACATACTGTCTGTGTATATGTAATTCTGTTCTGATGAATAGTAACTAGAAATATATTAAAATCCCAAACCCTGAGTAAAGTAAACTTTAATCAGGCGTTGTCTAAACTGGTCTTAAGATGACTTTGTCCCGGTCTCTGCAGCATGTGATGAAGCATATGAACCTGCAGCCGCTGGACTCCCACGGAGTGGACTTCTCCAGAGTGAGAATGTGGAACCTGAACAACTGGGCCAAACACTACAGGCAGACGCTGGTCTTCAGCTCCATCCAGGACCCACAGATCAACAACATCCTCTCTAAGCACTGCGCCAACTACCGTGGACAGGTCCTTCACTTTATACCACTTACACCTGATCCAGGGCCTGAGCATTCAGCGCACACTGCACATTCAGCACACTGTAATTTTGGTTTGACGCATTATTGAGTGGCACCGGAGACAGAAATGAGCTCATAGATTAAGTTAATTCTTGGTTGGTAGAGCAGCAGCCACACTTAAGCTGTTTACTACAGTCTGTTATGTAGCCCTGTTTGTGTGAAAACATGTAATTATTGTCAGTCACATTTTGTTTTGAAAGTTATTTTCTCTGTGTGGATTTGTCACAGATTGCAACGAAGAACATGCCAAGGACCGGTTCCATCTGCCAGGTGCTGGTTCAGCTACCTCACGTATTTCAGATGTTCCCGTCAGACAGCTTCATGGACCAGGATGCTCGGTAAGGTCTGCCCGCAGGTGGGCCACATGATACGACCTGAACATGTCACATGTATAAAACATCCAGAAAAAAATGGTCAAGAGTAATGTAAAACCTCTCAGTTTGAGCTGATACTGATATATTTCAGTTGTTGATATTTATAGTTTACAAACTCCCCATTTCTATTCTATTCTCTTCTCTGGCTGTTATACTGATCATCATTATTAAAATTACTTAAAATTTAATATATATATTTTATCAAAATAATACATTTGTCTTTCATGATATTTGCTCACTTCTTTATACAAAAACAGATCCTCATGTGTCCAAATGCTCCAGCTGATTAATTTTTCTCTCAACATTTAAAGTGTTTTTTAAATATCTGCTCTCCCGTAGGTTTCACTTTTTTGAGGAAAAAGTGCTTCCTCAGTACAGAGACTCAGTCATGTCCCACACTCTGATCTACATCCCTTCTTACTTTGACTACATCCGGTTGCGCAACTACATGAAGAAAGAGGAGATGAACTTTGTCAGCATCTGCGAGTACTCCAGCAAATCAGAGGTGTCCCGAGCCAGGCATTTCTTCCAGAAAGGGGACAAACAGTTCCTGCTCTTTACCGAACGCTTCCACTTCTACAAAAGGTCAGGAAGCCACACATTCTGTTTGATGTCTGTGGATTAAAATCACTGAATTTGATAAGCATCCCGGTGGTATTGTGTCTTAAAGGTAAAATATATAAGATTTTCATCATTTAAGACCCTCTAGAAGTGTGTGGTTGTGTATTATGGACCAAGGTAAATAATACAGGGTTGTGGACCTTAGGGCAGTGGTTGTGTACCTCCAACCAATAACTTATTTCTCACATTCGCATCTTTTTCTCATTAATGCAAAGTTTGAGCGGCTTAGAAGTGTTAGAAGTGCAACATGTTTCATATTTTATCTTTAAAGACAGTTACCAGGCGATATAACACCTGTTTCTACGTCGTAAGTGTAAAGCTTTTTACAGAGTTCAACAGTTCTTCAGTCATAGGTCAGTTGAAGTCTTTGTCAAAGTGTATTCATGTCAGGAGAAGAGGTTGTGGAGAAGGTTTTTTTTTTTTTAATCTTCTGTGCTTGTGTGTAAGTTGTATTGTACCCTTCAGCATCTTACAGTTACCTGATTTATTTGTAATTACAGCTGAATTATATATAAAAGAACATAATTCCTCATAGTTTTTTTTTTTTTAAAGTTTGCTAATAATCATTACTACAGAACATGTAGACACTCAATGCTGGCTTTATGTTTTCAGATACACCATCAGAGGGATCCAGAACCTGATATTTTACGGGCTTCCCTCCTACCCTCACTTCTACAGCGAAGTGTGTAACATGTTGGCAGAGGGGGGTCAGGGCGAAGAGGCCAGCTGGACCTGCACCGCTCTCTACTCCCGCTACGACGCCCACAAACTGGCTGCGATCAGCGGCGCTCAGCGAGCCGGACAGATGCTTCACTCCCACAAGACTGTTCACCTGTTTGTTACAGGAGGCGAAGACAAAGCCTCCTGATGAAGCTGACCGTTGAAAAGAGGGACCACTGCGCGGACAACAGTGTCAGACATCTGCTGCACCTCACATTAAGGATCTGTTCTGTTAAACTTTGGTACAACAAAGTAACAAAGTGAGTCCGGACAGCAGTGTGAATTGACATCAAGGGAATGTGTGAACGTGCTGATAAGAATGCTTTCTGTTATTATATGTCAGCTGATAAATGTTCTGTTATCTGTCATCTGATAAGACGTTATACTTGTATCTGTTCCTGTCTTCAAAATGCTATAATAATGTATTTGATACTATTTACATTAAAGTACATCTAATACTCTAAAGCTCTGCCAAACAGTTTTACACTTGGTGAACACTAGTCTAAAGAACAACAACCTCATATAAATACACTCAGCTCTAAGACCCACCCACGTAATTATTAACTCCCTGAGTTGGTGCAACAGTGACTTTGGCCACACAATTACGGTGTTTTCTCCCTTGGAAAAAGGTGTTAAACGACAGACGTCTGCAGCCGCTGTGATTATGGATAACGACGCTCAAAAGCTCAGCCTGAAGCGGGAAGTAGGGCTCGTGGGAGCCGTGTCCCTCATCGGGGGGACAATGATTGGATCTGGGATCTTCATGTCTCCACAGACAGTGCTCTCCTCCATCGGCAGCCCCGGTGCCAGTTTGGTGGTGTGGGCGTCCTGCGGTCTCCTGGTCATACTGGCGTCCTTCTGCTACGCTGAGCTGGGCACCGTCATCAGAGAATCCGGTGGGGAGTACATCTATATCCTCAGGACCTCAGGTCCCGTCGTCGCCTTCATGTTGATCTTCAGCTCTGTGCTGTTTGTGAGACCTGCCGGAGTTGCCGGAATCTCGCTCAGTTTTGCTCAGTATGTCGTGGCTCCTTTCTACTCGGACTGCCCCCCTCCAGTGCTGCTGGTGAAGTGTGTGGCTGCGGCTGCAATAATCGTCCTCGCCACAGTGAACTGCCTCAATGTTCGCTTCTCAATGTCGGTGCAAGTGTTTTTTATGGTGATCAAGGTTCTGGCCCTGGCTGTAATTATAATAGGAGGTGTGGTGATGCTTATCAGAGGGCACACTGAAAACTTTGAAGACTCTTTCGAGAACACAAATGTGGGAGTCAATGCAATTGGTATTGCTTTTTACCAGGGACTGTGGTCCTACGATGGCTGGAACAACCTGAATTATGTGACAGAAGAGCTCAAACGTCCAGAGGTGAGTACAAGAGGAGCAGTCCACGTGCCACTGACCCTGACACTGTCGTCCCGCCATCACCCTAAAGTAATAAAGCTTAATAAATGTTTATGAAATGTCCTTTTATTGCTGCATACCCTGCTGTTAAAACCCCAACACCGTCCAAGCTAGAATACAGAGGAATCATTTTAATGTTTAACTTTTATACACATCCATATTATTGTTAATGTCAGGTAAGATAACAAAGACCATGGGAGATCGTAAATATATGATGTAGCCTGCTGACAATTCTAATTTAAAAGTGCAAGCACAGGGATATAATAAGGTTTGATGACATTATTGCTTGTGTTTTAGATGAACAAAATCACTGCCCTCTTGTGTTCATCTGCAAACATCAGAGTAGATCATTTATCAGTATAGGAAATTCAAGAAGAAAATAGCATTAAAGTGAAAATTAATTATTTGCGGACAAAAAAATAGTGTGAAATCGTCTTTCCTGCTTCTCTCTAGACCTGAAAGATGACTGGATGGTGGAGCAGCCACTTTTCTAGTGACTTAGTGACACTGTTTCTGATGCCTTGCCTCATCACAGAGGGAAACCATGTCTGTTGTGGCAGCAACAGGAAGTGCAGAAAGACGTTTGGCCGTAAGGACCAGGACTCGTCTTAGATGAAAAAAAAAAAAAAAAGTTGAGGAGGTTTTCCAGGACAGTTATGGAGAATTGATGTTGCTGGAGTGAGAACCTGAGTCGCTGTTGGAGGTCAAGATATTAAGACAAGCAGCGTTGGGTAAACTACTTTGAAAGCATAGTTCTGCAAACTGTCAACTGTTTCACACTTTAAGTGGCTGAATTAGAACAAAGCTACCCTGTTGTGGTTTTGCCAACTATTACTATGTACTGTAATCCGTAACTACAACTACTTACAAAAAACAGTTCCAACTAATTGGTAAAGAAAATCAAATGGGATGTGATACGTCATGTCTATAACAACACATGCCAAGAAAACACATTACACTCAAATCAGCTCAGTGCAAAATTTCAAGTGTGTCTCTGTGTTTACTTTTCAAAACCTCAAAAAACTATATACAAATATGACTACAACTAAAAACCACTGTGAAAGAAATATTACAGTCACACCATTTATATAAAAAAAACAGGCCTGTGGTCTTACTTGACAGTTGCGTATCATCTGACTTGTACAATCTTAACTAAAACAGCCTTCAACCTTCACCTGTTTAGACCTTTTTAGGTCAAAGTCAAGTGAGCGTATTTGTTCTTTGTTTGGGCAGATGTTTATGTAAGTTCAAGAGGCAATGAGCAAAGTTGAGCCCACGCCCCACCTTGGTTTGGTGTAGTGCTTAATGTCAACACTAGTAGTAGTTGGCCTCCAGCCACTGCTGTGCAGATTGTCGACTGTGAATCTCTAAGCAGCACTCACATAATGATAATGGAGAGTGACAAACAGGGACTCAATCTGAAGAGGGAAGTGGGGATTATAGGAGCTGTGTCCTTCATTGCTGGAACCATGATGGGATCTGGGATCTTCATATCACCCCAGTATGTGCTTTCAGTTATTGGGAGCCCAGGGGCCAGTCTTACGATATGGGCCTGCTGTGGGTTGATAGCCATGCTGGGGGGTCTCTGCTATGCTGAACTGGGCACAGTCATTCCAGATTCTGGAGGAGAGTACATCTACATGCTGCGGACTACAGGCAAAGTGGTGGCCTTCATGTTTGTTTTCAGCTTCATCATTGTCATGAGGCCGGCCAGTGCCACGGGCATCGCTCTGAGCTTTGCTGAATACGTTGTGGCCCCCTTTTACGACGACTGCACCCCTCCGCAGCTGGTGGTGAAGTGCGTGGCTGCAGGAGCAATCATGGTCCTGTCTATAGTTAACTGTCTGAGTGTCCGCCTGGCCACCCTCATCCAGGTGCTTTCCATGGCAGTCAAAGTGTTGGCACTGACAGCGATCATACTGGGAGGTTGTGTAATGCTTTTCCAAGGCAACACCGAGAACTTCAATAACTCTTTTGAAGGAACAAATGTCGGTGTGAACTCCATTGGCATTGCTTTTTATCAGGGCTTATGGTCCTATGATGGCTGGAACACTTTGAATTATTTAACTGAGGAGCTGAAGCACCCAGAAGTAAGAGTTTCACAGTTCTGTAAAATTATAAAGAATTGAATTGTAATGTCAGTATCAACCATTCTGCTGTAGAGGAATGACAATAATACATCTTAGTTGTGATTCAGCATTTGATGATTTTGTTAGAAACCAATCAGCAAGTCAGCCATACAGTACGTGTATATTATCCCAGAACAACCACAGTGGTTAAAGAATTACATTTGCTTAAGCAACAATAGGACACTACGAAAATATGCCACTACAAGTAAATGTTCTGCATTATGTCCGTATTAAGGTCCTAGAGTTGGATATGGATGGTTTTAAAATTAACCCTTCTGTTATGTTAATTTCCTATGAACAGTAAGGTTCCCAGGCCAATCTGACCCAATGTATGTTAATCCTACAAAAGTTGTCAGAAACCAAAAACATTCTAGTAAACGTTGTTTGTACCTCATTACTAACCCCTTTAATAACAATTCAAACAATATTTAGTGCAGTTGTGTAATTCCGTTTTCACAGATCACGGTTCCATTAGGACAAGTCACAGCTTTTTTTAATACAAAATACATGCATTCAACCCAGTTGTCACTGTACGTTTCAGCAAACCTGTGATAGAAACCAGAAGTCCACTCATGAGAAACATCTATGAGACAAAGTAAAGGTCGATGACTCCCTGTTCTTAGCCTGAGAACAGAAGAGCTTGAATAAAACTTTGACTCCTTTTCTTTTATGTATCAGAACCTTCACAGGCAGCACACTGTTCTCGTTATTCCGATACTTTGTGTAGAAAGCTTTAATTAAATGCATAAAGACAAAGTCTGGTTCCATGCTTCTTATTTCAGATTTCTACCACAAAACCACAGATGTGTATAATGTAAACATAACCCGTTTATGATGGATCTGGGACTTTTCTGCCTTTATCTCAATAGGCCAGAAGTGGTTGGGATGGAAGGTGAATTTACACAATCCAGGACTTTGATACTAGAGGGTGGAATTCAAATCCTCATACCTTTCTTTTTTTTTTATTAAGGTCTGGGGTAAACATTAAAAAAATACATTGTGAGTCATTTTTTTAAAACAACTTTGTGGACTCTTTCTGTGAAATATGGCGGGTAGAGAGTAGGAAGTAACTTATGTCTCACATTTGCAAAGAGAGAAAAAAAAGTCTAAATTTGACACAGTCTTACAATAACAGAAAGGAGTGGTCAGTGCAGACCAATCCAATCAGATAACAAGATAAGGTTAGATTTAATTTATAACGAGTGCAGGTATATTGGAGTTAATGATAAATGTGGCCTACATTAGGTGTTTTTTTACCACCTCTTGAGCACTGTCTTTCCATATATGTGTGGTTTAACAGAGTTCAGGTGTGTGGATACTACTTTATCTAAGTGTGTTCTCTGCAAAAGTAAAGAGCAGCTGCAGTGTCTTCATCCTGTGGTGCTTGATCTCCATGGCCATGGACAACAAAGAACCTGAAGCCTTGAAAATAAAGCGGGAAATAGGGTTGATTGGCGGTGTCGCACTAGTTTCAGGAACCATGATTGGATCTGGAATATTCATGTCCCCACAGTTTGTGATGGGCTACGTGGGAAGCCCTGGAGCAAGTCTGATCATCTGGGCTGTGACGGGAGTGATTGCTATGTTTGCTGCGCTGTCCTATACCGAGCTTGGGACAATCATTTCCGAATCTGGTGGGGATTTCATCTACATACTGAGGATCTACGGCTCATGTCCTGCCTTTTTTGCAGCAGTCACTTTTATCCTGATTGTGAAGCCTTTCAGTATTGCAGCCATGGCATTTAGCATTTCAGAGTATGCCTTAGCACCTTTTTACCCCAGCTGCCATCCTCCTCAGCTGGTACTGAAGTGTGCTGCGGCTGTGACCATATTGGTTGTTGCCATAGTCAACAGTCTGAATGTCCGCATCGCTGTCAGAATACAAGTGGTCTTCTTGGTGGCCAAGCTTGTGGCTTTGGCAGTCATCATAATTGGGGGCGTAGTGGAGCTCACACAGAGCAGCAGGGTGATTGTGGAAAATCTGAAAGTTGAAAATGCATTTAAAGACACTCAGTACTCTTTAAGCACCATAGGAATGGCTTTTTATCAAGGACTCTGGTCTTACGCTGGCTGGTACAACTTGAACTATGTCACTGAGGAGTTGGAAAGACCAGAGGTGAGATTGTAAGAAGCTGGATCCTGCATGTGTTACAATAAAATTGGCAGAAAGTGCATTGTTAAAGTTTCTTAATCTTTCTGCCAAGACAAAATTGGTTGTCTTGAATGTTAATGTTACAATTTGCCTATTTAAAAAGCTGTTTTTCAATCTATGCACTGAATGTTGACACTGAATTGAATTTAATACATGTGTGATCAAACCATAAACTGTAATAAATATATATATATGTATATATATATACATATATATATATACTGTCAATGGATCAAACAGTCACAGATATCAGTGTTAAGGACACTCAAGTGTCATTTCATTTTTATTGCTAAACATTTGTGTATAAATACATAACCTTGCACTGTATGTGTTCTGTTTTCATTAATCTTTCCTTTTTCAAACTGTGAAGGCTTTAAGCTTATGCATTGACACAGCAGTGGGATCTAATTTTGTTGTTTAGTAATGAGATTTTATAACTACATGATGTAAATCATTTTCAAGTTTACAACGGTTAAAACCTATATACGTAGATGATGACCAGTACCAGAATTCAAACAAATGAGACGTTGCAGACGTTCACTGAAAGGTTTTACAACCTTAACAGAGCTCCTTCAAATGGCTTTGGTTGTTTGCCTCTCTGTGTTCTCTCTAGTATTAGTATTAGCAGGCATTGTTTTAACATTGTGGCTGCTTGTCATGGCATAGCATCCTGTTTAATATTGGTATAGATGAGCTGTGTGAATCTTATGGCTGTGAGCTGGTTTTACATTCACTATCAGAGGTTATAGTTTGCAAACATTTAATTGACACCATTAGATCCTTAAGTTGAGAGGGACACACTGTTCCAGTTTGAGCATTGTAGCCTCTGTCATTGTGGAGATATTGACCGTTATACCCAAATGTCAAATGTATCACTTCGTGCAGAGTGACAACTGGCCACAATTAAAACTTCTTCAATCGCCTTCATGTCTGGGCACCACCAGATTTTTAATATGTCGACTTTTTGTGTAGCTATTATTTAATATTGTATGGAATTTTAGTCATTTCATTCGTGTCGAGCCTATTCATGGAATTATGTCGTAGATCATACGTCAATTAACAACATGGAACATGATGTAGTTTAACTCCCACAGGCATTCACAAAATATGAGCCAAATTAAAAAGAAACAGAGAGAAGTGCATAAAGACAGTGCCAGTCAAGAGTTTTCAGTCATTTCTTTAATTCTGTCTCTTGCATATAACCACATTTCCCAAATGCCGGCACATTCCTGACGATATAATTTAAATGATGTTATTTTTTTGTCTCAGGTGAATCTTCCCAGAGCAGTTGTGATTGCCATTTCCCTGGTGACTGGCTTATATCTGCTGGTGAATGTGAGCTACCTCACAGTAATGACACCTAAAGAGCTCATGTCCTCCAACGCGGTGGCAGTTACATGGGGGTAAGACAGACATGCACCTCACCTTCATGTCGCATATATGTTACATATAGATTGATGATGGGGTTATTGATTTGAATTATCAAACAGAAAGAAAACAGCATGGTTTACTACTAGGAACACTTCGGAGGACATTCAATGTCAGTCCGGAAAATGTTTAGAAATTATTAATGATTCATCTTTCTGAGCAGTACAAATATAGTTAATGTTGCAATAACAGTAATAGTAAGTAATATTCTATCTATTAGTAGCTTTAAATAAGTGATCTTTAAGCTCCGGAAAGCCTGCTGTTTCAGTCTCTGTGTGAACTTGAAACCATTTCTTTCAGGAACAAGGTGTTAGGAAGCTGGGGCTGGATCATGTCTGTGGCTGCAGCTCTGTCTGCTTTTGGTTCACTGAACGGGACGTTCTTCAGTGGTGGCCGTGTGTGCTTTGTTGCTGCCAGAGAAGGACACATGGTGAGAATCAAACCACCTTCTGAAATCATGGAACACTGTTTGATATAAGGTTGAGTGTCTTGTTTGTTTTGTAGCCAGATATTCTAGCCATGGCTCACGTTCGGAGACTGACCCCATCTCCAGCGCTGATCTTCACCACTATCGTCTCCCTGCTGGTGCTGATCCCTGGGGACTTCCAGAGCATTGTCAACTACTTTAGGTAAAGACTAGGTCTGCATCTTCCATTTCCTGTCCCAAATTGCTTGCATTCATCTAACATTTCTGTTCATTGCTGTTGGCAGCTTCACTGCCTGGTTTTTCTATGCCATCACTCTGTCTGGACTCCTCTATCTCAAGATTAAGAAGCCGGAGCTCCCCAGGCCGTACAGGGTTAGTGCACATGCTCCGAAGGCCATCGTCACAAACAAACATTTGTTATTTTTTTTAAGGACAGGATGAGAATCAGCTTGTTGTGTTCTCCTCTCTCCACAGGTTCCCATCATACTTCCTATATTGGTCCTTATCGCTGCAATATTCCTTGTGCTGGCGCCCATCATAGACAGTCCTCAGATTGAATACCTTTATGTCACTTTATTTATCTTCAGTGGAGTTATAGTCTACGTGCCCTTCATCCATTACAAGCTGTGCCCAAGCCTGTTGACCAAGCTGACAGTGTTCCTGCAGTTGTTCCTTGAAGTGGCCCCAGCAGAGAAAAACGTATGATTTTGTGACTGAAAAGTAAATAAAAGTCCGGTTTTCATCTGCCGTTTAACTACACTTACTTTACTAGACATGCATTAGACATGGCAGTTTACATTCAGTAGTCAATTACTATTACCTCCCATTTCTCTTTAAGTGTGCACGCAGATTTGAACATCTTCATGGTGGTTGTAAAGTGCTTCAGAAAGCATTCATAAGCCATTTCTATGCTTGAATTGTCAAACGTCTGATATGTACTAATGCCTATTTATATAATGTCTACTTTTTACTGGAGTGCTTTTGGTCAAAGATGTAAAAAGAAAAAATACTTAGAAATAATTCATTTTGTGATTATTTTTTAATGGCACACAAAAATGCCAAGGATTGTTTCAGTACTTTGTGCTTACCTCAACAATTACAGTTTATCACATTTTTTTCTTGCTAATGTCTGAGTTTAATGTTGTAAATCTGTGGGTTTTTTAAAAATAAATATTGTAATGATAATAGTCACATATCATGTGATCAGTTTTTTATCAAATAACATCATGGGGGATGATTAAAAAGGTGGGTGAGGACAGTACGGAGTGGAATTATCCTGTGTTGAGCAGTGGACATGGAGTGGCAATAAGTGATGATGATGATGATGATGGTAAATACGTTTGTTGGACTGCATAGTTCAAATAATATGTCTGAGGAGGGAAGATGAGGTGAAGAAAGCCCAAATAAATAGACAGTGGTGTTTTACTTTATAAGTCCCCCTCCTGTGTTTTTCCCTCCATTTCTTCAACTGAGCTATTTTTACGCCATGACGGACTGAAGGCGGTTTTCAAAAAGCACCACATCATTCATCTTTTTTCCTCTAATGTCTGTGTCTACACTCTTTACTACTGTCAAACAACTTATGTTGTTAAGAAGTGAGGCTTAATTTGTGTTAAATGGCAACATCAGTGTGCATCGTCAGAGCTACACCGCCGCCATTTTGGATTTAAAGCAGTTGTTGTCAAAGACGCGCCACAGTTTCACCTCTTTGCTTTCTCTCCATAGCTCCCCCTCAGTAGTTTTCCTCCTTCCTCCTCCACTTATCTGAAGTTTTCCCTCCAATCTTGGTCCATACTCACCTGTTTCCCGTTCAGTAATCAACACTCTACACACACCACCCACCTTCCCTTTGTTCCCCGTCCGTTTATCACATCAAGTCAGTCTCTTGACGTGAGGAACTCTTGTAGGTTTAGTTTTTGTTTAAATTCATTTGTTGCTGCGGGTCTGCGCCTGGGTCCCTCTCTCTGCTACAAGCCTGACACCTCGTAAAGAGGCAAATGAGGAATTTAAGCTAAAAGAAGATGAAATAATGAGAGCTACTTGTAAAGAGGCAGATACTGACCCGGTTCAGATATAACTTCCTCTACAATGACCTTGCTCCTGCTCATTATATCGACAACATCTGAAACGTGATGAGTAATTAATGCTGTCACACAAACGTGGTGGAGTTAAAAGTACGATATGAGCCTTTGACATCTCAAAGGCACAGTAGAGAAGAAGTATAAAGTTACATAAAATGGAAAAAGTGCTCAAAGCACAAATACCTCAAAACTTGACTACGTTCCACCAGTATATCGCGGATCTTTTATCAACCAGACCTTTTAAAGGCTTCCAGCTGCACAATGTGACACTGTATATAAATGAATCACTAATATAACAATCAGTTGTACATTGACTAGAGCCACTTTTTAGATTAGTCTCACAAGTACAGAGAGGAGTAGTCAAGGCGGTCCAGAATAACATGTTCAAATAACAAGATAAGGTCAGATTTAAATGTATTTCTCAAGCATGCAAGTAGATTGGAGTTCATGATAAATGTGGTCTACATTAAATGGTTTTAAATTCTACTACCTCTTGAGCACATATGCATGGTTTAACAGAGTTCAGGTGTGGTAAAAATCAAGTTTTTATTGCTGTCTTTGTAGTTTTACCTGCATGTCCAGGTTTTCACATCCACCGTTTATGTGAGAGTTCAGCAGTGATAAACATTTCTGTATAAATCTGATTCTGATTTTGTTGTTCAATAATGAGATCCTAGAAGTGTCTGATGTAAATCATTTTCAAGTTTACAATGGTTAAACCCCACATAAATGATCACCAGTGTCAAAACACACTAGACTTTGCAGATTTTCACTGAAAAAGTTTTATAACTTTAACATCGAAACGTTTCCCTCTCTGCGACAGCATTATTCATTCAGCTATCGTCATCTAGGGTCTGGATTTTTTTTTTTTTTAGTGCAACACTTGACATGACATTCAAAGTCAGATAAGTCCAGAAAATGTTTAGAAATGATTAAGTACTAAATAAGTGATCTTTAAACTCAGGAAAGGCTGTTTCAGTCTGTGTGTGAACTTGAAACACCTTCTCTCAGGAAAAAGGTGTTAATCAGGTCTGTGGCTGCAGCTCCGTCTGCTTTTGGTCACTCCAGCAGAGAAAAAACTGCGACTTTGTTATTGAAAACTAAATAAAAGTCTATGTTTTCACATCCACTTTTTAACTACACTTATTTTGCTATACATGCATTAGACATTGCAGTATACATTCAGTAGCCAATTAATAATTATAAAATTAGAATGTGTAAATCTATCATCCATGTTACAAAAATATCGTAATAATAGTCAAATATTACGCGGAAACAGTTTTTTGTCAGTTGACGTCAAATCCCCCCAAAGTCCCATGACCGCAACTGTAACTTCAGCACCTAAGTCCCCCTGAAACCCGGTGAAAACCCTGTCATTCTCCACAACTGTAAATGTATTTCCTATGTATTCTGTTAAATTGCATTCAGATGTAGCTCTGCTGTGCTACAAGCAGGACGGGACTTGAATCAAAACAGTCATTTGGGTCTAAAACTGACAAAAAAAACACAGTCTTTGAATTAAAAAAACTTTATTAAATAATTGCTATCCACCAAAAGGATAAAACAAGACATGGCCAATTCATAGTGCAACTTTCACATGACAAAAGATTGTTCAACATAAAACAGAAAGGAAGGGGCACAGAAGAGATGGATGTACATTTCACCGTGAAGCCTATGCATAATGCAGGTCAAGTTTCTGTATAATTATCGATGCAGTCAAGTGTCACGTTTTCAAAGTAAGAGTTTGACATTTTCAGGTTTTTTTTTGTTCAGTTCTGTTATCTGACACATGGCTTACAAGCTTTTCTTAAATGTGTGGTTTTTCAAGCGCAAGCTTCAAGATTTAATATCTGCTGGATCAAATGTCCAAAACTAATGTCCAAGTATCACTTTTATATGCTTAGTGTGTGCGAGTCTTTTTGTGTAAATCCAGCTGAGGAGTCATTCTGGTCCGGTCTTCTTCTCTGTGCCGTTAGGAGCGTTTTTAGATCTGTCTTCGCAGCTCTGCTCCCCCCTCTCACTCCCACTCCCACTCCCCTGTGATGACTGGTGGTACAGAGCGTGAAGTCGCTTCGCGTTCACGTCTGCGTCCTCCGCTCCCTCGCAGCACTTTATCCAGGACTGAGGAATGGCCTCGATGCCATAGTGGGCCCCGGCGATGGCCCCGGCCATGCAGGCTATCGTGTCTGTGTCCCCTCCTAGAGCCAGACTGTACGCTATTGTCCTCTCCAGACCGCCGTAGCTCTCTGGGAGGCATTCCCGGGGTTGCAGACAATGTAGGACACAGAAGATGGCAGTGGGGACAGAGTGGAGTGCTGCAATGCCGTTTCCTGAAAAGGAAAAATGGATTTACAGAGTTTAAAGCCTCTAAAAACTGGAGCGTAGAAATGATGATTTGTGCAAAATGTCCCAAAGCGAGGCTGCAACGTGGAACTTTCCTCCTCGGTGAAATAATGCTAGGGCTAGGCTAGCGACAATTCAATATTAAATAATGAACAAACTACAGATAACATTTGCAACTAAAATCCTTTCCTATACGTTTAGAAAGGTTTGTAAAGAGGCAAATGAGGAATATATAAGACAGAAGAAGATCTACTCTACTTGTAAAGACAGCCAGTGAAGAGGCAGATACTGACCCAGTTCTGAGATGACTTCCTCTATGCTGACCTTGCTCCGGTCCATCAGGTCTCTAACTCTATGAAGGCGCTCACAGAATGGCTTCTCTGCTTCCTTCAGGCTGGACAGACACCACCACCACCATGAAAATACTGATTAAAAAAATGCTCCCAGTACAGTTTGAATTGGATTTATCAGGCCTTTAAATCTACACTGCATCAGTTCAGAATGTACTCACATTCTGGCATCATTGCGCGCTGCTTCGTTACCTTCCACTTCCTCCATCTCTGTGATTAGTCTGTTGATGAACTGCTGAGGCAGGTCTAGCGCCCCCTGCAGGGAGAGGTGGACGGCCAATGCCTGCAGAATTGCACCGTTGTAACCCAGAGAGCAGGAGTGGGTCAGCATGGCTCCCAGGCCAGCAAACTGGAGAAAGAGAGAGAAACTACACTGAGTCTGCACCAGCAACTTAGTGTATCCTATGTTATATCTGCCACTTAAATGCACAGTATGTCATTTCTGCACTAGATAACATCGTGAAGTAGAATGGGATCATGGGAGTTGCCGTTTTCACCATCACTGTCGATGAAAATCACATGGCAGAAATCATATTTACAAATGAGGTAATGTGTCATGGTTTATTCACATTGCATTCAGTGACGTAAATTCAGTTCATGTTATGTCATAGTAGTCTGCTGCTGCTCGTGATTGGAATCTGTTACAAAAAAAAAACACTAAAACTGAATTCATTTATCTCTGTTTTTATGGTCATCTTTTATAGTGCTCGGAAATATTTTACTCCTGTTTGATTAATTGCCTTTGTTGTCTTTTGTGTGTCCTAATGTCTTGTCTGGTAAAATAAAGTTGTTGTTTTTTAAAGAAATGTTACCACACGTTACAGATTAAAACATTGGCATTAGTGAAGGGGATATGATGCCACTGACAACAATGGTTATATGGTATATAATTAACAAAATATATAAAATACACCGTCTTTTTTATATATTTTATTCCAGGAATGTTACATATTACAGCTCTGAAACTGCGTTCTCAGAGAGCACAGGCTGCAGGCACCTCTTTCTCTGGTGTGGCTGTTATGTACGTAGCACAGCAGTTGGCAGGGGCTTTGTGAAATGACTGCAAAGCCTCAGTATAAACAAATGAACCATTTGAAACTGAAAGAAACGACAAGCACTGCAGTTCATGAGATGTGCGCATCTACAAGGATGTCTTTCACTCACCCTTTTAACATCAGCGAGGTCCGGGAAAGCCAGCGCGAAGGGGGCAGCCCTCATGGCCCCCCCATTCCCAAACGAGCCCCGACCGTTAAACTGGGCCCTGGCTGGTTGGTACACGTCGCTGAGTTGTGGGGAGGAGAGCTTCTTCAACACCTGGACGACTCCAGAACCATAACCTCGACCCGGGGATGCACTGTACTCCTTAGCAAACCTAGAGAAGCGGGGAAATGTGTGTGTGTGTGTTTATGTAGGTACTGCCTCCGCATTATTTGATAGGTCTTTGAAACAGTTATTCACAGCAAAATACACAAACAAATCTGTATCTGTATAAACACAGTATGTCCGTGATTTGCATCGGTATACCTGCGAGCCATGTCCTGCTCATCAAAGCCTGTCCGGGTGAGCAGAGACTGGACCACACAGCGTGCCATTGCCGTGTCGTCACTGTACTCAAGGATACCTAACATGACGCACACACACACAAACACCGTGTTGTACAAAGACATTACGCATTACACAAATCAACTTTGGGTCATTACACACACAGCTCATCTAGGATCCCTCACTTCATGTCATGGATCTTTTTGAAAAACATACATTTTTGCAAATGAAAGAGTCTTTGTTTAGGTAACAAATAATTTATGTTTGTGTGTTCAGTACAAATTTGGCAATTTATAGGATTTAGACTACACATAGCAGTGATGAAATTCGGCTCCGAGGGCCAAACTTCAAAAACGCATGACTAAAACAGGAGTAGAGCTTGAAGATTATCAAGGCCTCACTTGATATAAATTTCCTCATGACTTCTTTTTTTTCCCCCATGACATGAGCAAAGAGGGCTGGGTGAGCGAGTTGTAATTAAATGATCACTTTACTAAACATTTGAACCCAGTTCACAAATTAACTTGTAACCTTAAAGTGAATTATAAAGCTTCTAAAACATTAACTGCAGTTTTAAGTTTTCCATATTTGTACTTTCATATCTTTACTCGGTCGACCAAAATTGAACAAAAAAATAAATAAAACTAATTTTAAAAAAAGCACCATTTAATTAAATGAAACTGTGTATATCTTCTTCTTAGCTTTAAATGTAATATGTCTACATTTGCGGACATCACTTTGGACGGGGAAACAAATCTATGAAGGTGTACTGAATTAGATTATTATTATCTTTACAATAACATATCTGAATGAGGCATGCGAAGCAAAGCAAGACACCTTGTTGTGAGTGAAATAAAGGCTGGGGAAGAAAATACATACAAACTTTTCTCCCAGGAACATACGTTTATTTATGGAGATTTTTGTCTTAGTAATTAAGCTCAAGGCAATTCATTAAAAACCTTAGATTAAATATATCCAAGTCAAGACTTCGACGTGATTTGAATTGACATTTTCACGTCTATTGACGGCAATGACAGTGATGTTTTTGATCTTATTGTTAGGAAAACGACACATCCACAAGAAGAATTGGACTCTAAATCTAATTTTTTCATTTATATGGCACCACGTAAAGACATTTAACAATATTTTTCGTGAGGAGCAGTATATGTGGTTGACTGTCGTAAACATAATCCTACAATCTGGTGTTTCGTTTGGGTTTTTTTTTTTTCATGCCATTCTCCTTTCACTAACCATTTCCCTTAGTTTCATCGTCCAGGCTGTTCAGGTGCTGCAACACGTTCTCCATGGGAACCTCCTCTGCACCCTCAAACTCTCCTCCGACACAGTCACCCAGGACAGCCGCGACCAGCGCTCCCCTGAACCGGGACAAAGACGCCGGGCCCCCGGCTGCCACCGCTCTCGCTGCCGTCACTGCCATTCATCCGGCGGTGAAGACACCTTTGCCTACACCCAGGAAACACTGTGCTGGTCCACTGACCAGACTGTCGGCGAGGGGCTGGAGGCACTGCAGGTGCAAACAACAAATGTCGACTCAACTCCCTCCTGCTTTAGCTTCCTGAAAACGTTTCGATGGCTGTTTGACCCCGACGAAAGACTCAGGTCCTAGCACTTAGAAATATGCTTTCATAGATCCGACTATCGCTGACTGACACGCAGCGGTCTGTTCTGTCTTATTTACGTCTATACACCGAACGCTCGGGTAGTAACGAAATGGTTCAAATAAACGCGACTCGGCTTCACGAAAAAGTGTAATTACTGTTGTCAGCGGCAACGCCACGGTTCGAACCGGACTCCAATTAGCTAATGCGTGGACTTCGTTTAATGCACGGTGCTCAACGCATTTCAGTTTTTATCGCAAAGTCCCGTTTTGCACATGCCCAATGAAGTGTTTGCGCAAATTCTCTACGTTTTACGGTAGAGGTGTGCATTTGCTGTGATCGCCCTCTGCTGGGTTGGAGCTCTGATGGTGGACGTACAAGATGCAATTTGCTTTTGATCGATCCACTTAAAAGAAGTCTTGCCATCACACTGCGTCCACGGTCTACAAGTAAAAGGTGAAGCAACCCAACACATAATTGCGTTAAACCAGCCGTTGCCTCACTGTAAAGCACGGACTCTTCGTTTTTATTTAAGCTACTGCAAGCTTATGTCATGAAATTGTTTGCTTGAAGGTTTATTCAGAAACATAAGACGGCTATCTTGTTCATCCAGCATTTCCACAGTAAACTTACATTCGCTAACCAGCTAGCTCATTCACGAGCATCTTTGCTAGCTTCTTGCATACATAACCCATAATCCTCAATGGTGGGTGGATGTTTGGAAGCGCGGCGTCTGCAGCATAATTAAAACATGGCGGACTCGGAGGAATTTAGACTTAAACGAATAAAGGTATGAAATATCCACCCACTGCGTGCTTACAGCAAGCGGGCAAACATCGGGGTCAAACGGTTAGCTGATACAGACATACAGCGGAACATTTAGTTAGTAATGGTTTAGCTCCGAGGTCCAGATGTGCATATGTAAGCTAACGCTAACTAGCTTACCGCTGTATAGCTTTGATGCATGCCGCTACGCCAAGCTCCGTTTTATAGCCGGCCGATTTGACCATCAGCCAACGATTATACCTAACACGACGCGACTCTGGTCTTTTTGTGATCCCAAGAGCCAGCACCGCAACTTTGTATTGCACTTGATGGTTGGCTCCACGAAGCCTCTGCATCACGGAGAGCTGCGGCGAACAATAGAAAGTGATGTTATTACGCTGAAGTGTTGCCAAGCTAGTCTCTTAAAAATGCCGTTTTAGGTGAGTCTCCAACAACGACTAGAATATCTGAACTGGCCGTCTTCTGTGTGTCTGTACAAGTTTTAATGTGCGAAGTGCGGTTGTATTGCAGATTTTTAGCAGGAGTTTGGTGGGACGCCGTCTGTGTGACTGATTAGACAGCGTGAGGCCTGCACCGATTAAAATAATACATAATACGACATTGACAGGTAATGGAAACGATTGGCTACTTTTGGTGAGATTGCAAAGGGCTGAAAGATTTAAGCTTATAGGAACAGCAGACTTCAAAGCCAAATCCTATCTTTAACCATCTTCATCCACAGTACTGTGCAAAACTCTTAGACAGCAATCATAACCATTGTATTAATGTTTTAGCAAGGTTATTGTGACCATTCATATGCATCTCTTACTCTCTGATCCAACCGGAATGTACCGGAAATATGTAAACAGCATTAAAAACAGTCTACCCTAGAGAGCTCAAGATGTAGGTAGGTAGGAAGAGCAAACGGAGGCCACACTAAATACTGACTTTTGCCTGTAGAAGCCATGTAACTCTGATTTTGTTGTGTGCTTTTAATAATGTGCACATTTTCCCGTATTTTCTTGTTTTATCTTAATATTTGGACTGTGAAATAAATGTGTATGCTCACTACAACCCTGCAAAAACAACGCTGAAGGTGGCCTAAGGCTTTTGCATAGTGTGTTCAATGTCTATAGACGTTGGTTCGTGTCATTTTTGGTGCTGCCACTGCTGGTGTTATTCTGCATCATCTTGATGGGATAAGTAGCTCTGCAGCTAATAACTTTGAAACTGGGCTCATTGCTGGAGGGGGGCTGTGCACAGTAGGGGCAATATTCTCAACAGCTGACAGAGACCACACTGCAGTTTGTCCAGTTTTAAGGCCCATAGACCTTTTTCTGTCTAAGCATTGACTTGTCAAGTCTGAAAATGACAGCTGGCATCTAGGTCACCCGTGCAGTGACTTTGCATGTCTGAACACTTTTTTTTTTTTTTTTATCTAATCCTTTTCTCA
Source organism: Coranthus polyacanthus (assembly GCA_037367275.1). NCBI lineage: Eukaryota > Metazoa > Chordata > Actinopteri > Kurtiformes > Apogonidae > Coranthus > Coranthus polyacanthus. The sequence continues at coordinate 8,681,408 of JAPQRN010000016.1, forward strand.
TAAGGAGCACGAGGAGCGCCTGTCCAGAGTGTTTGATGAAGTAATGGGGCTTGGAGACTTTGCTGACTCCTCCAGAGGCTCTGCCACCTCTTCCAGGAGTGGTCCGGATGAGACAAAGGGGGGAGATGAGACCTCGGGACAAGATGAGCAACAACCGGTTGAAGAAGAGGACAGCAACGGCAGCAGACAAGATGAAAAGATGGATGAGGGGGTGGGGGTGGGAGAGTCATCATTTCCACGCATTTCCTCCCCTTCCTCTGAACCTCACTCATCATTTACCATGGGACCCAATGAAAGAGGAGGAGGAGGAGGAGGAAGTGGAGGGGCGGCATTGGATAATGCAATGGACGCGCTTCCTTCGTATGGGACAGAAGAAGAAGATGAAGACTGGCACTATGCCCTCCCCATGGGCTCAATGGAGCACGGTGAAGTCGGCAAGACAAACAGGAAACGCAACCAGGCAAGAGGGGGCAACACTGAAGCTCAAAGCAACCCCTTTCCTAGTGAGACCAGAGAGGAGGAGGAAGAGGAGGATGAGGAGGAAGAGGACGACGACGATGACGACGAAGAGGAGGAACGCGAGAGGGAAGAAAGCAGTGCCAACACCTCTCACTCTTCTCAGGACCAAACACCTGAGAATAGCCAAGGTACTGCATTTTAATGTTTTTCACTGATCTGTTAAAAAATCTTCTTAAGGCCCTGATAATCTTTGGATCATAATTGCTTGTAGTCTTCAACTGTAGTTTGTGTGGCTCTTTTTTAGCCAGGACTGTGTTAAAAACTCATTGGTTATCATTGACAGACCTGTGTGACATTGTGGTCAGCATCGCAAATCTGTGATTGCATTTATTTGTGGAAGATTTATGCGTCAGTGTGAAGTAGTTCTGTGGTTTGTCAGATATGTACGTTTTCTAAACAGCCATTAAAGATGTTGTAATCATAATATTGCAAAGAACATTGAACATTGTTTATCTGTTGTCACCATTTTCTGTGAATGGACATGGGAATTTTAGTGCTGTTTAATCGTATAGGAATATTGCAAACTAGTTAATATAGTTACGGTCTTTGTGGTGTGTACAAATGCAGAATGTTTAAATCTAGCTTTCCTTATTTCCTTTTTTTCAGATGGAGGTGTTCTGAATCAGAGAGAAGAGACAGAAGACAGCCAGCAGGGAGAAGAGGTGAGGATCTGGAACTTTTTTTAAATCTTCTTTTTTTTTGGTTGGTTTCATACATTCAATGGGGGTGGATTACAGTCCATGAAAACAAACCTTTTCTAAAGTATACAATGGGGAGGGTACCAACTATAACTCCTTCAAACTCCTTCAAATCTCTTCCACTTTAAGATTCAACTATTTCCACATACTTTCAGCTAGAGACTGCATTAAAACTTTAAATAAGGCACAAGACTTTCAACTATTATACTAATATTCAGATTTTTGATATCTTTTATACGTTTCAAATAGTCACAGTTTAAGTGTCATGCTCTTTCTTGACTTTTTCTGAGTTTATAATGGGTGCGTAGGGGAGAGAATGGGGGGAAGAGCTTTGAGCTGGTCCACGTTCCACAAAAAAATCTCAAAGAAAACCTTACAACGTTTCACTTCTACACACAATTAAATGTAGAGAACGTTCTAGTGTAAATGGATCAGAGAGGCTTCAAATCCATGTTTTTGTAGGATTTTCTATAAAATGTACAACCTCACTGAGTCGAAAGCCTTCTCTGCATCCAAACCCAATAACATTGCTTTTACATTGTTCTGTCGTATGTGCCACATAATGTGCAGTGTTTGTCTAATGCTGTCCTGGGTCTGCCTATGGCAGATAAATCCTGTCTTATCTAAATAAGTATAGTATAATATCCTCAAGTCTTTTAGCTAATTAGGGCCCGAGCCGCCACACACAGTGTGGGCGTAGTGCTGCCTTCAAGTAGACAAGTCCTGTCACCGCTTTGACTATACTTTTATCACATAGCCTTGTATTTGTGAAGTTTTATGGCATAAATGTTTAACAGTTTGTTGTACTGTTTGAAACGCTATGACAATTTATTAGATACTGTCATATGGGCTTTCATGTGAATGCCAAATAAGAAGCAGGGCAATGCGGGGAATTGAGCCCCATCCTGGAAACCAGGAGTACCATTATCATTACATTACCAGTACCTTTTGCTTTTTGACATTATACTATCTGTCACTACATAGATGGCAAAGCAAAACCTGCATTAGCAACAGCATAAATGGCAGTATTTCATAAGAGAAATTTGTACAATGTGGCTCACTTGATGTGGATAATTATACATTTACTGCAGCTTCAATTAACGGCTACATGTTTTGCCAACACATCTGGTTTGGTGGGGCCATGAATGCCAGCCTGTCAACCTCCATCTTCTTGAGTCTTCCCGCCTTCATGATAATGCAGAGTCGAACATTAGTACGGCTCTACATCATGAAATTTGTATTTGAAGTTATCAGTGTTACTGAGGTGTTCGGCCCTCCTGTCCCTCAGTCAGACTCAGATTCTGCCAAACCTCATTCTTTTTCCAAACTGAAGCCGTTTTATCGCTCTATTCTGAACCACCGGACTCGCACGAGGGCAGCGAGTTTGCCTCGTGAAACTGCTTGTTGAATCCGAAATAACCTATTAAAACAACACAGTGGCACAACAACGCATACTGCAGAATTGCTCTTTTTGTGGGTGAATTCCGGTAGATTTAAGAGCACTTCAGGTGTTCAGTTTCCCCTGGGAAAGGACTGCATGAAGGCAAGAGAAAGCAGCGAAAATATTCCAAATACAGCGCACACTTAAAAGGATATTGGTAAAACCAGCACAAAAACTCAAACTAACCCTTTCAGAGCCTCTACAGAAGTGTCTTGTGATTCTTTGTCCTACAGCTGTCCCTGAACTACTCCTGTCACATATCCACACCTGGACATTCAGCCACTCATCACCCCACTATCAACCTCTTTCTGACTTGATAGATTTTCAGAATCATGCAGTGGGTGGAGTTAGACACAGAACAGGTGTAAAATTACACTTTAAGGTGCATGTTGTTGGACTGTGAGAGGAAGCCGGAAAATACCCTTCATTTTGTTGGGGTTTTTTTCCAGGGAGGGATTCTTGGTGATTAATATTTCCTGCTTGCCTTTAACCCGTGCGTGTACGTACCTAGGCCTGTCACAGTATGTCGGCCATATTGCAATTATTTGAGCTGATCGTGATAATCGTCTTCATTCACCTGCATAAACACAGCTGAATAAAGCGAACAGTCAGTCAGTCAGTCATTATCTGTTACCGCTTAATCCTCCCCTGGAGG
>JAPQRN010000016.1:8705754-8719494 GCA_037367275.1 Coranthus polyacanthus
AAACCACTTACAAGCTCATCAACGGATTCAGGCCACAGTAAATAAACACCCTTATACAAGCAAACACACACACACACACACACACCTGTTGACCTGTACGGCATCCCTCAGGACTTTTTCTGACAGACTGTAGCGCTGCAGCTGGTGGAGGATCAGACCCTGTGGAGAGAAAAAGAGGCAATTTATACTGATGTAATAACTATTTGAATTTAGAGAAAGACACCCCAAGTCCATTTTAGGTAATTACTCTTTTCACACTACTATTCCCTTGCTTCTAACAGTTGTCTTCTTTTGGCCTTTATTGCACATTTCTATTTCACTGTTGCGGGTAAATTGCTGAAACACCCAATTCACCTCACATGAACTGTGTTATTAGCTTTCCAAGTCTCTTTATGGGAGAGCCACATCATCTGCAGCAGGTGTTCATTTTTAATGAAGGAGCAGCACAGAGTTTTCTCTGTATTCTCTCCTACTTTGTGGGGATGATGTGAGAGAGAAAAAGAAAAGAAAGTATTTTGGATCCGCTCAGTGAAGGTGACCAGATAAGGGGAGGAGTGAAAACAAAGGTCACTCGTATAAAGTCACTTGCAGTTGGGGAGGGTTGATAAAAAAAAGCATGTCTCCAGTTTGTGGACTTTGATTTAGGGATGGACTGTGGTGAGTCAGCAGCAGACTGCCTCTCTGGGGTATTGCAGTCGACTTCTACCTGCTAAGTGCTTTGGGACGTCTTTAATAAGACCAAAGCTCCACAAACACACAGAGCAGAGAGACTGTTCGGTGGCAGGAATGAGATTAAGTCATTAATGCACAAAGAGAAAGAGGAGAACAGAAGACGGATATACTGCTCCGTCTCTTCACAGAAGGTCTAATAGGGCTATCCCAGAGGACTATGGGTAATTATGCAAAACAGACAAACCCTGCGGTGCCATGGACACTGCAGGCAGATAGAAGATTTATTCTGTCCTCTTGAGACCAAACACAAGGACACAGCAGAGACAGATGAGCACAGAGCACTGTGTGTTTTCTTACCAGCCTCTGCATTGTCTTGACATGTGTCGGGTTGATGGACAGCGCCTCTTCATACCAGCGCTTGGCCTCGTCGATGTTGCCCCTCAGCTCGGCGATCTGGCCCTTCATGTACAGCACATTATGGGACGTGGGGAAGAGATTGGATGCTTCCTGTGTGCAGGCTGAGGCCTCCGCGGGCTTTGACATGCCAATGTACACCTCAGCTGTCGGAGGCAAACACACGTCCTGCTTTATACATCATTATTGTCTTCTGTTTAGGGCTGGGGGATATGACTAGAGAGTGATGTGACATAATTATCGCGATGAATGTCATGCCATGTCATTATTCCTTTCAAGTTTAAAGGCTGATTTCTCTTCTTTTCTTTCTGAGCTAAAATTGAAGAAGCCCGACAATTATTTGTAGTTTTAAGACATGTGAAAATGAGATAAAATGATGAAAAATTCAAACAAATGAAACCCTAAAGACAAAAGATAAATGTATATCACAATAATGATATTTATTGTGATATACAGTCAAATTAAATTGCAATAAATATCCTTATTGTTTATCACCCAGCTCTCCTTCTGTGTATGGCTGTGATGAAGACAGAATAATGCAAACAGAATGAGACATAGAGGGGAAATGACTTTCAACTGTCTGCATGTCTGCCCTGTGATTGGATGATTATATTAGCTGTGTCGCCAAGCTGGAAATGACCACCTCTGACAGGAAGCAGCTGGAAAGATAAACAGGAGCACAAACAAACCTCTGTCTATACATGTGTGTGTGTGTGCAATGCTGCATTTGTTTACGTATACTCTTCGACTCTGCTCGTGTTTGAGTCTGTTAAGTGTCTGCTACCGATGCAGAAATGAGAATGTGGGCTCCGGTGTACTCAGATGGAAATCAGATCTGGTTAGCTTACAAAGGCCGTCAATCTGCTGTTAAATACAGGCCTTAGAGTAAATCCCGGTACACTCTCTGCAATTTGAGGTCTGTTTGTTTGATGATGTCTATTCCGAGAGGAGGAGGATCACATTACTCAGAATGGGAGTAGACATGATGGTAAAATGATGAAACCTGAATAAAACAGCTGAGGGGATGGCATCTCTATTTTTGATGGGTAAACATGGGTCATTTGGGGGGAAAACTCTCACAAAGATGCTGTATGAATGTAGTGTTAGAATATAAGATCATTTCTGCAGGTTTCAACATGTTTTGTTTTTGAATGATTTGGAAAAATACCTATATTGTAAAAGAAATTTGTGCACTATCCTTGCATCATAATCTTTACGGCCCATATGGCCCAAAACGTTTTTTGTGCGGTCACAACGACCTTGACCTTTGACCTTTGGTCACCAAAAGTTCTTCAGTTCATTTTGACCAAGATCACGAATCATCATAAAAATAAACAAATAAATAAATAAAAAAGCAAGGTAAATTTTTTGGGCCAGCCCTAGTGTACACTTTCCTAGAAGTGAATATTCTTAAAAGATCAAAAAACCTGCTAAAGTCACATTTTAATAAAGCACAGGCACTAGACTCATACCTGCATGCAGCCAGATCTGAGCCAAAGTCATCCAGGGGTGCAGGGGTCCATGTTTGGGGGCGCTGCTCTGCAGGGAGGAGGCTACCTCAGATAGGGCCTGCTCCACACGACTGGCTGCTATAGACGTGGCATGGACCGAACCTAGAGGGGCAGAACACACGTGTCATACGCGCGGTCGTCTGAAGGTCCAGGTTTACTAATTTAGCAGCATTAGGCAGCCGTGTGCCGTAATGAAACTCTCATTCCAGCCAAACACTCCAGCAGATGCTTTCACTCAACACCTCCACTTAAAGAAGGGCTTGAAAGTGAAATCTGTGTGTGTTTGGGTGCAATAAAAGGCTCATAACTGAGCTCACATTGGCACACGGTTTCCTGTTTCTGCACTGAAGCTTTTCATCAGTTCACGTCATTCCACACTTTGCGACACAAAGGCTCTGGATTAACCAGGCGGAGATCTCTGCAACACCATGCGTAAACACTGCTCATTAGTACATAACAGGGTGTGTCAAGTTTGATCTATTCAAACTACATTAGACAATTACGGGGATGCAAAATGGCCACTGCACAGCGCAGCAGATGCACACTGCAGATCTGTGAGAGCAAAGCATAACATGTCATTTGTGCCCCATAAAGTATTCAGGTGTGTGTAATGTTTTAATATCACACACTCCTGAATATTTCTAAATTCACCCTTACCTTCTACTGCCTCCTCTGTCTTTGTTGTTCTCCTGGTAATATCCATCCAAGGATTTTATAACTGCTGTTTAATTAATGAAATACACTTTACAAAGCAATTTCCTGCCTTCTCTGAGTTGCACTTAATATTTTGCACATATCTGGCTCGATTTGATTAATACAACTGTCTAAAGGGATCTGATACCACAAAGATACAGTGATTTTTAAACTCTGAAACAGCTATTTAAACTGACGGGAGTTTGCAACGAGCTACAATAAACGCTTTGATCCGATGAAAGACAGATAATGGGTCTTTTGTCCTGTTATTCTGCTCTCCACGTCCTCCTTCCTCTACATTGATCAGCTGCTAAAATGTGTGCATGTTAGTGGACAGAGACGACACATGTCAATATTTAAGCTTTGTAGAGAGAAGCAGCTGCAGCCTAAGACGTCATTTTCTTTCACAGCATTTTTGATAAATTTAACTGTCCACTAGCTTTACTTACTGGTTTAATCAAACTCACCGCTAACTTGAATCTGTCCATTTATCTGCCTTCAACTAATTCGGTCATACGTCAGTAGGTTTTCCTTTTCTACTCTTACAGGCAGCATTTTCCAGACGGTGACGGAGAAAAGCGCGTCAAACAGTTAAAAAACCAAACAAACAAACAAGTGAGAAGCAGTTCTGTATGTTTTCACATGCTTTGACATGCTGGGCCATTTTGTGCCCCGCATATGTAGTCAGTGTCTGTGTTTCTACTGAGAAAAAGATATATATATATATATTTTTAAAATATAGAAACAAGGTCTCGCTCAGTGACATTTACCAGTGATATAAGAGATCACTGAGGACGCTTCCTTCAGTAACTTGTGCTTAAAATGTGGACAACTCACACAGCAACACATGCACTACAGCTGCTCACTGAATTAAAGGAATACATCGACTTAGAGGCAAACAAAAAAAAAAAAAAAAATGCAACTAGTTCCTACACTGAAAGCTGGTTTGTGTGCGATTCACCTCTGTGCACATTTTTACAGTAAAAACGTAACGGACAGCTCCAGGAGTGTACCATTCGTTTCAGTGTCATGATACAGTAACAGAAGGAAATTGTGAAAAACGGATGCACAGAGATGAAAACAACACAAAAAAGATGATCAGGAGCATCTCATCATTCATTTCTCTCGCTGTAGCATTAATTCAATTCCCCAGACAAACGTGACACTACATGATACACTTTGACTTGAATATTAGGTTTTGGGATACTGTATGAATTCTCCAAAACACTGTAAATCTATTTTTAATTAATAGTTCACGTGCAAAGATTCATGGCCACCAGACAGCAGTGCTGGACGTTATGGAGACTGTGACTGTTCTGATTCCATTCAAAAGTTACATTTTGACATTAAAAAAACAACTTTTTTTACTCAGAATATATGCATATGGTGGTGTGTTACTGGTGTTTTCCTAACATTACATACATTACGATACGTATCAATGGAAATAGACAATATAAAATCATATCATATACGTTTTGTTCTTAGGGTTAAATTTGATTACATTGTCATCCAAAACCCTCCTAAAATGACTCATTTTATTCATTTAGATTTAAAAAAAAAAAAAGAAAAGTCAAAATTCATTAAACCAAAAGAAATAAAATGAGCAAAATAAGCACAAAATCAGGAAATCACAGACTGTTGGGTACGTTTTTGTCTTATTCCATCTTTATAATAATTTAAAACCACAAATAACTGTTTTAAATGTCTGGCTTCTTCAACTTTCACTCAGGAAAGTTGAAAGAAATAATGACTTGACATATATTGTGATATTAATTATTTATGTCGACTGATGTGAACATTTTTATCATGATAACATTTTTGGCCGTATCACCTAGGGCTACGCCAGATTCTTGCCAAATCACTTAAATTAATCAAAAAGGAAACTAATTATGATGTTTGCTGAAATCAGAGCAACAAACTTATTATTATTACTGCTAACCTCTTATAGAATTTGTCTATAAAACAAATATGTGTCAAGGAACCTGTTGCTGTCATTATGCCTGGTGCCGTTTTGTAAAGATTTGCTTTGTTTCGTTCTCTTCTGCAAAAACATATTTTCATCTGCTTTATACTCGTTGTATTCCTTTAACTCACACCAACAACAGGATGAAACAATTCAGTGTAATTCTCCTGGAAACTGGCTGCAGACATCGAGTTAAAGCAGAGGATATATGTACATTTGGTCTTCCTAAAGCCGTCATACAGTACATATATCAGAACCTCATATGGAAGAGGAACGGACCGAAGGGCGGACGGAACAATGGATGGAAAAAGGAAAGTCAGATGGAGGTTACATGGCTACTTACAAACAGAAAACATGGAGGAAAAACCAAGAGTGTTAGCGTCCTGAAGGCCGCCTTGAAAAAACGGAAGGATGGGGGAAAAAAAAACAGAAAAGACGATTGTTAATGATTAAAAGACAGGGAGAGACAGAAAAAAGATAAATCGTTATGATAGAAAAGGAATGGATTCTTGAAAGGAAGACCGCGGCACACCGTGGCTTTTCAGACCCTATACATATATATATGTAAATAAAAGAGAAAAGATGCTGCTGCTTGAAATAGTCATAAGGTTGAATTACCAAAAGCAGCAAAGAGGTTTCATTTTGAGATGCACAGTTTTTAATCCAGTACAGAGCTTTCTGGTGACAACATTTTCTTAGATTAAAACTAATCCAGTGTAACTGTATTTATTCTGCATTACATCCTCTATGTGGCACTGCACATACCTCAGAAACTTTCTTTTATGAACTACAATACACACAAGCGCTATGTAATTATTCATCTAAGAAGTGAGTAAACACAGTGACAAATCAATCCGCTCTGTAATTTACAGTAAAAGCCCACATCGCGTTTTACCGCTTTACATTACATAACTGCTCTCCAGCTGCAAAATTGAATTGCGTGTGTGTTTTTTTTGTTTTCTCCTCAAGCTTATTGTTTAACAAAATTGCAGCCATCATTATTGTCCAGTTCAAACATCATTAGCAGAAGAGCTGGCAACAAGCAAAGGCTGGAGACAAATGATGGCTGAAATGAAGAAATCACACTCATACGCAGGACAAAAGGAGGAGGATAGAGAGACATGGGTGAAAACAAAAGATAAAAGGCAGGGGAGAAGAAGATATATACTGTCAGATAAGAGATGAGAAGACCTCAACTACATGTGTCTGAGTCTGTGAGCGTGAGTGAATAAGTTACAAAAACGCCAAACAAATGCTGAGACACACAGTCATTCTGAGCCACAGCAACATGCACAGATGTGAGACTGTTTAGTACAGAAAACACTCTCTATAAGTTAGTTAGATAAAAAGCAGTCAGCTTCAAAAGGCACCGTGTCTACAGTCCTAGCGATGGTGAGGTGAAATATACAACTCTGCGACGCCAGCTTTCAAGTCATGTTACTATGAGTTTTGCTCAAAGCCTCGCAGTGACCATGGAGAGAAACACAAATATACAGAGGCCACGTTCTGATTAATTCACATGCAAGAGAAAAGATTCCTTCCCATGTTTTATGAATTCGCGCATGCAGGCGATAACGGCCAATTAATTGCCTATATCCTGCTCCAAACTATCGTTATTATATCTTCCTTTAAAAATCCACAATCAGTTGAACGCACATTTTATTAATCCGTTCCCAAGTTTTGATTAATTACGAGATAAGTGTATATACCGCGAGTCAGCACAACAGATCAGCCTTTCTCCACAAAGCATGAAGCTCACTGCACCTGCTCCAGTGTTGGAAGGAAACGCAAACGGAGCCTCTTTCCAACCACAGTAAAGTAGATGATGAGCTGCAACCCAAATATCATCAAAACGAGCAGCACAAATAACACTGGTCTCTACGTGCAGCACCGAAAAAGGATACTACAAAACTATTCACAATCTTCACCGCACAAACTCCCTGCTGTGGAGGGAATTCTGCTGGAAGAATTTAACTCAGTTTTTCATAACACCTAAAATGAAAAGTAGGCAACTCGCTACACAACGATACTGCTGGAGGCTGTGTGGGAGCATGGAGGCTGACCGCTCGCATATTTTCTGAAACTGTGCAAAGATGAGACCATATTGGGATAACGTTACTGCAGTTATCAAAACCATTTTAGGATATGAAATACCAAATACCTGCTCTGTGATGCATCTTGGTAACATTGAAGATGTTGTGATGAGAGAAGATCTTTTTTTGACTAAGATTTTATTTGCTGGAAGTACAAAACTTGTTACCAGAAAAGTGGCTCAATGTAAAATCACTCCAAAGCAAAATCAGTGGCTGGAAATTGGTCTTATCTCTGTTATGGAGAAGTTAACAAACTATTATTCACGCGTGGTACCATCAAATTCTGTTCAACCACTCAAGGTTTTTTCTCTCCGTGGTCACTGCGGGGCTCTGGAAGTTTCTCAAATCATCAGCATAGCGCATGACAGCAGGCTACTACTGCTGTCACTAAGGGAGAAAATGAGAAGTGGCAGCTCTTTAAATTTAAGGTAGCTGACTTGGTCTGGCAGTTTTCAAATGAACCAATTAGCTAATCTCCCCCAAAACTTGGTGTGTTCTTTTAGGTCACTCTCAACACCATGCGTCAGGCCCACTGCACACGTAGGTGGATTACAGTTGGAGGAGAACCGGTGGAGAGTGACGTGGTTGCAAAAGGAGTGACTCCTGGTCTTGGCGGGCACAGGAGGAGGAGGAGGAGGAGGAGCAGGAGGGGGAAGGGGGGTGAAGGTTGGGTTTTTGGGTGGAGGCAGAGGAGGTGGCTGGAGGATGAAGACAGGAGAGGAAGGCGAGGACAGCGGGGAGGAGAGAGTGGACAGTGTGGCTGGAGAGGTGGGGGAGACGGATTCAGAACCAGAGTGAGAAGAAGAAGAACCTGAGACTCAAAAAAAGAGAGGGAAACAGAAATGAGTGAAATTAAATAAAGAATAAAAAAAAGAAAAGAAACATATGTATCTGAACAAAAACTTATAATAACATCATCTGCTGTTCGTCAACAATAAAAGGAAACTAAGAAATTCTATGGAAAGTTATTCTACTCTGAAAACACAATAATGTCCCAAACAATAACGAAACAGAAATAAACAGCAGAAAGAAAGTGAGAGACAACTATTATGTTTGATTTTAGTGAAATGCTGAGATGTCTCTGAGTGGGGGCCGTGCATGTGCGTGCATGCCTACCAGTCTCGGGGTCGCTGAAGTCAGGCAGAGTCATGGCGTTGAGCTGGCGTCTGTCTGCGATGGCTCTATCCAAGAGACTGCTGCCACGCCCCGAATCACTGCAACAGATACATGTTTATACAGGCGTAGATCTGCACTGAGACAAAACAACACCTGGGGTTGAGTGTTTTTGCACAACCTGGGTTGCTAAGCAAATATAAGCAAGAGTTAACAGCAATGATACGGTCCCTTAGTTACCCTTTCTTTACTACTTTATTGTTTATATTATTGTTTATTACTCTATTACTTACTTACTTTTCTACAGATTTAGGAGCAGTTTGAGATGAAGCTATAATGTGGCCAAAACGAACGAGATGTATCAGTTTGTACAAATATCAGAACTGAGGTATGTTTGTACCTGGGGTTGGTGAGGTTGTAAAAGCTCTTCCAGATCTGCAGCATGTGTTTACAGGTGAGCAGAGCTTCCTCTGGTCCTCGACACATCGACTCCAACTTCACCTTGGTGTATAGTAGACTGCAGAAGACAACGCACACATTAACACACTGGAACGTGACATCCAGCACAGTCAAACAGAGGCAAAAACACTTTTCAATGATGCTAAAGGTACATTTCGAAACAATAAATACACATACAAATGATTAATGAGAAAACAAATAACAGAACACAGTTAAAAAAAAAGTTACACTCAAGAGTTTCTAATCCTTGTTTTAAACTGACAATTGGTTATTTTTTACATTATCTGTAAAGAGAAAAAAAGAACAATGAGGGAGGTTTATTTCTTTTTCCTACTCTTTTTTTGGTCATGGAATGCGTATAAGTAGTTTGGTTACAGTCAGAGGTGGCAAAAGTACAGACACTTACACAAAAAAAGACTCCCCTCAAAGATAATTGCCTTCAAAATGCATTACAACTAAAGTAACAAGCCTGTTTTGAAAATGTTAGGAGTAGAAAATATAGATATTTGTATTAAAATGTAGGGAATAAAAGTTGTTAGAAAATTAAATATTCAAGTATTGTACAGACACCTGAAAACAAAGTATTTGTACTTAGTTACTTCCCACCTCTGGGTTCAGTGTATTATTTTTTGTGTGTGAAGTTGCGTCATGAGTTTATACACTGAAACGAGCAAAGCAAATTGAATTGCACTCAGCTTAAATTTAAGGGTTACGAGCGTGTGCAGCACATTAATTAAAAGCAGTTTTCCTAAATTTAGTGTTTGACAGACTTAGACCGATACGGCGCTGAGGTGGTCTTACTTGAAGTTCTCGGGATATTCGGACAGGGCCATCTCTATAATGTTGAGAGCATCGTGGTAGTGTTTCTGGGCAGACAGCAGCAGGGCCAGCAGATGAAGGGAATGGACGTCATCCCCTTGTAGCTGCAACGCCTGTCGAACGTAACCCAGTGCCTCGGGGATCTACACACACACACAGTACCAGGTACATGTTTTCACTACAGTTGAGATAAAAAAAACATTAACCTGTGACTCTGCATTCATCTCAGAAACGTTCACAGTGATTTATTCGTATCAACACTGTGTTACCTGTCGGGACACCGCCAGCTGCAGCGCCAAGTAGAAGGCTGCTAGGTGGTCAGTGGGAGACAGACTCTGAGCTCTGCAGAGAGAGAGAGAGGGTGGGGGAGGGGAGCGATTTTGTGTGTTCAGGCAAGCTGAATAAAAAATTTAATAAGATTAGATGAAACTTTAAAGATCCCTGTGGGGGAAAGTGGGTCACTGCAGTGGCCAAATGGTAAAACTGTGGCAAAGAAAACAATAGAGAACTCGCAACAGAAACAACCAGAGGGTGTTTCACATTTAGAGACAATTACATCACAGTGATACAAAGAAAGCCTGAGAGGACATAAATTAATAATGCCAAATATGGAAAGAGTGACCTTTCATCTTAATAAAATAAGTGCATAAGTGGATTATGGACTTATGGTTGGTTGAATATTTCAGTAATGGGCTTTGTATATTTAAGTCATGCCATATCTGCCATGTTCAACTATTAATAAAACTAAAATAAAATACAGAAATATAAATCACTGTATATGTTTCAAAAGTCTTCACCAATTAATGTCTCTCCTTCATAAGGTGTATGTGTAATTAAACTATTACTAAACCTACACCACAGTGGTGGCATGAAGTTAAAAGAATAGACAATGATATTGTTAATCACAATTATTTGTATGACAAGTAACTGTCAAGTCAAATTTCTATACTGTGACAGCCCTACTCACAAAGCACATTTATAGTTAATGTCGGGAGAAAAGGCATCAGATTATTTGGTAACAGACTGATAGGATATTTACTTCAAACCAGTTCTTGTTATGGGAGCTTAGGCTGTGACTAACAACTGGAGGGGAATTAAATGTGGGTGTAAAAAAGCAGACAGACCTCTGGAAGGCTCCCAAAGCTTTCCTCTGGTACTCCTCCTGTGTGCTTCGCAATGACGCTGAAGAGACGCCGAGAGAAACACGAGTACATTGAACCAACACGACGCAGATTTTGGAAAATTACACAAGAAATGACTTTCAGTGTTTCCATGTAATCGAATCATTTGGCAAAATTCTCATACTTACCATCAGTGGCTTTGAGGCTGTAAACCAGGCCGATGGCCAAGTAGCCTTTGGCTCTAAACTCAGCTGCTTTCTCCCCCATGTCAATCACCATCTTCGCAAACGAGTCCCCGTCTTCCAACTGGATTAGAGAGGTACGTAAACCGGAAGAAAAGGGCAGAGAGGTGAGCGGCAGACAAAGAGGAGACAAGGGACAAGATATGGGGATGCAAAAGAGGGGTTTTAGGAATGGTGGATACCCAGTGCAGGGGTCCGATACACAATTTGACAGCCAGCAGTGGGATGGTGGGCTCATCAGGCTTCAGACGAATGCACTCCTTAAGAACTTTAACCGCCCGAGCTGATTTTCCAGCAGCCATTAGCGACAGAGCGAGCTGGTACCACAGATGGAACTCCTCAAAGGCGAACTTCATGGCTCTCTCCAAACACTGGGACATCGTAAACAGGACACATTTTACTAGTGCGATCAGAGGACTTCTATCTGCTTCATGGAGGTAAATCTAAAGCTGAGTTGCATCAGCAACCCAAACCTGATTAAATCATGTATTAATTAAATTGTGTTAAACTGTGATCCAGTATTAACTTTAAACTTACACTTGAGGAGGTTTAACTTTTAAAACGGCTGCCTTTTCAAGTTGAATTGAGGAAAAAATAATCAAGTTCTTCAAAGAAAGTTAAGGGATCGACTCAACCCAAGTGAGATTTTATGATGCTGCTGAATTTCTGTCAAGATACTGGTTCAGCGAGAAAACTATTCTGGAGTTGAACAGGAAGATTGGACCAACTGTCAAACATGGCAGTGGAAGAAATGAAGCTGTCCTGCCAAACATGCCAAACCGGCTGCCAGTTGCTGCAGTCTCTTTTTTCCTTTTTTTCTTTCTTGGCCAATGAGTTTTTCTCAACAGAGAAGAAATTAGAGCTTCTCTGCCGAGGAATCAAGAGTAAGCTAACAACCTTTTAGCTAACTAACAATGTAACGTTGTGTTAATTTATTTATTATGTTTATTTATTAATGTATTTTACTCTGGCTAAGCAAGCATCTCCATACCGATTACCGTAAACTCTATTTAATTTTGGTTTATGTGAATAAGTTTTACTTTTTACTTGTGCTTGGCTTAATTTTAAATCTGGATTTACTGATTTTAAACTTGAGTAAACTCTGATTAGAACTAACCTTAGATTAAAGTAACGCTTGCTGGTGCAGTTTTAAAATCATGTTATATCCAGTTAAATTTAAATCAAACATTGTAATAAAAGAGTGTATCTCTAATGCAGCCCACAGAGGGACTGCTCACCTCTGACAGCATCTCGTACTGCCCTCTCCTGCCCAGAGCTATAGTCAGCAGGTCGTACACCACAGAGGCAGACTGGAGGCTGATGATACGATCGTTGTTGTGTTCAGGAATCCTGCTCAGCACAGCATCACGGTTTGCCTGAAACACAAACACAATGGACAGACAACCTTTAGTTGATGCTGAGGCAACCGTAGTACTGTAGTGGTCAGAACACTGTCTTGAGGCGTTTTCACACCTGAAAGTCCAATCCTTTTTTTTTTTTTAAACATTGTAGACATTTATACCTACGTCATCATTTATGTGTGTTGCATCTCTCTGTACTTGACATTAATTGGTTCATAGACAAGTGTGGGTCTGACATCGGCATGTTGTTAATTCAGCTCATTTCTAACTTCTTCCGTTTGATTTTGTTTTTTGGTGACGATAGCCTTGCATAACTTCCTGCAATTCCTCTAAGAGTCTGAACCACGCAAAAAGGGTTTTCACACTGTAAAAAAATGAACCAAACCACCGTTCAGTTTGATCCAGACCTCCTCTGGTTGGACCAAAGACTGGCTGTTTGGTCCGCACCGTGGTCCAGGGGAGGTTTCAGATCAAACTGAAGAGTCCGAAAGTTTTATACGCATCTCTTTATATGAATCTCTCTACACTTAAAGTTCTCAGGCCAAAGTTTCACTGGTGGATTTGACGTGTTTATCACTTTGTTTTTGTGTCTTACCATTGACTCGCTGATGAGCAGCAGCAGCAAAGCTTCTTCTGTGTTTTCCTGAGGGCAAAACAAACTGAGAGGAGAGAAAGACATGTATAAGGGAAGAGAAAAGGGGAAAGACAGAGAAAAATAACAGCGCACTACCGCAACCAATTCTGGAGCCATGTTGGCCATTTTCCTTTACTTTCCTAGTTTAGCACCAGTAAACACACATTATCACTTACTTCTCTCCCGAGTACACTCGTGGGCGTCGGCTTAGGCTGTAGTTCTTGCTGTGAGTGTGTCCTTGCCGAGTGGGATCGTCCAATGGCGACACGGTGGGCGGGTCTTCGAGAGGAGACCAGTAACTCTGTTCGCACATTCCTCGGAGCAAGATCTCTGCAAGCTGTCTCGCTATGGTCTACATACATACACACACATACACAGAGAAATACATGCACATTTGGCAGAGATACCCTGGCACTAAAATAGCAATCTGTTTACATGCAGGCACGCTTGCTTTTTAACAACCAAAAATCAGTTATTAATCCCACTTGCTAATGGTAGCGCTTGGACAAATTAACACCAAATAGACTGAAGCAGTGTGTAATAAGAATTTAATTAGTTAGCTTTGTTTATCATCCTTTCAGAAATTCTCTTTAAGTATGTGACGATGCACTCACCATACGCAGGTTCTGAGTGGTTCTGGTCTCA
>JAPQRN010000016.1:8732070-8746483 GCA_037367275.1 Coranthus polyacanthus
TTTACTTGGTTCTATGCTTTTTGTTATGCAACATGTAAAAGGAATTAATAATTGATAGTAATTGGGGGAGTGGTACCATAATGTAGTGAATAGCCCTAATGATAAAGGATTATGGTAAATGAATTTTGCCACAAATAACAACAATGATGAGGACATTTCTAGGGCCGGATTGAGCCACAAACTGTGAACTGTTTCTTTTTCTTGTCTTCTGCACTCTGCCTCACCTCCTCCACCCCCGTGACTCTCGCTGTGCCTCAGTCACTTTTTTTGGTCCCGCTTGGTATATTTCCACTTGGACCTCTCACTCAAACCGAACATGAGTCAGTGGTCTGCGATGGTCGGTGTCCCTCGGTGAAGAGGACTCTGCGTGCGCATTATAAACGGTCTTTCTCACTGAACTGAAACGTCCGTGTCACTTCTGTCTTTTCCCTAGTCAAACAAAGGGAAAAGGAGTAGAAGAAAGAAAGTCTGAAGCACAAGTCAGAGAATCATGGGAGGAATAATGAAGTATTAAAAAGTTGGTATTTCAAACTTCAATTACATTGCGATCGTTGGCAGGTAACAATTAGAAATACTTAACTGACTTGTATATTTAGGTGGAATGAGTTTGCATGCAGTGCAATATTGAAAGAATTGTCACAGCAGCATTTTTTCCAGAAGATTTTCATAGTTTAAAATGTTAATTTGACAAATGTTTTATGTCTCACAAAAAAAAAACATTCTGTCTTTATGGCTCAATGTCTGTACCAAGTTTGCTGTTTTTATAAAAAAAAATTGCAATTTGCAGACAAGTTTGTGCCAAAATGTGCCCCATGTATGCATGGTACTGCGACCCAAGCAATGATATTTGAGCTTATGAGATTTTTCATAATGTCCCCAGCAACACAAATAAAATGTATTTAATAAGGCCTTTGTGTCCAGAAGCCATCTGTGTCACCATCTGTTAATGAAAAACTAATGAAATCACATCAAGACCAATGTGTTTGCCAGCAGTTAACCAGTGCTACATAAACCCACATAATATACAGTCAGGTTCAGTACATTGTCACATATAAAGCAACCATAGTCTTACCTTCTTTTTTCAGTAACACCCACAAATGTAATGCCATTAACATTCATACTCAAAAACACAGCATGTAACTTGATATTGTCTATATGACCTTTTTAAACAGCTTTCTGAAAAACAGCACAGTTATTGCCCCCTCATACTTTGACCATTTTTACCACACAAGGTTGCGGGTGTGACACTGTCTGGCTGTGTGTGTTCGTGTGCTCTGACCTTTCTGCATCAACCTGGCTCAGACTTTAAATGGAACCTGGGTTTTTTCAGAGCTGTCTGGCAACAGGCTTGGCTCACAGAATCACATAGTATTTTGCTGTTTGACTTTGCTTCAGTGTTAAAGGTTAACAGTTAATCAGGGTGTTGTCTTGGCTAGTGGACAAAGGCACACATCCTGTCTTTACAAAGCTGTTTGCTGCTCTCTGTCTCTGCTATTCTCCCTGCTACTTCAGTGAGAGTAAGAGTTTGAGGCTTCACATGTGAAAGCTTTCAGGGTGCATTAGTGGTTGTCTGCGGTGGTGGTGGTGGAACCTGAAGTAGCCCTTGATGGACCCTAATTTTTTCCGTACAGTAGCCCTCAACACATAGACCACACAAGAACACACATGCCACGAGTCGACTTGGCATTTCCGCTACGTGAGAGCAGGGACGACCAGGCACTATCAGATACTATTTCTAGTACCACCTATTTCTAGTACACAAAGGAATATGCAAACATGATGTAAAATCATGCAGGTCACAGATTGGATAGATTGGTCTATCCAGAACTGTCACCGTGTCAATACATGTGTCATCATGTTGCAACGTGGGACGCCAAGCCAGCAGGAGATTTTCATGTAGGCTCTATCGACCACAGATTTGAAGTTTAAGCAACTATATTCTCACCTGAAAAAAATCTTAATATAATGTTTGTAATTTTGGAAATAATAACTTACTTTTAAATTTCATCCTCCTCATTGTTGCCCGCTCGAAGCTGCAGTCATGCTGAAGAGGATTTGAATGAATGAATTTCAACCATATTAAATGTAACAGAGCCATGGTATCATATTTTTGAGCATTTAAAAATCAATAAAAGACCAAACCCGTTATCCAATCCAATGAGAGTGATGGTGTGGTCTGAAATAAGCATAATTGGGGGAATAACTAAGAAGGTCTATTGTGAACATAATGGTCCTAACTTATATCCTTAACGCATACATCAGGGGGTTACAGACAGTCAGTGTTATTGCCTCTCAATGAGTTTTCACCAACACAATGGCAGGAAAAAACTCATTAACTCATTAACTCATTAGTGCTGTGGCAGAGAGTTTTATGTTGCGTTCAGGTGCTCCCCGTAAGCCTTAACACAAACATAGACACTTTAGTCACTTGAAATCGGCTCGATCAGTCTTTCTCCATGTATAAGAAAAAAGTGACAAAGAAATAATTCTTATTGGCTATTCTGCTGCACATATTTAAGTAAAAATATGAGCATACTGCAGAGAGGGGTCAATCTTCGAAGCCTAGATGAAGACTATGTTGAGTGGTTTAAAATCCTTACCATCAGCTGCTGAATGCGTAACAGATAGTAATTATTTTATGTTGGTCACTTAATGAGAAAGTGAATTTGCATAATTCAAAAACTGATGAAAGCTGATTGAAGAGATCACAGGGTAGCAACGCTTTGATTGCAGTGTAATGTGAGAGTGAGACTCGGTCATCAGTGCTGTTGTTAGAGAAACAGAGGCTGAGTGATTAAACTGTAGGTTACTTTTGGTAACTAAGACAGCAGCTGTCAGTCTTTTCTTTATTTCTTTATTTCTCTGTGTGTATGTGTGTGGGATAGTCTTGTTTTAGGCAAATCTTTAGTGCAAAGCAACACAGAATAGAGTGTACAGCTGTTGGTAGTATGAAATATATTAAGATAGAACAACATTGACACATAACATCCATATTCATGAGCATTGTGGATATGTTTTTGATTGAAACAGAAGATTTTATCTTGAGACCTGCAAGGCTGACTGTCGCTGTCCGTGGTGCTGACTTTGGTACTCCTGTGAATCTACTTTTGTGTTACCATTCCCAAATCACATCATTTTACAAATATCAGTTTCCCATACACATTTGAGAGCTGGACTGTTTGTGCAGTCCCTGTTGATTAATTCATAAAGGCTGATGTACAATGTGTATAATTCGCTTAAGCTCAGACATTAGCTGAAGCAGCAAGTAAACACTATTGTCAATGTGTCACAGCTCAATCTCAATTCTCTGTTAATTCTGTACATTTTTGAGTGGAGTCATTAGTCTAAGCAATAAGTTAAAAAATGTTTTGTGAACTTGTGTTTTTTTTTTACCTCAGTGTGCAGTTCCCAGTACAAATGGACATCCAATTGTGTCTTTCATTTGATGTATGCAGGTGCTTCTGAAAGTGCCTTCATGTTCTGTCTGCACATTTCTGTAACAGTGTTGCTCCTTCTGAATTTCTTAGACTGCCATTTTAAACAGCTTTTACATGGATGGACCCATTCAGACACATCACTATGACTGGCCGCACTGAGTTTAGCTATGCCTGGTTATAATTTTGCAAAGTGGAGTTTATAAATATTCATTACGGCACAGACATGATTTTAACTGTTAAATCTTTTTAAAATAAGGCTAGCAGCTGGTGCCTCAGCAAAGTTTCTTTTTTTGTAATTTAAACAGACCACTCTTTTTCCACAATGGTTTCACAGGTGTCACTAATGTTCTAACTGACTTAGAGTCTCAAAGAATATTGCCTGTAAAAACAGATACTATAATAATATACACACTGTGTAAAATGGACTGCAAACTCCATGTCTTCTACTTTTAAAATACCTTCATAAAAAGGCCCCTCTGGCATTCCCCATGTTTTTGCTGACTCAATGTCTGATAACTGCAGACAGGAAAATAGATACAAGTCAAAATAACCAGAAATACATCATAACAAACTATTACTCTAAAAGTGTCAGGAGCTAATGAAAGTTTCCCCTGGCAGTCCCCGCTGTTTTAGCTGACTCTGTGTGTATGCATCACATAATAAAGTTAAAAGTAATACAAACTTTACACCAAATGGACTTTGCTTCTTCTAAAGTGGTTTCTGAAAACATCCACCCAGGGCGATGATCCTCTGACTCACTCAGTGTCTTGACAACCAGTACAATGTAAGCAATAATGAAGCACGGTGTCACAAAAAATAGGATTATTATGAGGTGTCATATTGATCCCTCCTATATTATCTATGAAAACCTTCCTGTGGACTTCTTTGTGTAACTTAAAGAGCCTTTTTTTTTACATTTTGAGACTGCCTCACTCTGAAAAGGGTAGTTTGGTGTTTTTGTATGAAGTACTTACTTGTAGCAAATCATTTCATAAAACCATTTTGAAGAAACACACAGTAGTGCTGGCACTGAACCAAAGCCAATACAAAAAAAGTTGTATTTTAGCCACTAAGAAAACCAATTTCAGCCCAAGTGTACACTATATTTACAATATTTTCACTGCTTTATGTTACCGCCAGACAGTTTTGTAAGTGGCTAACATACCGGTTTTGCAGCTGGCACTCTTTTTGCATTGCTTCCATGCCGCTACTCCAGTGTGCTTGTCCAAAATGTGGCCGTACTGACCGCCATCTACTGCACGTTATACACTGACTATAGATAAGTACCTCATACAACCCCACTTCCAAAAAATTCTATCGCTTCAAACTTTTTTATTCTGAATTCTTTGTAGATATTATTTTACTCCATTCCAGTTGCAAAAAGGGTTGCTTTAGGGTCAAAGTACAAAAGCTAGCTTTGTAGCAGTAGCTGTCTTGAAGTTTAAAGTCGTTTTTTAACATAGTCTGCTGTGTGACAGGCTCACTAAGCACCAAGTCTCCCCCTCAGATCATTTAAGTTACACAGCCTCTACTGCGTAAAAGTCAAGAGAGTAGAGCTGTTCAAAAACTGATAATAATTCAACTTTAGTGTGTCCAAACACCCGGTAATCACCCAAGAAGATCACTGCTATCATCAGTTCATCCTCACTCCACTGAATCATTTCTCGTCTCTCACTCCATCCGAGTCAACTCAAATTTTCCTTCCTCTCAACTTTTCAATTGGCTTCTTTTGTAGCTCTTTGCTTTTACCTGATCATTCACATTTGAGCCCTTTACATTTTTCATTTAATAATTTTTGATTAAATTGAAGCATACGCCGTCATGTCGATGGCAGTAATGTATTATACAATTGGCCTCATGCAAGAACGTGCTTGTATTCTTATCTTAACTTTTTTTAGGGCAAGTGACTCGCAATAGTGTGCCACGTCAGATTTAGCAAACACTGGAGACATCAGAAAACTGTGTAAATGACCCACTTAAACAGATGAGTACCACCTGTGTGTAATATTAAACTGTAAATTAATTAATCCAACTGGTTGGAAAGCCATTATGATGTATTAAACATGATTGTATTAAACACTGAACTCATTCAGACTAAGGCAGTCTTAGATCAAATTTATTTTTTTTTAAATGAAAGGCAGACTCTCTCTAAATCTAAAGTTAGTTCATATCTAAGAAACAAGAACATCCTTGACCTTTGACCTTTTGGCTATCAAATTCTAATCAGTTCATCCTTGAGTCCAAGTGAACATTTGTACAAAATAAAAAAAAAAAATCCTTCAAGGTGATCCTGAGACATTGCAGTCATTAGAATGAACAGAGACAAGGTCAAAGCGACCTTGACCTTTGACCACCAAAATGTTTTCAGTTCATCCTAGAGTCTAAGTGAACATTTGTGCCAAATTTCGCGACATTCTTTCAAACTGTTCCTGAGATACTGAGTTTTAAACTTAATAGGAACTGACTGACTGACACACCTTCTTATAAGAGTTCTGCTGTGGATGCATCTAAATACTGGAAAATTGTTGAATGCCATAAATTCTCTTAAATGACTTGTATGAGGCATTTAAGATCACATTAGTTTCTATGAGTGGCTCTCGCATGAGGCTCATTGTGAAGGAATGTGGGGTTACATTTGAATTGCTCAACAGATTCTATTTTGTATGCATCTTGCGTGTCTATGCACTGTGTTTTAAAGGGAGGGTGATGTGTGTGTGTGTGTGTGTGTGTGTGTGTGTGTGTGTGTGGGGCAGTTGTGACAAAGCCAGATAGATCTTATATAACAGCTCACCACTTTCTGTAACAACCCCCATTTGGCAATGAGACTATTGTGAATGTCAGCCTCACAAACTTGAACACACCCTACTGTGTCAACAAGTAAACACTTTGTCAAAACCACTTAACTCTGCAGGACCCTGCCTGAATCAGTGTCGCACACTGAGCCAACATGTGTATGGTGTTAAATATGGTGCGTATGGGATCACCCATCGTGCCAATGATTGATTTTAGCTGCATGATAAATTACACTTAAATAAATCAATGTGCTGTCAGTCAATATTAACTGCACAAAGACACTGAAACACACAGTGGAAAATGCCATTCGCTGTCCTCTTAATGACACACACTCATTAATAAAATGATTTGCCCGACACTTAGTAACTTTACCATCCATCCATTTTCTAAACCACTCAGACGTTCAAGGTCTCCGCTCCTCACCTTTATCATTTCATGTGTCATTTTCCTGGAAAACAGGCAGTACAATAACGTTTCTACTGACAGTCATTCTATTTATTATCATAAAATAATCATAAAAAAAGTTTACTCTCAATTAATTTTTGATAACAATGTATTTCATGTCTGAGAAACTCAGTGACTCATTCTGTATATTTGAGTCATTTTACTTCATGTGCCATAAGATTACTGTTCTAGTGTGACCCTGTGGCTACACTGAACACGAAACATAAGGACTATTTGCAGAGCAGATGTTCAGCTAAATGTATCTTTGAAACTAGCTACACCTTGTTGAAGAAAGGTCATCATCTATAGTCCATAGTTGTTGTTAAGTTGCTGTGGTGTAGTTTTTATTAATATACCAATGTGTATATATATATATGGTGGGCTGTCCCCTGAGCCACACAGAGGGTTAGTCTGAGGAGGGACTGACCCAGAGTAAAGGTACACGAGACATTTGTACAGATGAGCGCAAGGAAGGGAGGAGATGGTATATAAAACAGTAGTATTTACCAATAACACAAATGATACAAATGCACAACAGGGGGCAGGAGACAGGGTCTGGACGTCACGGTGCTGCCTCCAAATGATCAATGCAGTTGAGAGGAAATAAAATTCTCAAAACTAAACTATCAATAAGCTAGTCATTTTTTATATATTGGTAGTTTCTACCGTTTCTGTGTAAACCGGCCGTGTGCACCTCACGTGAAAAAAAAATAAAAAATAAAAATTCTGGACTATTTTTTAGGTTTTGCAGCGAGGATCTCCATGACACAAATGCAGCACTTACGCGCTGTTTCTGAGCCTGTTGTAGCCAGCCATATTGATTATAGTGGAAGCATAATGTTGCAGAATCCACACTGCATGTGTTCTGTGTCATCTGGGGATACACTCTAAAGGTTTTCTGGTAATATCCTGTATATTATGAAACTGTTCTATCATTTTCATTGCACTGTTAGCACTTAGGTCTTATGCTTAGGTAATTTACTATACCATATGCATTACCATTTACCATTTTCCAATTTCTCCTGATCTGTGTGTCTCTTAGCAGGAAAGCGGCCTTTAGAGCTGATTGGCTCTGATTCAATGTGCTATTTATGTACTGTCATTGGTCTTCAGTTTTAAGAAACAGGAAAAGTAGTGAGTGTGGTCATTTGTGTTGTATTTGTGTGTTTGAACCACAGATTTGGTTATCTCGGAACCCAGACTCGCCTTATAACCAGGGGCCACCAGGAGGGCAATCTTTTTCCAGACAGAACCTCTGAATCAATGGTCCAAAGTCTTTATACACACAGAGCGCAGCTGCACATTTCTGCAGGCAGTAAGACAACTTTGATTTTTGTTTAATACCTTGACTCCAGTTTCGCCAAGACTGAAAAGAGCATAAGTGAAATACACTTAATACAAAATACACTACAAAAAAATAACAAACACCATGAGACTGTATCATGTTTAATAACTGAAGGGAGCCATTCCTGTGCTCCCCAGATTTATATGGCACATGATGAGAACCTAACAAAGCGTCCCGGGGTCAGGGTTTGACTTAGGAACTGGAAACGTAGAATCTTTTCACACAAAACACCCACAAACATCTGGCTTTTGTCTCTCATGGGGGGGGGTTGGCATTGGCATTGGGCCAAATAAATCTGCAGTAGTCACAGGTATTTATTGGCTCCAGCTCCGATTGGCAGCGATGGAAACACAACACTCAGGTGTACTCGCTATTTTTCATCCCTTTTCCTGCACGATGCTAATTGTATTGACAGTCAACAATGTTGTTCCCCGTATTGTGCAAGATGCAACATTGGCAGGCCAGCGAGGTGACAGAAGTTCTCCTGATTCGAGGGGAATTCGAGGGGAATCTACTGTTCCCTGAGTGTTTGTGATGTTGAGAGTGGCAGAAAACAGAAAGGCAGACTCATCTGGTGGCAATATGAAATGATTCAATCACCTATAGGGGTTCACATATCGCATACATATTGATCTGTTAAGTTTTACGATGCTAGACATAATCCCAAATGAACTTTATCTCTCTGTCACAGCCAAAAGCCTTTTCCTACTGTAGTCTAACTAGTATGAATGTCTAACCTTAGTTTAAATGGTAATGGCTCTTTTGCCTCAACTATTACCTTTCTTTGCCACGATGGGACATGTACAACTCATGTTGCTGTCATGTGATCCTATGCCCGTGAAACACAACAGCATTATATAATTAGGAGTGAACTGTCTGGAGATTTCATGATTTCACAAAGCTCCAGAAGAGAGGTGCAATTTGAGTTTCCTAACTGTGAGAGTTTAATAGTTATCATGGTCTATGTGCCAGTTGGGCTCCCAGACTGCCCTTTAGCTTCTGCTTTACAGGAGTGAATTCATCTTCATAGAAGGGCCCCACTGCTTCCATACAAATTCATCTCAAAGTTACATTTTATGTTCACTTTATGAACATAGGCAGCTTTATTGGTTTTTTCTTACCCAAAGAACACCCTGTTCCGGGCTCAGCACAAACTCCACCCAGCTGTTATACCGTGATACAGGCTACCGAGTAGCCTTTAAACCCGCTATAACAAGCCACTTGAGAGCAGCAGAAACAAAGCTGTGACACTAGCACTGATACTGTCACTTTTAAGCTGATCTGTGGCACACATTTACAAAATGTTGCCTATTTGCACCTTGATCACAAAGGCAGCAACACTAGCATTCAGCCCGAGGTGCTGTTTTTGGCTACCTGATTCCCATTTTCAATTTTTACTACTACTTCTACCAACTCCTAGGGGAAACGTTTGGCTCTTAGACTGCTAAATCCTTCACTGAGTTACAAACTTAGGCTGCCAAATTCTGCTGGGCAGGTCATGTACAGCGGGTCCGTTGAAAAAAAAAAGAAAAAAAAGGTGCCAGCTGCAGCCAAACACACAGCTATAAAATGAGAGTGAACTGCAAACCCTGAGCAATAAGCTGAGCTCCTCAGTTTTGAGGAGCAGTACAGAGTGGGGTGATGATTGTCTGTGAGTTCATCACTTTGTTGCTATAAAAATAGTGCACATTGTCATTCTAATGGAACCTAATGAATCTTCTTTCTTGGCTTTTAGACCAAATTTGTGTAATAGCGGTGAGAGAGGAGGCCACATTGCTGAACAAGCTAATAATTGTCTGTGTTTGAGGAAATAAAAAAAAACCCGGGTAAATCTGAATGTATTTGTGTTAGCTGCATTACCTTTTATTATTTCAATTTTCCTCTGAATAAACTCTTCATATTCTCCTTGTTCTGTTTAAATTGGACTAGTAGTTGATTCATAGTAGTTCCAATTCAGCATAGTGGTAATTTAAATACATTTAGTGAGCACTGTAAATACAGAACATTTATTGAAATCCTTAAAGGAATATTCAAATTCTAAGAGTTGCTATGTATCAGTCATGCTACCTTTCTTTCATCGCGTCTTTAACGTGTGAGTTTTTTTTCTTGTCATTTTTTTTTTTTCCATCTTGTTTTTCATTTTCCATTCTGTTCTCGATGGCAAATGTAATCGGCATCAGCTTAGCGTTCATCAGTCTGCTCTTCTTCTCATTAAAGACGGACGAAACGTTGTACCACATGCAGCTGTAACCAGACAAGCTATATTACAACAGCACATATGCTTTTGAATTTCTGCACAGATTATGCAGTTTTATGTTTCTAAATTTAACAATTAAAAAAAAAAAAAACGTTGTCAAGCCGTGTTTAGAATTGCAAATGTGTATTAAAGAACGTAGCGCATGTCACGCGTCTTTGAATAAAAAAAAACAGCACTTTTGACATTACAACGAAGAAAATAAGTTAATACAAAAATATTAAACACAAACTAAACTAATCACAAACCACAAATTGAGAATCAGTTGATGCATCATCTCAAAAAGGCCAAAAAAGTATAACATATAAATATTATTTTTTCTCATTAATATTACCTAATCTCTTATTTACTCTAGCTTATATATTATTATTTTATTTTAAATAGCCGTATAAGTCACCTCAGACTGTGATTTAGGTGAATATTGTCGTATGGTTCTATCTATAATGGATCTTACT
The DNA here is from genome assembly GCA_037367275.1 of Coranthus polyacanthus. Lineage (NCBI taxonomy): Eukaryota > Metazoa > Chordata > Actinopteri > Kurtiformes > Apogonidae > Coranthus > Coranthus polyacanthus. The sequence goes on from JAPQRN010000016.1 coordinate 8,742,799, forward strand.
TACCTTGCTAAGTGTCTGATGGGGGGGTCAGTCTTTCGCTCAGCCCACAGTGATGCAATTATGAAAGTTTGCAGGATGAGAAAAAGCTGAGGATTGTGTGTATCTAAGAAAAAAACTACTTTCACACACACGATGCTTGTGTATATAAACACAAAGGCAAAAACATCACATGCTGCCGAGAGAAATTGGTTCAAAGCAGGGAACACACACACTGCCTTCTGCCAACGGAGCCTGCACATATAGAAACTACTTACAGATTCTGTATAAAACAAACAAGAAGCCAAGCTGTTTGAGCAGAAAGTCATTATCTTTAGATCAGCTTCTCCACTGTGTAGGCATCACCCAGGGACAATCAGATACTGTTCTAGATACACACAATGACTAGATAATAGAAAGAGATAATGAATCCAGTCTCTGCTCATTGCAACTGATTCTTGTTTAAACACCACACAATTTGGGGTATTGTGTAGCTACTATGTTTAAGAAAGTTCTACAGAGGATCTCAACTCCTACTTTTTGACGCTGGACAACAGTGGGGATATTGGGCAATTGCTTCGTCTGGGCCGTATAAACAGTTTATCCAAATATCATTAAAATTGCTAATTTTATTTGGCCAAGTGCAATATCCATGTACAATACTATTATGAATGAAGCATTGTGGTGCTACAGAGACGTCCTACCCTACAAATCATACTCTCCAGACAGAGCATTGTTTGGTACAGACCATAACAAAAAAAACACATCATTCTTATAGATTTGTTTCAAAAATGATCATTCCCACTAAAGAATATATTCCCATTAAGAATATTCCCATTAAGGATATTCTGATTCTGATCTCTTTGGTGTAGGTTTTACTTCACTGTCAGATACCGAATCATTCCTTATATTCGAATGTTGGCACCGTGACATTCTAGATGGTCAAGAGTGTATAACTCTACCAAGGCTGACGGCTCTCTAATAATTTTTGTGATTTGTCTATCAGCAGGATTATACACACAACTACTTCTCAGATCATGACATTTAGTGGAAGGGCAGGACATGAGCCAAACACACATGTGCTCACACATACCTCCACCAAGGCCCCACAGTACTTTGATTCAATCAAATGCCTTATCTCCCAATGTGTAAAATAGTGAAAAACATTGCAGGGGTTCATCCTTGGTCCATGCCCTACCTTTCCCCAAGTTTCATGGAAATCAGTGAGGTGGTTTTTTCATAATCCTGCCGACAGTCAAACAAGCCAACAGACAAACGCTCGTTATTACATATCTCCTGGCAGAGGGAATAACTCTTAGTAAGCTTACAAAGTGTGATTGAGAACACTTTGATATCATATTTCAGAGGCATATAAGCACCTTTATCTATAAAGCACAAAGCTTCCACGCTACGTATGAAGAGAGGAATAAAAGAATGAAAATGTATTCATAGGCATAAAGCGATAACCCCTTTGCATTTGCCGGATGTGAGAAGATGTGAGTAACTGTGGATGCCCTAACCATGTGTGATTTTCCCCATTTATCAAAGTAGTAGATGAAAGCACGTGGAATGACCATAAAGCCCCACAGTATGCACATCTCCTGAGAAAAGCTGTGAACATGACTATGTGTGAATGACTTCACATAGCTAATGGAACAGCTGCTACACTGAGATGGGGTTTCCCAATGTTGCAATACTGTTATGTTTAACCAGCTGCTGCATGACAGAAGCTGTTCATTGTGCATAAAATTCTGCTGCACTGGAAACAATCCATGAAGTTTCTGAACGTTAAGCTTTTGAGAAAGTGGGATGGAGGAGAGAGTTTAGGAGGTACACGTCATGTCAAACAAAATTTTGACAGCCGTGACTAATTGGTATGTACTATTACATATTTTACTGGTAAAAAAAAGAAAGCAATAGTATGTATTCTAACATCAGACCTGACCCAGATTCACAGAGGTAGGACATGACTTCAACTGTTTTAAACGTCCGTTTCACTTTAATACAAACTGTTATGTTGAACAAAACTCAAAGGCTTATTTTTACTTCATTTATTTGTCCGTTAAATGTTTTGTAAGTACTTTTATTTTTCAAACACTGTAACTTTGAGACGTTTGTTCTGTATTTAAAGTTTCTTAGTATTTCTACTGCACCACTTTTCAAATGTTATACTTTTTACTGCACCAGAGTTAGTATAGTTTAGAAATATTCATTATTTACTTCTTCAGTTTTTCAGTTTGGTCTTTGATTTCAGTCCAGTTTTAGTTTCACAAGGGCGTATTTTTAATTATTTTTATTTTGACCTTTTATTTTGAGGAACTGACAAATTTTGTCTAGTTTTAATCTTAGTTTGTTGTTCATTGATGTTTATTGTGTTTTGCTGCTTAAAATTGTTGTTTTTATTTATATTTCAGTGTAGACATTATTGAGTTAAAGCACAGTTGTTTATAGCAGAGGCTTCCAGGGTAAATACAAATCTAAAACTGTGGGGGCTTCGTTTTTGACATTTTCTAGGGGGCACTATATATATATATATATATGTCTGTGTGTGTCTAGACACGTTTTAGAAGGAGACGTGTGATCTGGAGAAAAACAAGGAAAGTCAGGATGAAGACACAGAGGACACCTGCTTCAGAGTGAAATAAGTTTGTAAGACAGTATCACGGTAGGACAGAACACACTTGTTATATTGTTCATATTATATTATTTAGGGAAAACCTGCACTGGACGCATAAAGAGAAGACTTTATGCGTGTGATAAGACATATGAGCCTTGGAAAAAGAAGGACGTTTATAATGATGAAATAAACGACTGCGCGGTCCTCCCAGCTTCAGGCTCACGGCAAATGGACTTGCTTCTATCATTTATCGTGATTTCAAAGTGGTGTGTGTGTGTTAATGCACACATTAACATCCATCCTTAAAATAAGAAGGATGTTTATAACGATGCAATGATTGACTTTGCGGTCCACCCAGCCACATGCTCGTGGCAAATGGACTCGCAGTCTATCATTTCTCGTGATTTCAAAGTGGTGTGGATGTTAATGTGTGCTGCTACTATACATATATATATATATATATATGAGATTTTTCGTGGAAAAATCTGTCAAAAATGGTAAAAGAGACAATGCTGGTCTTCTGTGTGTATTTCAGTTGCTTTCTGCAGAAAGAACCCTCTCGAGAAACACACACAGGGTGGTTACAAGAGTGAGCGCACAAGGTTGAAACAGAGGAGTTTATATACACTGGATAAGACGAGGACACTCCACAGACGTGTGGCCCGTGTGGGGCTCGCATGCGTCTTCGCCATAGAATTCAGAGAGAGTCAGCCGTCGCACAGTAGTGAGACAGGTGACACCAGGTATGAAGCCTTCCTTCAATCTAAAATCTGAAGTACACTATGTGAAGCATACCAAAGTAAAGGACATTACTCCTTCAGACATTATCAAAGACCTCGAATCAGACATCTCAGAAAGAGCTGGAGAAAACGACCCTGTCTCTCAAGAAGATCTCAAGTTCTTGTCAAAGTTGAGAGAAAATATCGCTTAAAACAACACTGGTCACTACGAAGTGCCATTACCGTTCAAGGAGGAAAGACCAACATTACCTAACAACAAAACATGTGCAATTCACCGCCTGAAATGTCTTGAAAGGAGACTAAGGAGAGATCAAAGATACGACAAGGACTATGTAAACTCAACAACAACTTG
>JAPQRN010000016.1:8771558-8781860 GCA_037367275.1 Coranthus polyacanthus
CGAGTACGAGTACGAGTACGAGTACGAGCGCAGCACGGCTCATGGATGCTGATTGTAGCTGTGCGTGGTACGACTCTGACAGATGTGCTTAAGTGAAAACCGTGAGCCATGTTAGCCATGCTAGCTTTTCTTTTTTTTTTTCCGGTTCCAGTCGTAAGCCCACTTCTATGTGTGCGGTACATCACCATTCCATATTAAATGTTGTAAGTTTATTTCTGCCTTTGTGCAGCAGTTGTCACTTGTATGAATGACTGAACGAATGAAGGTAAGAAGGAAGGTCATCTTCTATACTGCAATAATGCAGACAGTGAAATGACGGTGAATATGGCGTGACCATATGCTATTCAGGTGATTAGTTTTCTAGCAGTGAAATTTTGAATTGAAAAATATGAATAATCGCATTTGCATCAACACATCTCAGCATTTCAGCATTTCATTCATCAAATATTTCTCTTGTTTATCACACTGACTATGTTTACATGCACAAAATATCCGTTTTTTGCCCTTATTCTGAAAAAGACAATATTCCTAATGAGCTGTTTACACGGCTAATGAAAATTAATATTCCACTAATATTCCTGTTTACATGCAGCTGTGCATACGTTTTGCACTGGTGGCAGACCTGCCACTGTGTGAACTCAGCCTCCCTCTTCTGTTCTTTCAGACAACTTCTTGAAAAGGTCAGCTTTTTGATATTTGCTCATATAGGTGCGTTTCTCCTTCCCCCAGAAATGTGGCCTTTTGTTTGGATCCATCCGTCTCTGCCAGAGAGGATCTTTTTCTTTACTCCATCTGAGCATAAACAGGGGACCGTGTGTCGCAACCCGCACTAAAACTTGAAAATTAGATTCATTTTCCAAATGTGCTGTATACATGTCCAAAAAATCCTCATGAAAGCGGAGTAATATTGGAAAATGGAGCGGAAAATGCTCCATTTGGAAAAAGGCCTAATTGAGAATATCCAAATGGAATATGGTGTTTACATGACACCTGTCAAATTCAGAATATTGTCATATTCAGAATAATAGTGAATTTCTAAAAGAATCACAGCCCCCTCTGTTATAGGTGAACTTTAATATTCTCAGTGCTGCTTTTGCTCATAATGTTGTTTATCTAGAATGTGTGGTGTTTGCATTAAGTCCAGTGTTACTTCCTCAGTTCATGTTAGGTGCCCACACTGTGTTACAGCAGGTGATTTTCATTATTACAGCTTATTTTATATACACTGTCAGTGATCACTTTAGCTGAAACAGTTTCTTCCAGTAAACACTGACCTGTCACTGAACTCGACAGTCTCTTATCGTACCTTATCTTTAACTCCTAATCTACTCTTTAAGGTTTGCATTATAGCATCTTTCCATCTTCTGGGCAGATTCTGCAGAACTTGTTGTGATTACCTACTGAAAAAGATTGCCAGGGCAGACTGGGCAACCAATTCCCAGCCAATCCCCATGCTGTGAAGCATATCTGGGTGTCTTGGAAATAGGCTGTGAACAGATTTTGGATTAAATCTGGCTCTCTAATGAAATTGAAATGCATGTGTGGTGCTGAGCTGAGAGCGAGAGATCTCTCTTCTGTTGTTTGGCTGATTGAATTTGATGGTAAATCAGGCCCGAGTGTTTACAGTGAGAATTTACATTAGCTGCATATTACAACATGGAGTTGGGGATGCTTATAGTGAATTCTGATGCCGTTATCTGTGCTTGTTACATGGGTGTGTTCAATTTTTGTCTCTGATTGGTCAGTGATTACAAACCACTTCCAAGTCCTGCACAGTTCCAAATGTAGACGTTCACTATTTTATTTAACGGAAGCAGTAAAATCATTTTCAAGTCAGTCATAAAATTTCGATACAAATATTTTTTTTGTCAAATTATGGATTTTTTTTCAGTAAATAATCATGGTATAATGATTGCGAAATAAACCTTGCATCACCCTGTCTGGGTTTATTTTGCAATGATGACCGACTCTGTTCATTATCCCTAACATATTAAAAACAATCAGCTAAATTCATGTAGATAAACACAGTCTATATACACATTTGTCTGCTTCTCCCTTTTCTTTTTAAGGCCTCTGTATTCCCTCACTAAAACATCTCCCCTCCATGTCTCCAGTGTCCTGTGAGCTCCTGTACACATGACTTATTTTCAAAATGTTCCCATAACACTTTCTGTCTTCACATTGAACTCCCCGTTCCTCCTCCTTTACCTTAGGTGTCATCTATTATTTCCCTTCCCTTCTCTTCACACCTCCTCCCTGTTCTATCTTTCCTCTCCTGTTGCTCTCTTACCTTCCATTGAAGCTCTCAGCACAAGTTCAAGCAGGAAGACTCTTGCTTTCACTTTGTTACATTCGTGTCTTATCTGTGCAGGCTGTCTACCTGACTTGTCTCCTTGCCTTCGTTTCGGTGTGTGCACCGCTCTGCTTCTCCACCATCGCACCGCCAAAGCCCTACATATAAATGCCTGTGGGGAATGTTAAAGACTTCACTTATTTATAGGACTGATCCTTAGTCAGTGTCAAAACTGTTGTCTTATGTATTTTAATAAACATCACGTTTCCCCTGATTAAATCTTAAATAGCCCCTTGAGGCTTTGCGTTACAGCATATGTCTTCTTTTGATCTTCTCCTCTTCTCCTCTCTCTCCTTCTCTAAGGCACATACAACCTACATATTACAGAGGATGGATAAGGAGTTCTATTTCATCAGTGTTTATGGTTTTTTTTTTTTGGATATTTGAACTAAACTTCACCCTGACAAAAGTTAAAAAAAAAAACACTCAAAAGTACTGAAAACGTAATGAAAAGCAGATGCAAATAATGCTCTTCCTGCTGACACCTACAGCACAGAGAAATATGCTTCAAACTCTCTGAAAACAGTTATAATAAGATCCTTATCTCCAAAAATAAGTCTTGTGTGTTTGACATCAAAATGTTATGTTATAGTTTTAGAAAATATATTGTTTCATATTTCCTTCAAATTGGTGCAATTGTCATGTAGTTTAGTCTAACTAATATATTAGTGAATTCATCACAGGATCCTTTTTATTCATTGTTCAAGTGAAGGTTCTGGTCTGAGTATAGTCAAGACCAGAGATAAGTGATTGACTGATTACGGAAACACTGCATAATCTATATCACCTACATTGTAGATATTGACGTATTGATGCCAAAGAGTACAGTTTTATGTTGTGGTGTTGCATAATGTAGATTAAAGGTCCAGTCTGTAAGATTGAGGGGTATTTAAGAGGATTTAACTGCAGAAATAGACTGCAATATTCATAATTATGCTTTCATTAGTGTATAGTCAAGCAAAAATACAAACCGTTGTGTTTTATTAGGATTACCTGTTACGCCGCCATGTTTCTACAGTAGCTCAGAACAGACTTCCTCTCCTCCTTTTTTCTATTTTCTAGTGGGTGCCATCCAGTGCTAGAGTTAATACCTCTCAACTAAAAAGACCAGAACAGACAAAACAAACACTGACAAACACAGCCTTTTGTGTTTTTTTTTGTGGCTGCTGTAGAGGACGGTGATGGGGATATTCAAGTGGGTTGCAATCTACAACTCGACCACTAAATGTCACTAAATGTCACACTCTGAACATGTCAGTGACATCCAGTTTTAAAATGCATTGCCATAGACAGGCACAGATCTGAAGCTAAAAAAAAAAAGAAGAAAAAAAAAAGGCTTTTAAGGACTCCTGGGGAAGGAGTTTGGATAAACTTCCAATTACACCAAAAAATGTGTGATCTCTCTCTTGTACTGGGAGTTCTTCAAAAAGATGGAAAGTGAGGAATGAAAAAAGAAGCACCCATAAGCGAGAGATCAGACCTCTCGCTTGTGAATCTCCCATCACAAACCCTGCTGGTTTTTAAAGCCTTTGAATCTCACAGAGCTGAACGGACGCCAGACTCATTTAGACACCATACTTCACCTATCAACTGAGTAAATTTCCACTCTCACACTGCAGACTTCTTAAAATGTTGTAGTGGTGGCTTGAATTTGTTGATCTCATCCCTTGCCTAGACCTTATGTCTCCCTCGCAGCAATTCAGGTTGTTTTATTAATACGGAGTTTGTGCGTGTTGGGACTTGATTTGGATATTCTCAGCATTAGAACCCAGGCCCTTTAACGGTTTGGATGCTGTAGATCATAGAAATGTGAATAAAAACGTAATATAAGAGCTATCGCTTTTCTCTAATCGGCAACTCTGGCTCTGTACACGACATGAACCCAGAATGATACTTCATCATATCGAAGTCAAGTACATTCAAAATGTTTTTAAATACTAGAACATTTCCACATTCCAGACATCCCAGACAAGACTGAAGAATTTAGGCGCTCAAGGCAAAGCAAGTTTATATATATAGTGCATTTCACACACAAAGGCAGTTAAATGTGCTTTACATAAACAAAAGAAACATCCAGAGGAAAAAAGAAAGTGCTCAAACAGTTCAGTTAAAAAATACAATATTAAATGAATATAGAAATATTAAAGTACTTAAAAGGGATTGCAGAGCACAATATGAAATAATAAAAAAGAGAATAATATAATTAAATAATAATTAATATTAGCACAAGTACATTTCTCCAGAATTACGGTGGAATAAGAATGAGTGTGTGCAAAAGAAATCTAAGGTCTAAACAGCGAACATTTAGTTCATAATAATTTACTGAATGGCTGCTCCAAAGTTTTGTGCAAGAAAATTCAGAAATTGCCATGTTTGTTCTCCTACAACTTGTCTATTCTTCTAGAATAGAGAAGCAAAGCATTATGGGGGTCAGATCATACCCAGGTTTGAGAGTTCACCACATCAGGCCCGGGGCAAACGCAGTTGCTTTTACCTGGGACGAAGACGGGGTCCCCCCTCTCCATCGTGGCCTACAACCCCCGTCAGGCTGTCGACCTGGACTTTAAGTTAACAGTTCTGCAGAGTGTTTGTCTGGGAAGGATTATGCCAGGTAAATGGGGGATTTAGCATAATGTGGGCCATGCCTGTTTTGGCTTCAGCGGGATATGGGGTCATGTAAACATTGCTGCGGCATCCCAATCCACTGTGGGAGGAGGTGATAAGGGAATTAAGGGGGAATGAGCTGTCTAATCCCTTTAATTTGACTCTCTATGCCTCCCCCCTGCTTTCTCTCTTTCACTCACTTGCCTTATTTTTCCTTCCCCGCTGTGCTTCTTCCTTATTGTCTGTTGTTCTGTCTTGCCATGTTTGACCTTTAAGAACGGCAGAAGAAATTTACTCAGAAATAAAATTTTACTTTTGAGAAGCTAAATCCCTATTTAACTTTGAGTTGCCCAAGTTTACATTGCGCAAAGTCAAAGTGGCAAATGTGATAATCTGGAAAGTTGTGGCAGCAGAGAACCTGAAAAGTGCAGTTTGCAGAGGAACCGTGGATGAAGGTCACTGAAAGGTGTCAACAGACCAACACAGTTAGCAGAAGTGAGGATTTTACAGCACGTAGAAGCATAGTGTACGAATGGATACGGATTACATTTAGTAATTGTAGTCTAATGTTAGATTTACAACAGGGTTTTTTTTTAAAAATGGAAATTGGATGAATGGTTGCATAACAGAGTGGATTTTAAAAGGGTGATATGATAATAGTAGTTTTGGAGCAGGAAAAAGCTGATAGCTGCTTAATCAGCCGATACATCTCTATTTGAAAAATTCAAAAGGAATGAACTACGTTTGACTTTTTTCAAAATTGGAAAATCTGCTGAAGTGACCATCAAAATCAAAGTAAACTATGATTAAATAAATAAATCTGTATCTCTGAACTTCAAACTCAAAGTAATTAAACAGTATATCTGGAACTGAACATCAAACCTCTTTTGATTTTTTTTAGCCATTGTTTTCCTCAAAGTCAATAATTCCAGTAGAGAAGCCTAATATCAGCCACTATCAGAGCCAGCGTCTTCTGATACTGATACATTTGCAAAGATTAATCCGTCTATAACACAGTAACACATAAAAGTGTAAAAGGACTCTAAATAAAAAAAGCTTACAGCTTACAGTCGGTTAAGGGAGAATGTATTTACATATTTAAATTATTTCTCTTATTTTTCTCTCTTTGTATTATGTGCAGCCGTTGCTTGTAAAATAAAAATGTGGAGAGAAAAAGGAGAGAGGACACGTACCCGGTTAGGTTAATTCCTCAATAGCACAGCTACATGGAGGAGTAATTGGCAAAAAAAAAAAAAAATGCACATATTACTGGAAACACAAACACACACAACCCCTTTTCGCATGGGATACAGAAGAAAAATGCCTCCTTTTATATGAAACGCTCGCTGCAGGAGCCCCCCAGGCCCTCGGCACATATAGGTACGTAACAACAGACACAGCGCTTTAAATGCTTTGCAAAGCATTTTAGTCCTGTGTGCTAACCTTTGCCCTTTTCTTATTGTTTTTTTCATTGCTTTTTGTTGCTTTTCCTCCGCTGTTAGTCCTCAGTAGCAGTGTGTTGGTTTCAACATTGGAGCCCTTTATCCAGAACCTTGCGGTATAAACCTTCACGCTATTGTAAAGGGCCACAGCTGCTGAAAAGAAACATAAAGGAGTCCTTTTTAATTACCAGTAACTTTCATTTGGTTCCAAAATTGCACTGACAATATTTACAGGCACTGCCTTATCCCTTTTTGGCCTTAAAATTACTTCATGAATAGTTATTTACAAAATGGCCAATTGAATAAAAGGTTATGAGTAGAGTGTGGCTCTTAAATCATTCTGCAGCAAAGTCAAATGAAATATTTGCTGCCATTTTCTATTTATTCTTGCTTATTCCTGTTAGGTGAATTCCTGTTTTACCACGACAACTTAAAAATGCATGCAGTATTCATGCCGATAAATCACACCGAATTGAAGTTGACATTGAAAGAGTGCAGGGCAGCTCTACTATAAATCTACAGGGAGGGAGGTCACGGAGGTATAGTGCAAGTTCATGTAGGAAGGACACCTCGCCACAGCGTTGCTCGCTGTCTCTTATTACTGCTCCATCGCCTTTTCATCCAGTCAATTCACTCCACATTTCTTCCATTCTTTTTCACTCTCTTGTATTTCCATCTCTCTTTGTGGTTCTGTCAAAACATTTAATCCGTTTGCTAAATGCTTCTTTTTATATTAAATAGGAGACGGAGACAAAGAAATACTAGAGCCATGCGTGTCAGAAGGTGCAGCAGAACACATCTCATTACAGAAGCATCTCAACAGTGTTTCATCAGGTTACGTTGTCAGGCTGACTGGGCACTATAATTAGTTGTCAAGCTTGTTAATAAAGGTAGCTTTACAAAACCTCTTAGCACTGCTTCACCTAAAAATGCACCCCTTTAAAGTGTTTAAAAGAAAGATGTATTTTTCCAACATGGAAGACACTTTTTCACCTGAATGACTGCTTGAAATAAAAGTTATATGAACAAAATCAAGCAGTAATCAAAACACTGTGTGGCAATGCATCACACCTACAGAACTGTCTAAAAATGCCAACACTGCAGTTGTGATAAGATCAAATGTAAAGGAACAAGAGTAAACACATTTTCTTTTTTTTTCAGAAAGTGGTAAAGAAGACTAAGTCTATAAGACTAACAGGGCGCCAGTAGAAGTTTGAATTAATAATTTTAAGTCGTTTTTTTTTTTTTGCCATTCCTGGGAGTCAGATACTTAAATATATAGTATGTGCAAATGTTCCACATAAATACTGTAAATGAGATTCTAGCCTCATGAGGACCTACTATACCATGATGGGGAGTGTAGAGGAAAATAGTCTTGAAGTCCAAAATTATGGCCTCTTCAGGAGAGTTTTATTCACTGCGCAGCGGAGACAGTTGAGTGTAACACAACTAAGGCAGTGATATTCTGTCTGCTAGAGTGATCTACTGTCCTAATGTTCACGTAAAGACGAAGAAAGGAATAAAAGAGAAAAGTTTTCTCTTCTGCCGGAGTAACTAGTTTTACTTATTGTAATCCAAATGTTGCTGATTACACAGGGGTTACATCCAAGTATATTCTGTTCTGTTAAAAGGTTTATGTTTAGAAGATAATATTTATTCTTTGCTTTGCATCTTTTTGCTCTGCAGGGCTCCCTTCTTTTGGTATGTTTCCAGACACTGCCGTTCAGCAAAGTCATTGGGATAAATATGGTCATTTGTTGAAATACTCAAAAAGTAATCAAATATAGTAAGTTACATTACTTTGAATGAATTAAAACAGCTACACAACTTACATTTTAACACGGCAACTACTAAGCTGTAGCCTATTATCCTCCAACACTGGTCCCGCAGCACAACCTGATGTCAAATTCCAAAGAAATAAACACAAAGGCCGGCTGATGACCACTGGGATCGGATTCTTCAATCAGTTCAAAACAGCTGGATTTTTCCAGTGGCGGTAGTTGGAGCATGATTGCTTTGGCTGTTTGTCAGCAGAATATGGCTGATATGTTGACTCTTCAGAGGGTTAATACATCGTCCTGCTGATACGGTGCAGTTTCTGACCTCTAGTGAGCTCTAGTAGAATCAGCCATGTCTTCAACACGAAAAAACCTGAAAGTGTTGATGCAGGACATTTTAGATGTCTCTTGGGGCTATTCCTGTTAAAGCAGGATTTTCAGGAGAAATTTTTGAAAATCAGGAACTGGTGGCCATCACTAGGGATTTACTGGAAGTTATATTTAGCAATTTATGTGCTGGGAAAGGTTTACGAGTAGTTTTTGCGCATAAGCGCTGGTTATATATCTTGGTCTTTGGTACTGATGAGTTTGGCTTTGGAAGTCCAGAAATAACTTCTGAGACTCTTGGAGGTGTTGTGGGTCTAATTCATCCAAATGACAACTCCAGTTATTCACATATTCCTTTAACATTTATCTGGCAGGTGAATGATGCTGCCGGCTGGCGTGCTATGTAGTCGTCATCAATCGTCTGCCATCCAAATTGGGTCTGTAGTTGATTCCTCACCTTGGATTAAGGTAAACTGGATTGCAACATGAAGTCCTGTTGGTTAATAAATGGCATAAACTATTAAGGGCAGGTTATCATTCATCGTGTTATGTGTAAAACCTAAGTACCTTTAGGTGTCAGACATACATGGTAGGGCAGAACATAATGCTCCTCCTCGACTGGACAGCATCAGCTTTGATCGAGCAACACAGATGTTTACAAAATCTGTGTTAGTACTCACCGCAGTTGCCAGCTTTGAAGATTCTTTTTAACTTCCAAAATAACTTGCCTGCATTTGGAAAAATGTTCTTTATCACTTTAGCCTTTGAAGATCATTCTCATTAAGGAATAATATAACTTGCTGTAACTCCCTACTTAATTCTTAAAGCTTTCAGCAGTATTTATAACTTTGGAAAGCTAGTCATAACACACACAGTTTTTCTGTTTCTATCCTCTCTCTTCACACACTCGAACGCATCATGGCATATACAGAGGCAGCAGTATATGCGTCTTGCAGCTAAGAGTGGTTTCGGGTTTTATTGACAGTCAGATTGATTAGAAAGCTGCAGCTCCGCCACGACCCATCTATCATAACGTGAGAGAAATCGAGACACAAAGTAGGGAGGGGATACTAATGAGTGACAGAGCAGGAGAGTGGTCCCAGCATGGGCCTACTTCATCACTCATCATCAAGAAAGAGAATGTGTGTGTGCGAGAGAGACACAGAGAGGGTTTGTGCGTAGAAAAATTGGGGCTGGAGAGAACTACCAACAGTGACATACTCCATCTATCATAACTATGTGATACCGGTCATTAGAGAGCGAGAGAATAGCCAGAAAAGAAGCAGAGAAAGTGAGGTAGATATTAAGGGATCGTCTAATTAGGTAGCTTTTCTGTTCCACTTTACTGAAGTAGTGAACTGGGAGAGGTTAGACTGCAAGCCTGGTTTCTGGACATAAAGGTTTATTCATTTTTTTTTTTACAAAGCTTTGAAATGGAACATGAAACTCTGTACTGAAAAATCAGTACAGAGAGCCAATCATCTCAGCTAGCGAAGTGAACTCATACATTTACATTGTAGTCCAAAAGATATGTTGGTGTTTTTGTGAGTTGTATAAACTGAGAAACTGGCATGTTGATTCTGACTAAGTAGTATGTTACAAACTGGAAAATGTGCAGTATGCCAAAGATACCTGCATGAATACTCTGCTGGCTAAATTTCACAGGATGCCACTTGAGCTATCTGCATGATGTACTGCATCTAACAAGGTATTATGGCCATCTTCTTCTTTTGTTTAATACCATATAGTGCCTTTAAAGCAGTAAGATAATGTATATAATAATGTTTTTGCATTAAAA